>VXBJ01001361.1:979272-1022406 GCA_013400055.1 Nycticryphes semicollaris | reverse complement strand
TTTATTAAGTTATATTCAAGTCTTGTATGATTATTGTTTTAATATTTTCTTTTCTTTGTAGGATAACTTGGCAAAACAGGAAGGCTACCTGAAAATAGCTAATGCAGAATTAGCAAAGGCTCAGGAGGCATTAGATGAAAAGCAAGCTGAACTGGATAAAGTGCAGGCAAAGTTTGATGCAGCAATGAAGGAGAAAATGGTGAGAGTATTTTAGTATTATGAAAAATGCTTGCATGCAGTACTGTTACATAATAAGGGACTAACACATGCCTTTAGGGCCTGCTACCTTGAATGGCATAGGTGAGGTTCAGGTATAAAAATAAGAGGTTTAACTCTTTTTCTCTCTCTTGTATTTCCTTCTTTGTGTGAATAGGAACATATGTGCTTACAGTGCTCAAAAATTAGTTTTACATAAATAAAATGGCGATAATAAATGTAAGAGGATGAAAAATAAATAACTCTTTAGAGTTTTGCATTCTATTATGAAATTAAGTACAACATTTTTTCAATTTTAGGACTTGCTGAATGATGCAGAAACATGCAGAAGAAAGATGCAAGCAGCCTCTGCACTAATAGATGGACTGAGTGGAGAGAAAATTAGGTGGACTCAGCAGAGTAAAGAGTTTAAATCTCGGATTAACAGGTATCAAATTTGTCAGAGGAAAAAAAAAAGTGTAAAACCTTTTGAAGAGTTAGTAAGCAGTTCAGTAGTTTACATAGTTGTATTTAATTTTCTTTCCAGAAATATTAATATGGTCACACATTTAGGTGAACAATCCTGAAATCTGAATTTTTAGAATCATGGAATATGTTGGGTTGGAAGGGATCTGTAAAAGTCATCTAGTCCACCCCCTTGCAGTAAGCAGGAACATCTTGAACTAGATAAGATTGCTCAGAGCCTCATCAAGACTGACCTTGATTGTCTCCAGAGATGGGGCCTCCACCACCTTTCTGAGCAACCCATTCCAGTATCTTGGCACTCTCATTGTAAAGCAATTCTTCCTGATATCTAATGTAAACCTACCCTGCAGGTTCCTGTACAACCTTCTCTAGGTGGACCTGCTTTGGCCCGGGGGATTGGACTAGATGGTCTCCAGAGGTCCCTTCCAACCCCATATCATTCTGTGATTCTGTCTGTTACCAGTTTGCCATTCTTGTTCATCAGGGGGGATATGCTTTCTTTAACCTTCCTTTTCTCCCATAGGTGAATACCNAATAAAGAAATAATAAAGCACATAATCAAGCAAGAAGACTGAGTGATTGTTCCTCTTAGCTAATCAATATGTACAGATCATAAACCTTACTTCTTTAACCACTTTCTTGAAATTAAATTTTTTTAAAAGAAAAAAGTTGATGGTATATAATAGGAACCGTGAATAGTACTACATCGTTACGTAAGAAAAATCATATCTGCNAATTAGTTTTACATAAATAAAATGGCGATAATAAATGTAAGAGGATGAAAAATAAATAACTCTTTAGAGTTTTGCATTCTATTATGAAATTAAGTACAACATTTTTTCAATTTTAGGACTTGCTGAATGATGCAGAAACATGCAGAAGAAAGATGCAAGCAGCCTCTGCACTAATAGATGGACTGAGTGGAGAGAAAATTAGGTGGACTCAGCAGAGTAAAGAGTTTAAATCTCGGATTAACAGGTATCAAATTTGTCAGAGGAAAAAAAAAAGTGTAAAACCTTTTGAAGAGTTAGTAAGCAGTTCAGTAGTTTACATAGTTGTATTTAATTTTCTTTCCAGAAATATTAATATGGTCACACATTTAGGTGAACAATCCTGAAATCTGAATTTTTAGAATCATGGAATATGTTGGGTTGGAAGGGATCTGTAAAAGTCATCTAGTCCACCCCCTTGCAGTAAGCAGGAACATCTTGAACTAGATAAGATTGCTCAGAGCCTCATCAAGACTGACCTTGATTGTCTCCAGAGATGGGGCCTCCACCACCTTTCTGAGCAACCCATTCCAGTATCTTGGCACTCTCATTGTAAAGCAATTCTTCCTGATATCTAATGTAAACCTACCCTGCAGAGTCCTGTACAACCTTCTCTAGGTGGACCTGCTTTGGCCCGGGGGATTGGACTAGATGGTCTCCAGAGGTCCCTTCCAACCCCATATCATTCTGTGATTCTGTCTGTTGTTACCAGTTTGCCATTCTTGCTCATCAGGGGGGATATGCTTTCTTTAACCTTCCTTTTCTCCCATAGGTGAATACCTGAGTGCTGAGTGCTTCTAATTCAGTTCAGAATACTTGAACTTCAGATTTTGGAATTTATTTCTGAATATTTACAGTGCAGTTATGTGCCTGTATTAGAGCTGCCTCTCCTGCTCCCCTAACACTGTACCTCATTTCAATATTTCCAATAGGTGGGAGGTAGGGATGATCTAAGGCTGACACTGAGAAGGAAACGGAAGGATTCCTACTCTAATACCAGATAAGAAAATAAGCATTCCTTTCTATATGGTATATTTGAACAAAAGAAAGAGGCCTAGAGACCAGACAGTAACCTTAGTCCTGTAATCTGCGTGTTGAAACACATGAGGGATAGTAGGCCTTATCCTGAGAAACTCGGGAGTCCCCAATGTGCTACTGTCCAAATGACAAAGTGTTGAGCATCTTAGAAGCTAGAGGTCCTAGCTGTCTGGAAAACATTAAATCTGTGAAAATGGTTGCTAAATGTAAATAGCCTGAAAAGTTTAGGCCCAGTTTATGTGGAATGCTTCCGTTTACATACATATCCTATGGGGAAATTGTGCATTTCTGGTGAGATCTGCTCATTCCAAAAGAATTAAGTTTGTATCTTTTGATAAATAATGTATTGTGGACATATTTTTAAGAAATAAATAAATTCCTTGTTTCAATTATAAAAGACAGAATAAATGTCATCAAGGTTTTATTACTTTGTAGAGTTGAAGATAATGTTTTCCTACAATATTACTCCTAAGTTTTGCCACAAAAGTATTTCAGGAACACAAAGAAACTGTTGTTCTCAAAGAGCAATAGTTCTCTCTTTAAATTGTCTTCAGAACGGATCTTCTTATGTTTCAAAAGCTGGTTGTCTAAATCAATATAAATTGAAATTTTACATCACCTTTTAATTGTGATTGTGTTCCTTTTATAGACTTGTGGGAGATGTACTGCTCTGCACAGGTTTTCTTTCATATTGTGGACCTTTCAATCAAACCTTCAGGAACATTTTGCTTAAAGATTTATGGGAAGCAGAGATGAGAGCCCACAAAATCCCCTTTTCTGAAAACTTGAACCTGATTTCTATGTTGGTAGATCCGCCAACAGTAAGTTAAGTGCTTGGTGGGTTTAATTTTAATTTCAATGGACATATTCTGTGACTGTTAGCCAGAGTTATGCTTGCTTAAAACAGAACTATAATCCCAAATATTGTTGTGCCAGTGTAGTGTAGTTCTGGGGTTTCCAAATATTCTTGGCAATTTCCACTAAACATTTGAGTACTGAGCAATGTTTAGATAGATAAAAAAATGTATGTATTATGAACAAGTGACATACACAGTTGCCAGTAAGATAGTGCACTTTCAAGTATCTTATTTTGGGAACCCATCACCACAGCTTTAGATCGTATGTCTACTGAAGCAGTGAGTTTGGTTGTTAGCTTTTGGTTCTCTCAATATTATCTGTGTCTGTTTTAAAAAATAAATTTTGTATCAAAGAGAACATTTTAAAAAGAATGCAGAAAGTCTTTTAATTCAATATGAATGTATGAGAAATCAAACAGAGGACAATGCCAGAATTTTCAAGTTTCCTTCAGTATATATTAAGCCCCGAAAGCTCTCTTAGCTTGTTTTTCTCTTAGTTGATTACATTGTTTAATGGCTATCAAGATGTCTTTTGACTTTCTTACACTTTTAAAACATTTTTTAAATTATCCTATGTTGTTAGAAACATCCATAAAAATAAAATCCTGGAAATATTTTTCCATCTCTGTTAAACGCTTTTCAGCAAGTTCAGATATACGTCTCCTTTTGCTTGATGTCCCCATTATTTCTTAGAATAATGGTAGCTGAAGTGAAGTTTTGTTCCCAACTACTACTTTATTATTCAGATTAGTGAGTGGAATCTTCAAGGACTGCCTGGAGATGATCTCTCAATTCAGAATGGTATCATTGTCACTAAGGCAACTAGATACCCCCTTTTGGTAGACCCACAAACTCAAGGAAAATCATGGATTAAAAAGAAAGAAGAGGATAATGAATTACAGGTGAGCAGTGTTTTAAAGGAATAGTATGCTGTATTACATTCTTCAAACATTGTTTTAGGATGTGTCTGCATTTCAGTCAGTGTAACTCATACACATATATCTGGGGTAACTTTAAATTATATGGATGCTGACAATGATGTAGATTCATCAGCAGGGAACTTGACAAGAGCTGTAAATCCCACACAAGAACTTGGAATTATATACAGAGTAAACATTGGTATGAAATCTAGCAATAAGTATGAAAGAGGAAGAGGTTGCCCTGTGTTCAAAATTGGTGAGTGCATTCTATGTACAGAGGGCAAAATGGTAAGAAGTGTAGCAAAAGAGTGCAATATGAAATTATTTCATGAAACAAAATTGGGCAACTATTAGTAAGATGACAGACAAAGGCAGGAAAATGTAGACAAAGTCCTTAAACTTATGCAGTCCAGAATTTAGACTATGAGATTAAATTTGTACATTAAGTTACTGCTACAAAAGTAAATTGAGGACAACCACTTGAAACCAAACCCAAAACAACTCTGTCTATCCTAATGTTACTGCTATTTTAATAGCTCTTTTACAGCTTAAGCTATATGGTTAAATGTTTGCTCAATAAATATAATATAAAGGTATGTCACCTGTAGCTTGCATCACAATTGATTTTTTCACAAATGAAGTAGCATGTGAAAAATAATGTGTATTTTAAAACCCTTTAAACCGAATGTTGCAAAATCTCACATGTCCTCCTGAATCTCCATAAATTTGGGGGGTTTTAGATTCTCTAAATCTTGAAGATTTTAAGTCTTGGAGTAAAATGAATGTGAAGTTCTTGCTTATCATTTTATCATTAATAAAGCAACTGTTAGAAACATGGAAAAGCTGAGGTTGGAAGGGATCTCTGAAGATCATCTAGTCCAGCCTCCTTGATCAGAGCAGGATTTACTAAAGCAGGTTGCCCAGGACTGTGTCCAGTCAGGTTTTGAATACTTCACCACCTCTTTGGGCAACCTGTTTTAGTGTTCAAGCAGCCTCACAATAAAATGGTGGTTTGTTTTCTTATGTTTAAATGAAATTACCAGTATTTCAATTTGTGCCCATTACACCCTGTCCTGTTGCTATGTGCCACTAGGATGAGTCAGACTCCCCATTCTTCATTCTCACCCACCAAGTAGTTATATACATAGGTAAATATTCTTTCTTGCTTCTTGAGGCTAAATAATTCCAGAACTCTCAGCTTTTTTGATATGTGAAGTACTCCAGTCACCTAATAATCTTGGTGATCCTTTGCTGGATTCACTTCAGCATCTTTCTTACACTGGGGAGCCCAAAAGTAGACAGAGGACTACAGATATGTGTCTCCAGTACTAAGCAGAGGGGAAAGATCATCTTCCTCAACTTTATGGTAATGTTTTTCATAATGCAGCCTAGAACGCTGCTGGCCTTTGCTGCAAAGGCAGATTGCTGGCTCTTGATCAACTTATTGTCCACCGGGACCCCAAGGTCCTTTTCTGCAAAGCTGTTTTCCAGTAGAATGGCCCTATTTCATACCTGTAGAGAAAATCTTGAAAATAATGAGAGCTTTCTGAAAGTCAGTCTTTGGCAAGCAATAAAAAAGTAACATTTTGCTTATTTATTCACATCTTTTAATGATTTCAGATATTATGAATACCATTTCATGGTATTTCAAACATCTGAGTCCATAATATGGTAACTGCAGTTCACCAGATAGACTGAATTCAGGTTTCCAGAAAGAATTTCTCAACAATTCAAAGTTAAAATACAAAAAATCTAGTCCTTGGACACAGAAAATTAAAAGCTGGGTATCTCTGACTTCAAAAATATATGTAACATCTTTAATTCTCAATAAGCTGTACCAATTTTACTTGGTACATTATTACTTTCATAGTGAAATTTTGTGGATTCCATTACAGCTAATCTTTTAAATCACCTTTTTATGGTATTTTTCATTTTATACACAAGAAGTATTTCTGCACGAACAGCTGCATGGGCAACATTCATTAGTTCGTTAAAATGCAATTAACAAAATCAATGAAAATTTTTCATAGATCTGAGGTTTTTGTGTAAGACTTTGAAGAAATATTTTTGTTCTTATATCAATTTATAATTTACTTTTTGAGGTAACAACTTTGAATGACAAGTATTTCCGTACACACTTAGAAGATAGTCTCTCACTGGGACGATCACTTGTGATTGAAGATATAGGTGAAGAGTTGGATCCAGTCCTTGATAATATATTAGAAAAGAATTTCATGAAATCTGGAACTTCTTTTAAGGTTAGTAATCAAACCAAAGACCTGGAATAAGTAGTTAGCTTTATGGTGAATGATATTTTACCTTCTTATTCCAAACCTCTGCCAAGTCAGGAAAACTTTGTATTCAGTAGGGTAGTGTGAAGAATCAAACTGAACTAATAAAATAGAGGAGGCAGAGCCTCGGCTGCGTAGTAAGTTCATGAGTCTAAAATTTGAGTGACAATCCTGAAGTAAGTACCGACAATTCCAAACTGGAACCAGTTGTGTTTATCCTATTTAATGGTTACAATACTTTCTATTGTTTTTTTGAGCACTTTCATTTAATACCTTTTCACAGAATTAATAGATTGATAAAATCTCACTCTTCCTGGTGCAGAGCGCTGATTGTAGCAACTGCAGAATCTTTAATCTGGAATAGAACCATTTTCTGATGGAAAAAGCCAAAAAGCATGAGGTTTTATTGATAATATTAAGTATATTACCAACCTTGAAAAATCATGAGTCTTTCTGACCTTCAGAGAGGGACAATAGACCAGATTGTTGAAGATAATGAAAATAAAATGCTTGCTATTTTTATGGAGTAGTTTTATTTTAAATGTCAGAGCAAAAAGTATGCATAATGGAATGGTTTGGTCCTACTCCTTTTTAAGCCAAGTGTTTGAAGAGGCCTAGGAGGGTCACAGACAGTGACCAGATTTATGTGTGGACATGATGCTTTCAAGTTAAACTGCTGGTTTGGAATATCTTAACTTAGTAAAAAATTCTGTTGAAAACTCTGAATACTTTTATAGTTCTTTTAGAAAAAAAAAAAAGTTAAGATCCACCTACTTTTAATATATATCGAATTAATTTACAATAATTTATGTTCCATTGTTGAATCAAATAATTGATTTTTTTTTTCCCCCTGAACACAAGGGAATAATGATTTCTCAAAAAGATCAGTAGTTTCTACCATCTTCAGTTGAGGTGTGATTAGAAACACAAAACCTAACCCAAGTGGTTTTGGAGCCATTAATTAAACCCACAGCAGAAATAATACCTATATTTACCTGTAGGGGAATACTACTTTTTGTAATGTACCCTAACTACTGCCTCTGTTATTTTTATGACAAATCCAAATTGTGAAATAAACTTCCTCTCTTTGGCATTTCAAATAAAGTGAATTTTTTTTCTGGTCAATATTATTGGATTGAATAAAGCTCATTTTCCTCTGCTTAATACTATTCTAACTTACTCCACAGGTGAAAGTTGGTGATAAGGAAGTAGATATTATGAGTTCATTTAGACTATACATCACTACAAAGCTACCTAATCCTGCTTTCACTCCTGAAATTAATGCAAAAACATCAATTATTGATTTTACTGTTACAATGAAAGGACTCGAGAATCAATTATTGAGAAGAGTAATTCTTACTGAAAAACAGGTAAACGAACAGTACACACAAACAGTAGTGATACTTTATTTATTTATTAAATTTAATTGGTTTTAGCATGTAGGGGGAAGCATTCTCCTGGAGAAACTGGCTGCCTCATGGCTTGGATGGGTATACTCATCACTGACTGAAAAACTGGCTGAATATCCAGGCCCAAAGATGTGTAGCAAATGGAGTTAAATCCAGTTGGTGGCCAGTCACAAATGGTGTTCACAAGTGCTCTGTACTGGGGCCAGTTCTGCTTAAAATCTTTTTGAATGATCTGGATGAGGGGATGGAGTGCACCCTCAGTAAGTTTGCAGATGACACCAAGTGAGAAAGGAGTGTTGATTGGCTTGAAGGTAGGAAGGCCCACAGAGGGATCTGAACAGGCTGGTCCAATGGGCCAAAGTCAATGACATGAGGTTCGACATGGCAAAGTGCCAGGTACTGCACTTGGGTCAGAATAACCCACTACAGGCTTGGGGAAGAGCAACTGGAGAGCTGCCTGGTGGAAAAGGACCTGGGGGTGTTGGTTTACAGTCGGCTGAATATGAGCCAGCAGTGTGCCCAGGTGGCCAAGAAAGCCAACAGCACCCTAGCTTATATCAAAAATAGTGTGTCCAGCATAGCTAAGGAAGCGATCATCTCCCTGTACTCAGCACTGGGGAGGCCGCACCTTGAATAGGCCACACCTTACCAAGGAAAGGTAAAAAAACTGGTGAAAAGCCTTGAGCACAGGTCTCATGGGGAGTGGCTGAAGGAAATGGGGTTGTTTAACCGGGAGAATAGGAGGTTCAGGGGAGAACTTTTTGCTCTCTGCAACTACCTGAAAGGAGGTTGTAGTGAGGCGGGCGTCAGTTTCTTCTCCAAATNAGCATAGCTAAGGAAGCGATCATCTCCCTGTACTCAGCACTGGGGAGGCCGCACCTTGAATAGGCCACACCTTACCAAGGAAAGGTAAAAAAACTGGTGAAAAGCCTTGAGCACAGGTCTCATGGGGAGTGGCTGAAGGAAATGGGGTTGTTTAACCGGGAGAATAGGAGGTTCAGGGGAGAACTTTTTGCTCTCTGCAACTACCTGAAAGGAGGTTGTAGTGAGGCGGGCGTCAGTTTCTTCTCCAAATAACAGGAAATAGGACAAGAGGAAATGGCCTCAAATTGCACTGGGGAAGTTTAGATTAGATATTGGAAAAATTTCTTCACTGAAAATTTTGCCAAGCATTGGAAGGGAAGTGGTTGAGTCACAAACTCTGGAGGTAATGGAAAGATGTGTAGATGTGATGCTAGGTTAATGGTTGGACTTGATGATCTTAAAGGTCTTTTCAACCTAAATGATTCTATCAAAAAGAAATGCTCAAATGGAAAAAAGCCATTTTCTAAAATTATCTTCAGATTCAGTATAGAAATTTCCAAACAAAAGTACCCCTAGAGGATGTTCTCTGTATGGCTGTAAGTATGACACAAATAATTAACCACAAGCATTTGGCATTGATAAGATACTTCATTGATAAGACACTGAATAAACACTGCTTATAAAAAGGGCTGCTATAGAAACACATTTTACGTATCTGAAAAATTTGAATGCACACTTCATGAACTTGAAAAATCAGGAACTGAAGTTTGAGTGTGACTCATAGTTACAGTCCATAAAGTGTCATGACGTTTTCTTGGTTTTTTAATAATAGGAACTAGAAGCAGAACGAATTAAACTCATGGAAGATGTAACTTTTAATAAGAGGAAGATGAAAGAACTGGAAGACAATCTCCTGTACAAACTAAGTGCAACCAGAGGTTCTGTATTAAAGTGTGAAAGAATCAGGATTAAGCAGATTAAACTGATTCACATTAGAATCTTTCCATACAGAAATTGATTTTTCCATCCCAGATACACTAAGAGGTCATCCAATGGTAGAAATTTGAAGTGTGATGATTTACTGGTGTATGCGGGATTTGGTACTCTAGCATGCCACCATATACAACCCTAAGACACTAAGCATTTTTAACAGCAAAAAAAGTTTTGTGAAACAAATAAATTTCTTGAGAGCTTTCTACCCCTCATATGAGGTAAGGTATTGATCATGGGCAAATTCTTAACTCGTTGAAAATGCAAAGGAAAATGGGCTAAAATGGTGTTGAAAGTCTTTTGCAGTATATTAGGAGACTGCACATGATGAATTACTGTCTCTGGTGGTAAAAGAAATTGGTAACTTTCAGCAGATCAATCAGTAAGTACTTCAGATGCAGGGATACATACACACAAAGTTGTGTGACCATTGCCTTTAGACATGCCATGTCTTTTTGACTTTGAGTGTATCAGTCACACTTTAAAATAATTGAAGTACTGTGTATAAATATGTATGTCATGTACATAAGAAAGGTGTCTTCTCTAGGACATGCTGCAAACCTATAGTATGTACAATGTATGTACATTGATATTGAGATAGGTTGAATGCATTTATTTAGCAAGTTGAATATAAAAATATTTTTTCATGTTACATATCCTGTTTGGTCTCCATTTTAAAAGCTTTCTGCAATTCAGTAAATAATTTCCATTTGTTACTAATAATTCCTGTAATTTGACCTTTCAATTTTTACATGTGAAGTGAAAAATTTGTTATAAAAATGTCCTAAATGTCCAATATTTGACTTCTTAGGTTCACTGGTAGATGATGAATCCTTAATTGGTGTTCTGCAAACAACTAAGCAAACAGCTGCTGAGGTAGCTGAGAAGTTGTCTGTGGCAGCAGAAACTGAAGTGAAGATTAACACTGCTCAGGAGGAATACCGACCTGCTGCCACACGTGGAAGCATTCTGTATTTTCTTATTACAGAAATGAGCATGGTCAACAATATGTATCAAACTTCACTGGCTCAGTTCTTGAAGTTATTTGATCAATCCATGGCCAAGTAGGGATACACATATTTTTCTACTATTCAGATGTTTGCCTTTCTAACATATTTGCCGATATTAACAAGATTTCTTTTTACTTTGTTTTGTAATTCAGATCTAAGAAGTCTCCATTACCTCAGAAAAGAATCTCCAATATTATTGAGTATCTTACATTTGAAACTTACTCATATTCTGTTAGAGGCTTGTATGAAAACCACAAATTCCTCTTTACCCTCCTCCTGACATTAAAAATTGATCTTGAGAGAGGACATGTGAAAAACAGAGAGTTCCATGCGCTCATTAGAGGCAAGTTTAAAAAATTGTGTTATATATGGAGCTAGTTTCAACTTTTTAAACTTTTATACGATTTCAAAGTGGGTTGGTTTTTTGCTGCGTGTTTTCTGCCATTCGGTTGTGTGGGATCTGCCTCTGTCCTTATCCCTGCTGCGGTCCAGTGAAGTTAGGTGCAGTTCCACATCACAGTTCTCTCTCTACCATTTACCCAGGCTGTTCTATCCTGAGATCAAGATGATAGCTCTGCTTCTCTCCATCAATTGATTTAATAATTCTGTATTTTTGTATCATATTTGTATCCCTATTTTTATAATTGAGGTAACTCTTCTGTTTCTCTGCTTTGTTTGCGCTGAATAAAGCTATCTTCTAAGTTGTCAGAACAATTCCCCATAAAGTCCACGAGGTGCTACAAACAGTCTTTTGTCAGTTTCAGCTGAGTTTTCTCTGACTTGCCAGCCAGCTAACACTGACTTTTGTAGAATAATGTGTTTCTGTGGCCCAGTTGACCACATATGCCTCCTCTATACTCTGTGAATTTGTGCCTCTGCTGCAAAAAAATCCTGTGATCTTATGAAAAAAATGCTAAGTACACAAGAGTGCAATTAGTACTCTGGTGCAAATTACACAGGTCATAAAACATAGCTTAAGAAAAAATGGCAAATATATCTTGAACCTTGGAATTTCATGTGTATTTCATCAGAATGTTTTTTACCTCCAGGAGGTGCAGCATTGGATCTGCAGGCTTGCCCACCCAAACCTTTCCGTTGGATTCTTGACATGATGTGGCTAAACCTAGTAGAATTGAGCAAACTTCCACAGTTTGCAGACATTTTGGATCAGGTGATATCTACAAATTACCTTTTTAATGTTAATAACCGGTTTGCCAATCATAGTTGTGGTTCCATTTAGAATGCACAAGCGATGTGGTTTATAACAAGGCTAGAGAGAATACAGAATAAAAGCATAGAAATGAACAGTTAGGTAGCATGAATGATGGTGTATTTGTTTGCTCTACTTTTTTTTTGTTGTTACTTTATCATATTTTGTGTTATAGTCATTGAGGTAGAAAGAAAAGAGAACAAGAACAAAGAACTAGTAAAAAAGGAAGCCAGTGAAAGAGAGACAGAAAAAAGGAGAAATGATAAAAAAGTAGAGGTATTGAAAAGGCTTGGAAAATTAATCTAGGAGTGTCAGGTTTTAAGTCACTATATTTTATGTCTTGAGTCTGATAGACTTTTACAAGTAAATTTTTTGCTGCTTGTTTTAAAATACTCATGTCCATTCCAAGGTTAACATTATTCAGATACGATGAGCTAGCTATAAATACATTTTATTAAGACATACAAGAGCTTATATACACATAAGCCGGTGACGTGCTTATCAGTTACATTTTTTTTTCCTTTGGTAAATTTATATTTTTAGTGTGGTTATAACACCACATAAGTTTTCCTAAGCACTCCTTATTAATCAGGCTGATAGCCAGGACACTATGTTCTTGCTGTGAGAGTATTTGTCAGCCAAATCCTTTTTCTGACAGCATTTAGTACCCTGAAGATTAGAAGAGATTTTATATAAATGGACATAGCCTGGACATGGTCTTGGCTGTTTGCTGACACTGTATCAAGGCAAAAGCTGGATACATTCCAACTTGTTTCCTCCAGGTTTTGGATTCTGGAGGAATCCAAACAGGATACTGAGTTAGGAGAAAATTGGAAGAATTCTAGTTAGGCCTTCACTCTAGGTTGTTAGGGCACCAGAACCCAAAATGCATGCCACTGCACATTTGCTAACATTATTTAAATTTAGCCATAGGGTTATGAAGTATGTATTTTCCTTTTAGTTTGTAGATTGTAATGGTTCTGTTATTGGGCTTTTCTAGAATTGGTGCAAACCAAATTTTCCACTCCAAAATATTTAGGTTACTCCAAAGCCTTCTTTTTTTTACTTAATCTTTTAGCACTAACTTAAAGTTATCATATATTTGTAAATTGCTAATTAGGTGGTTTTAGTAATTTTAGAGGTGGAATCTGAGAGGATGCCAACTAAGGTATCGATAAAAATGCAAAGATGGAAATAACATCTTTTTAATACTTTTTTGCTTATTTGTTAGATGTGCTGCTCTATTTGGCTCATCATATTAAATGCAACTGTATTATTATTAATCTAGATGCAAAAAGAAAATGAGTGGGGGGAAAAAAAAGCTTGAAAGTGGCATTCCCAGTTCTCAGGAGGTTGCCTGTGACCTTTTTTTCTTGCCAGTTACAAATTTTTTCCTTCTCTAGAAATTAAGTCCTCCAGTCCCAGATGCGTAACTTAATTTAATAAAGACATATTTCTCTTTAATCCTTTAGATGACCCTGTTCATTTTCATATTGTTACTAATTCCAGCTGTGTTTGAGTGAGAGGTGTTAAAAAGAAAGCTTAATAATTTTACTGAGATTCCTTAGCTCAGTAACCTGTCTCTGACTGTGACCTAGCTTTGAGAAGGTACCTCCTCTAAATACCCCCCTAGCATTTGGTCAGGTTGAATGTCAGTTAATTTAAAACTGAGCTATAAGCTTATAAAGTTTTTGGGTTTTTTTTTCCTCAGACTTGGATTATAGTTGAGAAAGGGACATTAGTGTTTATGAATCTGTCTAAATGAGTTTCATTATAGGAAATATGTGATTGGAAGAGGTGCTTCTCACTCCTCTCCTAGTCCATTCTTGGTGTAGGTTGTTCTGAAACTACTTCTATTTGAAACCAAGTCAACTGGACAGAACTCCTTGGTTTATAACAGGCATCAAGAACTGTATGTCAGAACAGATGGTATCAGTGTGTTGCTTGTTTGTTTCCAGTGATCTGAGAATATTGCAGTAGCTGACACTTCTCGGACACTACATTAAAGACTCAACAGCAAAGCAATTTTTACTATGTTCTGTCCACCAGTACCCCTTGTCCTATTAGATCATAGATTCTCAGAGGTGCCTATATAATGATCATATTTGTGATCAGCAAGCTTTTTTCTCAAGTCAAAAGCTTGCTAGAGTATGTTATTTTTAATTTGTAATTCTTTGCTTGGCTGGACTGCACAGGGACAGATTTTTCTGTTGTCTTCTTTCTTTGTTATCTGAAGGAATAAATTCACAACAGTATCTTTCTCTTTTAGTATAGAATCCTTGTGCTAATTATTTATTTTTTTTAAGTAGCTGCATGTATTTGGGAGGGAAATCCATGCATAACTCATTAGCTTAAGAGCCTGTATCTTAATACTAAAATTTCTATTTGTTATATCTTAATAGCAATTCACTTGGCATACGTCTTAAATGTTAGACGCTTAATGTTACTTGTAACATATCCCAATTTAATAATACAGTCTCATTAAAATATACATTTACAAGAGGATTTTTCTACAGCTGAAATATATGTGTATTAATGTAATAAATCTAGATAGCCTGTAATGAAAAGGGATGGAAAAGTTGGTTTGATAAAGATGCTCCTGAGGAAGAAATTATACCTGATGGATATAATGATTCACTTGATACATTTCGCAAGCTTTTGCTCATCAGGTAAGCATTTTCAGAAAATTGGTAAATGCATACATGGTTGTGTCACATGTCTCAGTCTATCCGTATGCTATTATCATAATAGCGTAATTTTTATTAATTTCTGGGTGACATGAAATATTTTCTAATACATTCACATGAAATATGATTTAATTGACTCATTTCGGAACTATCCACTGAAGAGTCTACAAATGTTATTTCTAGACAATATTTTTAATAGCTTTGCTTCTATCTCATGACAAATGAGAACTGGGAACCACACTGCAGCCTTCTCCAACAAACCACTGAAAAAGAATAATTCAGATAATTCTCAAATTTTTGTTTTAATTTATTTTAAAATGAACTATTTTAAGTAACTTTAACACATAATTAAAAAAAAAGGGAGATTTGTGAAAATGCAAAACAGGTATTCAAAAGCCCAATGTGAAAAAATTTGCTATAAATTATTTTATTGCATTAGTTAGGATCTCTGAAGCAGAGCTTGGGATAGAATGGAGTTCCCCAAAGCAGCATTCAGCTGCCTTATGCATGAGGTCATATCTTCCTACATTCATTGTATACTTTCCAAGTGCTGCAACAAATAAATGAGTGACACTACAAAAAAAAACCCCAACAACATTAATTACTAGACTGATATTTGTCTTTGGAGTAGATTCAACCTGTGCAGTAAAAAAGGCCAGAATCTGGTGGGAGAAGTACTATATTGTTCTATGCTATACACCCTGAAGGGGCAGGGGCAGCATCTAAGCCCTAAGCCTTTAAATAATAAGCCTACAAATGGAAGCTTTGCAAAGTCATATCTTTTATACAAAAGTAGTATGCTTGGGTTTGGTTTTTTCCCCATGGGAAAAATAAAGACTCATCCCCAGCACAAATGCAATCCAGTGCAAGAGTTGAGTCTGTACCCTAAAAGACTATAACAGGCCCAATGAAACATGTAGAGTTTTACTAAAAGGCAAAAACAGTCTTACATTTCCCTACTAGGGTCCTCGAATACAAAAACCCTGTTTGAAATGAAGAATGTTCCAAACTGATAAAGGTATCCAGGACAGAAAATTCCAGTGCAAATAGTTTGCTTAAGCCAAAATTGTACGCAAATGAAATGTCAGAGAACTGAACAGTCATAAGTACTACTAGCACTATTATTATACCTGTAAAGACAAACCTACAAACTTATATATGAATATGTGTGTATATACATATATATATACACATACATATATATGCATATTATGAAGCAAAAATACCTATTTTATAAAAATAGAATTTCTTATTTAAATCTTGTCTTTGCAACAGGAAGAGGCCCTGAATTTGTGTCTTGGTATATTTTTTTATTTCTAGGTCTTGGTGTCCAGACCGAACGCTTTCCCAAGCCAGGAAATACATTGCAGATTCCTTGGATGAGAAATATACAGAACCAGTCATTTTGAATTTAGAAAAAACTTGGGAGGAAAGTGACACACGAACACCTCTCATCTGTTTCTTGTCTATGGGATCTGACCCGACTATTCAGATTGATTCCTTGGCTAGGAAGCTTAAATTAGGTATGAAGTTAATTATTCATTGTCATTTGTTAAGATACAGAAGGCTAATATAAGTAATTTCAGAGATTTTTTTTTTTTCCCGAGAAGTGTTTCTTAAATTCTCTTCCACTATTGGTTATTCCTAAAACATCATCTTGGAGATAAAATAATATTTTGAATAAAAGACAGTATGCTGAGTATCATTCTGTACGCAGTTGGAGAGTACTATTTTCAGTTGGTTTTTTTTATTTTTAATTGTTATCATCCTTCCCAGTGATAATACTTTTTAAATCCTAAGTGTGAAACATGTTGCAGTATATTAATTTATTTATATATATATATATATATATCTTCATTCTGACCTGGTGACAATGCTATTTTCTTGTTTTAACTCTTAACTTCAGGTAACACAAAAATCAGCAATTTGCTTACAAGATTACTTTTTAAGAAAAAATACCAATAAGATCTGTGTTTGCGTATCCTGGACTTTATGGCTGCATTATATTGAAATTTTGATAGATTGTACATACAAACTGAGTTGGAAGTAGATACATGTATTCATGATATTACTCACATTAAAACGTTCACAAAAGCAATTTTACGATTATGAATTGTGCTCATTTACATGGCTTAATTGCCTACACTTAAGGAAAAATCTGGGTACATACTTCATTAAATTTGGCGCTAATGCCCATTGAGAATAATAATATTAATCACAGTCTTTCACTTCTACAAACAGTGTAAATATTGTGAATGTGTATTTTAATGTCATTTTACAACGTTTCTGTGTTTAGAAAATGTATACATAGTAGTAGAATATGATGGTGAAGAGATTCTACTTTCGTAAGTATATATTTGTTCATAAAAATGTACTTAATTGTGCTGTATTTTTTTAATTATTTGGGGGGGCTGAATTTGAATTCTTTTTCTAAAGACTATAAGTTCATTAATCATATATTGTCAAATATGTTGTAGAGTGTAGGACCATCTCTATGGGTCAAGGACAAGAAGTTCATGCACGCAAACTCATACAGATGTCAATGCAACAGGTGGGGAAAAAACACTGCAATATAAGTCAACTGTCTGTTTTAGCATTGTTTTACACCTCTTTTGCATGCACTCTTTAATATTTTTGCCATTTTTAGCTTACTATCAGGCACATCTCAAGGTAAAAGTGTCTCCTTGAGTGCCTGAGCCTGAAAACATTCCACTGTAGGATATATATGTGCCAGTGGAGTCCAAGTCAATACTTCTGCTGGCAGTAATATTGAGCTGCTTTTCAAAGGTAGCACACTACCCTCTTATCACTAAATCACTATTGTTATCCAAAGGTAAAAGGACATCGTGTTCTATCCTGTGGGACTTGAAGATCTCACCCGTTCACTGAAATTCTTTTTTTTTTGTTTTTCCTCTCCACTGTGAGAGCTACCTAGAAGTTGCTTAGTTTCTACTACATAAAATGGTGAGTGCACACACAGCTTAAAGCTGTAGACACAGAAGGAAGTGCTGGCTTCTTATGCTGCCTTACATTTTCCTCACCTCTGTGCTAGTGAGAGGGACTCTTGCTCACTGACAGTTATTTCTTTGTTTCTTTAATTGCCAATCCTTTTGGCTTTGAGTCCCAGAATATCTAAGAACAGTATTTAAGGATTTCCAGAATATCTAAGAACAGTATTTAAGGATTTTTCTCATAAACATTGCAGTATATTTTTTTTTTTTGTGGCAGGTGATATTCTCAGACAGTAAAAACATGAGAAGTGTTAGCAGCAGCTCCAAAAAGATGGTAATTGACACCTGAAATACAATATAAAAGTTACAGTGTAAAGGTAGCACAGTCTGGTCAGCTGGACACTTAAAGAAGTTGTGGACAGTGTTGCAAAAGTAGGCATACAGAGAGTTGCCTGTAAAGTCAAAATATTGGGAATTAGTCTTATTCCAGTATTCTGAAGGACTAGAATTTCTCTACTAATAGAGAGTAAAAGACAGAAAGAACTATATTGATAAACTGAACATATTTTTCATCTGGCCATAACCATCTGTTAGACCTTACTAAACCAGGAGTACAGTTCACCTAATCCTGAACTGACTTGTGCTCAGTAAAAGGTTTGATGGTACCATATTACCAATTTGTTAACCAGTATATGGTTTCATACCTACATTGGAAGTATTCATCAAAAGTTAGATAAAGAGTTAAAGATGGATTCATGATGAGATTTAAAACATAACTCCTCACAATATATGATATCCATTAGATTTCCTGGGTCTCTGTCCTCACCCATGGGAGTTCAGGAAAGACAAATGATGAAAATGAGATCACAGCACAGAAGACACTTGAAGAACAAATGTACTTTTAAGACTATTGCAGATTCATTATCATGGTTATACCAGATTTCCATCTGAACTAAGCAGTTCTTTTGTCACTTTATTGTCCAATGTTTAGTCACAATGAGTTGAGGAAAATGCTTCTTACTTTACACTTCTGCAAAGTCCTGTCCTCTTAGTCTGATAGACTGAAGTGCTTCAGAGCCTTTCCAGGACTTTCTCAATTGCAGAAAAACCAAAAGGTCATGCAGAATCAGTTCTGGGAATTCCAATTGTATTGCCTGCTACCTGTGAGATATCTTCATATGAGAAAATAAAAATCTCTTGCCAGATGATATTTATTCATTTGACTATAGTACCATCTGTTTCATTTCTGCTTCTGTTTTATGGACAAATAATATTTGTATATGGCCTTTACTGCACACTTGCTAGACATTACTGTATAATACAAGGTTCTCTAGCTAGTGCAGCCTTGGTTATGAAAGTTCTCTCTATTGTATCCCAGTAACCTCTTAAATCCTGCCAAATGTTGTGACACCAGTCCTGGAATACACCATTTTGGAAAAAGAGAAAAAAGAGATCTCTTTAGAGCAGATGGCATTTTTCATGATGTGCAAATGTACACACACATCTCTCACACTTCTTTGTATTTGTATGTCTAAAATAGTCATAGTGAACTTCCAGTACATTTGAATGGTGAAAACTGGAGCATCCCTGCCTTTCTTTGCCCTCAATGAAAAGCACAAGTATATTCAAAACAGCACTCCAATAGAGCTACTAGTAACACTTCATGAACTAAATGCTTTGGTGGTGTGCACATTTTACAGAGGGAAGGATATATGAATACCAGATTTTCAAGAACAAAACAATTAGTGAATATGAAAACAAATATCTGGGTTTTTTCCCTACCTCTGCCCAAGAGTATATAATATGATTAAAACTGCTGTGTTGTGTTAGAGGTAGATAATTCTAAAAAAACCTGAGCCTGACTCATTTGGAAATATGAGAAATTGATTTCCTCAAGAAAGTGGTTCACCAGAAAAGAAGGAAAAAACCCCATTCATTTAATCTTTGGGGATTTTTATATCCATCAGTTTACCATACATATTTCTATTATCACCAAATGTTATTTATTTCTTTTTAAATACCTAAAACAAAATTGCCAAAATGAAATTACAAGCTGTAATGAAATGCACACATCACTGTTTAGAACTGATTAAATAATACCCCATTTTAATATCAGGCTTCTCATTCATCATGCTTAGTGATGCTATAAAAGCTGATTGAATTTAAATTATAAGGAGAAGTTCAGAGAGATAATAATCAAAACAGAGCTTTCTGGCAACTTGAGAGCTGAATATAATCTAAATTAATATGCAGAGGTTGAATTTCATATATACACAAGCATAAAGTAATTGCAGTTGAAAAGTTTTAGAGTCTTGTTACCACCTCTTTACACTTACTTTAGATTATTTTATTAACAAATAAGGTTTTAAAAAAGATCTATTGTTTAGATTTCAGCTGTTACTTTTCCTCTCACATACTTTTGGATCTGAGGGCAGGATTGCTTATCACTGGTTTTGCTTGTAGAGGACAGGAATTAATTCTTTTTGCCACTAGGTAGCACTGCTACTTTACTTAGAATATTGACTCTGGTTATATTATTTTCGTCGTGAATAAGATGTGGAAGTAACTTTTGCACCAACAGTTCCTATTTGCTTTAAATGTGTCAATACAAAATCAAATGATAATATATATTCAGGAACATACCAAAAGTGAAAAAAAAAAACTCAAACGAAACCAACGGTTTTAGCATTATTAATAACTTACTCTAATTTTTATATGGTAATAGTGAATATTCTTATTTAGGGAGGCTGGGTGTTACTTCAGAATTGTCATCTTGGACTGGATTTTATGGATGAACTACTGGAGACACTTCTTACTGCTGAGATACAGGATGAGACGTTTCGAGTTTGGATAACGACAGAACCACATCCTAAATTCCCAATCACATTGCTACAGGTTTGTTCAAACATTTCATCCATGCACCTCATGCCATTGAAATATAAATGGAAGTGAAAAAAATGGTGGAGAGGGACACAAAATCCAAGAAAAAATAAACTTACCTTGCAATTCAAATGTCACTTTAAACAGGAAGATTTAACCATGGAAGTTCTTGTTATGTATGTGTAAATTTACACCCATTATGTACACAGAAATGCTTGAATCAATTCTATCAGGCTTCACCTGTACCCCTTTTTGCTCAACTAGGTGCCTTTGTGAACAGAGTAATGTCTGCCACTGTTCTTAGACATTTCCAGGTTTCCCTGTCTGAAATAAAGGAAAGAGGGGACAGAATACAGATGGACAGCGCATGTCAAAGAACATCATCTACCCAGAAGTTACCTGTTTTTCTTTGGATAAACTATGAATGGTTGCTTTGTGGATCACAGAATCATAGAACAGTTTAGGTTGGAAGGAATCTTAAAGATCATCTAGTTCCACCTCCCCTGCCACGGGCAGATCTCAAGGAGACATTCTTAGTCAATACCAAGAAAAATGCTTGAACTTCTACACAGTGCATTTATGTCACTTATTCCTAGGAATCTCAGAGCAGGCCATAATGCTACTTAATGTCTAGTGTAACAGCTGTGTGTTGACACTTCTGTGCTCATAGATCCCTTTCCTCTTAGAAGCAGCGGGAGTCTCCTTAGTGGTTCTCATTCTCTCTAAATAAAAATAGATAACATTCCTGATATCTAGGTTGTGAAGGGGGAGAAGGTATGTATCCTTTCTTGAATGAATCTAGGAGACAACCTTCAGTAAGAAATGTATGTCACCATGGAAAAAGGCAGTGTGTAGAAAGCTAGCGGTATGAACATACCTTCTCTTGTATTCACGTTACCCAAGCCACACAGACAAGTACTTACTGTTGGAGCAGAAAAATACTTTTTTAATATGGGTTCCTCCAGTATTGGAAATTGTCTCAAGGAATAAAGATTCTGATAAGGCCAGTCTGTGTCTTATTAGATTCAAATGTGCACATGAACATTACCCAGAACTGGAATGCAATAGTCCATAGGGGTAAGTAGTTACAACATTTGCTGGTGTGAAAGCCTGTGCTAACTAGCACTCTTTCAAATAATTTGTAGGCATAGTCTGACAATTAAAATTTCATAGAAACTATTCCCATTATGCAGTTTGCATGAAACTAAGGGGTTGTATTCTAAGGGGCTGTGGCAGTTTACTACTAGAAATGTGGGCTCCGTGCCTGCTGACCAGAGCACTCAGGAACATTCTCAGGTGAATCTAATTTACTGATGCAGATGTAGTCACAGAGACCAGCATAGCCACTGTGAACACAATCGTCTGATTTGAGGTGAGATTTCTTCATATTTACTGTGGAGTCCTGGGACCAGACCTACCACAGAGTTCTTGTCATCTGCTCTGAATAGTTTTCTTCTGTCACTGAATTAGAGGTACAGAACCATCTGATGCCTTCTGAAAAGCATGGCAATTGCTTCTGGGTTGTCCATGAAAATTCTTAGAACCATAGAAAAGTGTCAATGATGGTTCTAACCAACATAAACTGAAGGTCTGTGTTCAAAATCTTAAAGTAGCATATATTACAGTTTCGTGCCTAACCAAATATGTACTCCTTTTATGAAATTTATAGTGAAACCACATATCAACTTTTTATCTACAATACTTCAACTATTTTGCAACAGATACTTGTGATATTTTTATATGTTGCTGATTTTGTTCAGTAAAAGAATTCAATTCCTTTATCTTTTTCACGTGACAGATTGCTATAAAGTTCACAAATGAGCCTCCCCAAGGTGCACGTGCCAGTTTGAAAAGAACATTTTCTGGAATTAATCAAGATCTGTTAGATGTTAGCAATATGCCTATGTGGAAACCTTTGCTTTACACTGTAGCTTTCCTGCATTCTACCGTTCAGGTATTTCTTCTAAGGTTTGCAAGTAGTGTAATAATATATGGAGTCACTTTAACACAGATTACTGAAAATGCACATTCCAATATTTATTGTAGCATTATGTTTCAGGGTTGAAGCTTTAATTTCTATAATCTATATTTCAAGGTTCTTTATTCTCTTAATTGTTTTGTAAATTGTACACAATTTTCATAGTATGGGCATTTTAAAACGAGGATTTTCTCACGTAATTTTAGCTGTCTGAAAGTTAGACATTCAGTATAAGGGAAAAAGCTCTCTCTGTGGTCAACAGAAATAAGTAAGTGTATCAAAAAAGAAAATCAGCTTATATGTCTTAGCTGTCTCTCTATAGAAGAGTTAATAATTTTCTGTATATGCGTATATCACTCTCTCTGTCCATTGATTTTAAAGGCAATCCAGATGCCTAGCTAAGAGTAACTGGTTACTTTCTAGAGGGCTAAAATTAAATAAAATGCTATCACTTAGTGTCTTGTTTTTATTATATTCTTGTCTGTGTACTTTAAAGATGTGTAAGTTTTGAGATCATAATCAATGCCAACATTTTGAACTTTTTAAATATACCTTCTTTTCTGCAAGGATCTCAAAATAGTTCTAAAACACTACTTGAGCCTTAATTGAGTTGCTCACGTTTTCAGCGTAGCAAAGATGGTAGAAGAGGAAGACCATTTGTTGAGTTCCCTATTAAGATACAGTGTTCTGCATTGTTTTCCTCTACCTTTCTGAAAACAGTGAGAAAGTTGTTCTGTGTACTGCCTTGGGATTATAATGCTCTTGAGGAGCTAAAAGACCTAAGCTTATTCAACCATCAGTACTTTTAAAAAATATTATAGCTATTAATCTCTTCAGAAAATTTATTTATGGATTGCAAATCAGCAAGAAATATATGCATTGCCCTGCCTTTAAACTGACCAATTCCTAATATCCTTTGGTGACAAGATTGCTATGATAAATATAGCTTAAGAAGTAATTCAGAGAATCTGTCAGAAAATCATTATACCTTTCTGCAGGGTATTATTGGTTAATGCTGTCTCATCTGCTTATAAACAATACCTGGTTTTGGGAAAAAAAAAAAAAAAGAAAGTTTTTTTTTCAGCTCTAGTTCCTGTTAGCTAAGGTACCTAAATGTTACTTAGCTAGATGTCAAAGACTGTCAGTCGTTGACCAGGTAATTGAAACTTTAATAAATATGTTATCACTTAATTAATTTTAGAATGTCACTATTGCACTGTTTATTAGTTTAATAAATGTCAGCCATATACAGCAATTTAATTCTTAACTTCTTGGATTAATTTACTCTATGTTCTAAACAAAATCATTGAGTGATGTAACTGAGGTGGTTAAAATAAAGTTGTGAGAAATCCAATAATGTTGGATGTTTAAGATGTTTGGGCTGCAGATTATATTCTCTTACTTTTAGTAACTATTTTTCTGTTCCTGGAAGTGTTCTAATTTTATTTTCAATAAGTATGCAGTAATAAATTTGAATAATGTAGTGGTGGCAGCCTTGTAATTAAGTTGTGAATTTTGAAAAAAAATTATATAAAATCAATACAGTGAAACAGTAAGACCAAAGGGGCAACCTAGAAGCCTTTTAACAACTGAGCGCTAGTACAAGAACTTGAAAAATTGAAATTATCATTAGTAGAGTGCATATGTAAAAAAAAATAAAAAATGCAAAACTGTAGAACTTGGAATTGTTGAGCATGCCAAAATGCAGAGATTTGGTAATTTTTTAAATCAATCAATATAGACATCTAAGCATCCACACAGACATGAGATATCTCAAACCTGACTGATTAGTAAAGGTAGCAATAATGATAATTATTCTGTTATAAATAATGATTCTGTTGCTTTTTCTATAAGTATTTGTCCCTTGTGGGATAATATAAGAACCAGAATAAGAAACTTTGTTATTTACTAATGTGCATGATGCACACAGCTGTTTCCTAGGCTAGTTTTGTTCTTCAGTTCAATTCTTTACTCCACTATTAATATTATTATTGAACTTATTAATGAAGTACAATTATATGTTGTTTCATAAACATACTTTGTTTTAATTGTACTCCTAAGGAACGACGAAAGTTTGGGCCTTTGGGTTGGAATATTCCCTATGAATTTAACTCATCAGACTTTACGGCCAGCGTTCAGTTTATACAAAATCACCTAGATGAATGTGACATCAAGAAGGTGAATACTAAAATTTGCATACAGTATATTTAATTGTTTTGTACAGCATTTGTAATTTTTTTCTCCATGTAAATATTTATAATAGTTTATTCATCGCTATTCTTGCAGTACAGCTTCTAATGATCGAAGTTTCTGATTCTCTGTAAGACAGTGAAGCTGGAATATTTTGTGTGCTTTCATCCACGTCAAAATATGTAATAGTTAACAAATTCAGAATTTGCTATTTTTTTCATTACCATTTCTAAAACAGTAACAGGTCTATAGAATATTTGTTTTGGAAAGGGAGCCCAAACATTTACAGAGTTTAACAGAGATAATCAAACTTCTCTATGGCTGCCATTTGATGTTCTCCTATTTGTGAGGGAATAATGTATTGTATTAGAATAGCCATTCCTTGCAAAGCAGCACTTTGCCAAGAGAGAAAGATGAGAAATCAGGGGAACCTGGAAAAAAAAAGTAAAGAAGAGATGCCGTAGCAGCTGAGAATGATTTCAGGTCACAGAAGAAATAATGAGATACAGTTCTTATAGCAGAATCAAACCAAAGTCTACTATAAAATTATAAAGCTGAGCTCAGAAAATACATTAGAAATTAAGTATTTTTTTTTCTTTCAACAATGATCTTTTCAGCTTGCATTTCATAGCCTTATGAGCTTCAGATTATATTAAAATTACAGGCTGGATACCTTCTTCCTACATGTTATAACAGTCTTATTCACTTTACTTGCATCCAGGGGATATCATGGACCACAGTACGCTACATGATTGGAGAAGTACAATATGGAGGTCGAGTCACAGATGACTTTGATAAGCGTCTTCTTAATTGCTTTGCAAGGGTGAGAGACCTTAAAAATAGAGTTATTCGTCATTTTTATTGGCAGCTTCAACACAGAAATCAGAAGAACTTCTTTCTGCTGAATACACACTTCTTCAACAGTTTATAAGACTCTTCAGAGTAAAATTAATTTTTCAAAACATCATTCTTTGGTAGTAAGCTTCTTCCCTTAGGTTCCTCTTTCGTGAGGAGCAGAAATTATTAAAAAGTCTTAGCTGGAATCCAAACTTAGAGTGTGATTTACTCATGTATTGAAGTAAAATTAGCTGTAGTAACCAAAACAAAACCCCTGATTCTCCAAGAATAAAAACAAGATTTTAAAAAACCCGCCTTCTGACTAGCAAATTAACTGTGGGTTTTTTCCTCTGGATTTTTCATAGGTTTGGTTTAATGAAAAGATGTTTGACAGCAATTTCTGTTTTCATACTGGATATAAAATTCCAGTGTGCAAAACCGTGGAAGAGTATTTTGAATACATCCAGTCACTCCCTGCCATAGACAGCCCAAAGGTCTTTGGTCTCCATCCTAATGCTGATATTACGTAAGTAGGTCTTAACATATTTGAAAACAAAGACTCTTTCTTTTAGTATTTGAAAACAAATCCCTATGAAATGCTGAACTAAAATATTATTTTTCATAGGAAATACAGTATTCATGTGAATTTCACTATTGAAGTAGAAAATTGATGGGTCTGTACATAATTATGAATACAGTATCTTCAGATAACTTTTACATGTTGTTTTAAAGAAGTCAGAATTCTTATTACATACTCCTCATGGTTTTAGAAATGCTTTCAAAATCTGAAAGCATTATAAAACTTTTATATGAACACCTGATACAAGGTTCTATACAGGTCAAATAAAGAAAGTTTCTAATGCTTGCTTTCTGTTCCACGTACTATATTATTATTTTGTGCATTTTGTTAAATGATTCTCTAGATTGTCTTTCAGTTTACAGCACACCTTTGCATGTAACTACAATCTTTTGTTGACATTAGTTCTGCCATTCTCATTATTTAAAAGAGGGTTTTCAACCTCACCAAGTACTAACTCTATTTAAAATGTATTTGATTTAATTCACTTTTTCATTACAAATAATGTGTGTAACAACTTGGCTTTTATTTCCTTCTAATGTTGTATGCCCTTTGAAAGGATATGAATCATCATCATATTTTTTCACTGAAGTTGTTAATAATTGTGCCATGAATTATTGCATTTTCATTATGTCTGCATTCATTGTTTCTTAACACAGCTTTTTGTATTTTTAAACAAAACAAATGTTATTTAAATGCCCAACTGCTGTGGAAACCTAATATCTTCTCACACTTTTGGACAAAAAAATGATTTCCCACAATTTTTCAGTCTCAAATTTGAGAGGCTGATGCCATACTAAAAGCCCAGTAATCTAAGCATGCTGTGAGAACAGTATACAGTTTTACTGTCAACTCTGCCTAGCACCTACCATTTAAAATATATACTTCTGAAGGAAAGGGTCTAAGAGTAGATTCTATTTCAAGTCATTCTCTGGTATTTGCAAGACCTCCCTGACAGAGCTGATTAAAGAAGGGCCAAGATTTACCAGAGAACTAAAATATCCAAGACAGAGAGATGCTCCATAAAAAGATCCATGGTCCAAAAGT
The DNA here is from genome assembly GCA_013400055.1 of Nycticryphes semicollaris. NCBI lineage: Eukaryota > Metazoa > Chordata > Aves > Charadriiformes > Rostratulidae > Nycticryphes > Nycticryphes semicollaris. The sequence goes on along the minus strand of VXBJ01001361.1, from coordinate 995,279 downwards.
AGGCTTGTAAGAGGACTAATTTCTAGAAGGAAACTTCAGACTAACGCTGTTGGGAAATCTTTATTGAGTAGGAACAACTCTTTCTCTCTTTCTCTGTAGTGCTGCGGGGTTTTGTCCACCTGGTATATCAGCATATTCCTGTTACTTCAGTCCTTTTTCTGGAGATTTTGCTTTGTAGATATTTCTTTAGAGTTTGGGGAAAAATGTTCAACAGCTTCATGCTGTTTTCCATGTCTTATCACACTCTGTTATAAGCAACTATGCACACGTACCATCAGTCTGAATTTCATCTTTGACACACAGAACAAATGGATTAGCTTTCCCTGCAATCCCATTAAAAGTTGCATTTAAATTCTCCTTAAAATATCCTATCAAGTCATCTCAGAGTATGCAGAAAGCAAAATGCTAGTTGGAACCCAAAGACAGCCAGAACCTCTCTATGTCATTGGGGACAAGAAAGACCTTGTCTCCCACTGGCTTAGTGGGACAGTCTTCCTGTTCAGCCACAAGCTTGATCCATTGATTCATACAGTTTTACAAAGTTCACTAAATGTCATTTTTTTGTCCACTTGGGATTAACACCTGAAGTCATTGCAACTGACTTGAATTTGCCATGTGAACCATAGGCTCTGCAAAGGCAACAACTTAACAGGAACCTGAGCAGGCAAAGAATATTCTGACAATCTTCTGTCAAAACCCTTTCTCCAGTTGGTTCCATAGGCCACCTTAAATCCAACTGAATTTTTGTAAAGTTACTGCAAGCTGTTATTAGCTAGCTGAAGACAGAGCAGAATCTCCCTTTGTTCCTTGGTGTAAGTGAGGTTTTGAATACCACATTGCGGTTTTCTACACAAAGCTGAGGTAATGTTTCTTTAAAACTGCACTTCCAGTACAGAGAATTCCTGATGGCAGAGACTCCAGTTCTCAAACTATGATAAATTGTTGAATGCAAACTTGGTCCTCCTTAGGACTTCACGTGTTCTATGCCTTGGTTTCATTTCTTATATAATTACGTATGACAAAACAGTAGAGGGAGATGGGTGTCATATGAAGGTTGAAAAGTAAAACTGACATGCAAAATTATCATTTGAGTCAGTGTAAATTTATGTTCTGAGTCAGACTCAGGCTGTATGTTCCTCATGTGGCTGATTCCATAAGGTAAAAGTAGGCAATGCAAGCACTGCAATACCAACATATACAGCGTTAATGTTTACTTTCTTGCTGCCTCTTGTAGCTCTGTGCCACTAGATAGCATTATAACAAAAGTGCTGCTATAATTCTGCTTGTGTTGAACTGGCTGGATGTGGTCTACTATCTTTTACCATCAAATGCCACATGAATTTAATTCACCTTTTTTTATTGACTGAGAACATAAATTTACATTAACACTGCCCATGCTGTACTATGAAATAGAAGGTTTTAATCTCCAGCATTGTAAATCTAGCAGCTTTTATCATTAATCCTGAAATACCTCAAGGCAGAATGAATTTACTATTTAATAAAGGGGCAGCTTGCAGAGTTATGCTTCCACCTTTTCCTTCTTCTGCATTCGACTTTTAAGAAGTAACTAAATCTGGGAAATATTCTTCCTCATTACAAAACTTTCATTGCTTCTCAGCAAACAGCTCTTTAGAAGCTCAGGCATATGCTGTTTTCTTCCCTTTCCTTGGAATTACTAGAAATTGTATGACAAGTTTTACCGCCACCTCACATTCTCAAAGGTTGAGAAGCAGCCTGCAGAACTCTTTCTTCTTCTTAGCCCTGAATTAAAAAGACAGTAAGTGTACAACAGTGTCTGTAAAAAGAACCTCACATTTTTTACAGCCATGGAAAACTACTCTGTCGTGTGCAGGGCACAAAGGTAAACAGTTTCTTTGGAGAGTTTAGATTTAACCTGGTGATGCAGTATGGTGGTTTTTTTCTCAACTTTCAAGTTGTGTTCAATAAAGTATGCTTTTAACTATTAAAAAATCCTCTGTAATTTCTAACATATTTCTTATCCTCTCAGATACCAAAGCAATACAGCAGCTGATGTTCTAGATACTATTACCAACATTCAGCCTAAAGAAAGTGGTGCAGGAGCTGGAGAAACTCGTGAAGCAATTGTTTATCGTTTAGCAGAAGACATGCTAGAGAAACTTCCTCCAGATTATGTACCCCATGAGGCAAGCTCATTTCGGTTGTTTTCTTACTGTTCTCTCTGTTGAGTTCTTATGTGAGACATTCCAAAAAAGAAACCCTGAACTGTTAAGAAAGATTATGTATACCTAGTAGCAGACTCAACCAAGGAACCAACATCTTTATTGCTATCAGCATGAATCGATATGAGGCTTTTTTATTTAAAATCAAGACATCTAACAATTGATCATTGAGATATGTCATGGAGACTATGCTTGGGCTTCCAAAGCTGCATGTGAAAACACAGAATAAAAATCAGTCTTGATTTTTTTGTGACAGAGGTCTCCTGAGCTTTCTGAGTGAAGTCCTATTCTAGCAAAATCATGAATAATTGGGTAGTGTCAGACAAAAAACAAAAAATAAATAAGAACTGCAACAGTTTTAAGGGGATAAGTGTTAACTGAATAATGTGAAGTGCAATTCTATTTTTTACTTTTCTGAACACAAGAAAGTTAAGATGACAACAGTATTTCAGCATTTCAGATTGAACAAAATTCTTTTGTCTGTGCTCCTATATTATAGGTAAAAGCTCGTTTCATTAAAATGGGACACCTTAACTCTATGAATATTTTTCTTCGTCAAGAAATTGACCGAATGCAAAAGGTGATCACAATAGTCCGCAACAGTTTGAATGATCTTAAATTAGCCATAGAAGGAACTATTGTTATGAGTGAGGCAAGTAAAAGCACATTTACTACATATGGAATACTCTATTTTAAACTTGATTGCTTTGGTTCATATAATGTAATTTCATTCCTTCAGAATTTGAGAGATGCACTTGATAATATCTATGATGCTCGAATTCCTCAAGTATGGAGAAGAGTATCTTGGGAATCTACAACACTTGGCTTCTGGTTTACTGAACTTTTGGAAAGAAATAGTCAATTCTCTACTTGGATATATGAAGGAAGACCACATACATTTTGGATAACTGGATTCTTTAATCCACAAGGTAAGGGTACTGAAAAGACTTGAGTAATAATGCATTTAATCATAATTCAGTGGCTTTTACTACAAATTTAATTTAAAAAATTATTTCATCACTGTCAGAATATGTCATAGAAGCCAAGATGATAAGTGGATTGAAAAAAGAGATTAGATAAAGTCATGGGAAACAGGTCCAATGGTAGCAATAAACATGACTGTCCAAGCTTAACCTTCGAGTTGGGAGGTCCTTAAACTCCAGATTGCCAGAATCTGGAAGAACATAGTAGGGAAAGGATTTATGTGCCATTTTGTCTGTTGTAATATTATTTCACCAAGCATCTGCCTTTGTCTAGTGTCAGAGACAGGATGCTTGTACAGATGGTCTTTTAGTCTGACCCATAAACACATTTTTTATATTAAAAAAGGAAAACATGTAGTTAAATAAAATGCTTTATCTTGTTGACATATTGTAGCATGATATGATACAGCTTTTAAAGAAAATATGCTTTTCCTGTGTTTTCAAGCTGTTCAACTTATTCCAAACTCTAAGTTGTGCATATGGAAGAGCATTAATATAGAGCAATACATTATTTATATGCTGTACGGTAGTAACAATTTTTTTACAGTACGAACAATGATTCACTGCATCAACTTTCTCAGGGAGACAGTAGAGTCCCCATTGCTGGAAGTTTTCAAGATGCATTTGGACGGGGTGCTAGATAATCTCATCTAAATTCTCTTTCCCACAAAAGGTTGGACCAGGTTATCTCTCAAGGTTCCTTCCAACCTGGGCTGTTACAGCAGTTACCTGTCTTTCACAGAGAATCATCAAATTGTAGTTTTCATGGTGTTTTCATTTCACACATTATTTAATGAACAGTTTGTCCAAATTAATCAAAGATATACTGCAAAGTACAAGTAAACATTAGTCATCATTATTTGTTAGAGCTTCATATATTTATAATTTTATAGGAAAGAGGAAGAAAAACAAACTATAACCATCTTCATGAGTAACAAAACCTGTTACTTTATTAGATGCATGTTCATGGAAGAACCTCATTTTATATTTCTTGTGAGAAACTTCTCCCATATAACAGCTATGAGGTGGTGTTTTCCTTAGAATTAACCGCTGAAATGCTGCAGTGTTTTATGAGTTACCTTCACTTTATGATTCTTCTATTCTTACTGGCCTTTCTATGACCAGGACTGTAAAAAGTTGGAGTCAATCTCAGAAGCAGTTGAGGTTCCTGGAGAACATCCAAATTATCATTAAAACATGGTCCTGAGATGCTAGTCAAAACACTATTCCATTTGTATCATAAATGGCACAGCTTGTAAGCACACTAGTATCTGGTGATTCAAGAGTAGTACACATGGAGGTGCAAAAGAAGATAATGGACCAGATCATTTTGACCAAAGAAAATATTTGGCCCTATAGTAAACAAACCTGAGGCATAGATGGTCTTGTACTTGATGATTGCTTCAACCTCTGTGTTCCAAAAAAATAGTCATGTAGAAAGAGAAAGAATTCTGCTCAAGGCAAAAGGTGTGCTATGGCTTGGGGTGAGGTAAGTATAGTTAGTGTATTCATAATACTGCTCACCAGAAAATTCTGAGTAAATCAAATCTTACAGTAAAGTTTAAAAACTGACTGGTGTGTGAGGCAAAGGAGAAATTGGACTACTGAGTGTTGCATTGCAGGAAAATCTAGACTGATTGCACTAGTGAATCAAGCTCTAAATCTATCATAGCATTGGCAAATATGTTATAATGTTAAAACATGGGGAATGTGTTTTATCATTTTAGTGGAAAAATCTATTTGTAGTACTATAAGGTAATGCCAATAATTGTATTTAAACCTGTTGCGATTTTTTAGCAACTATCAGTGTTCGTCTCTTATAAATTCTCATTATTTAGGGGGAATGCATGTTAGTGGTGGTGCAATATGCCATTAGTAGACGTGGCATTTGGAATGAACGTGCTTATGAACAAATGAACATTATATAATTATTTTTAGCAAAATGTAGAAGTGTAGATTGCATTTTGTATTTTTATTAGAACGTATGGTGTTCATTTCAAGTGTTTTATGAGTGTTCATTTCAAGTACTTCATTAATTGCACATATGAACGTTTTGGCTATGACAAATATCTTACCTTCTAATTGGCTTTGTCCTAATTAACGTGTTAAACCACTTCTTAAATTTTTAAATGCTGTCTGCTACTGCGTGCCCATGTACTTTCCTGATTTTTCCCCTGGCTTGTCAATATTTCAGTCACTGACTTCACCTCCTTGAAGATACTTGATGTGCACAAAACTCTTGTCGACTTTTCCTTTATGCCCTACCGAAAAGGAACTGATGCCATTCATCTTTAAGTCTTTATAGTAATCACTCTTAAGTATGCAGTTCTCTATTGTTAACTTTTCTCTCTTCCTCTCAATCTTATTCGGACAACTCCAAGTACTTCTTCATCTGGTAGCATAAAATAGCAGCTATTGTTTTTTTGGTGACTGCACTGTCATCTTCTGAGAGGCTTACAGGGAAACAACTAGGTCTTGGCTACAAGTGTTTCATTTGTGTAGCTTTTTCCTTATAACCCAGGCAGCCCTCTGCTGCCCGGCTACTTGTAATCTTGTGCTTATACTGTTTAGCCCTTTACCTCTCAAACCCTTTACATTGCAAACCTCTGCAAAGCCTGTTCAAAACAATGCTCAAAAAATCACCTAACTCGCTGCTTGATTGTGTCGTCTTCTACCTTCGTTTCTGTGTAGGACGCCCTTTCCTTCAGTAACAAAACAGAATTTTTCAGCCTTCATAGGCAATGCCTTGTCCAGATTCCCCACACTCATATTACATATGTTTTCTGTTTTCCATTGGTGACATATTATTTTTCTACTTCTTTCACTTTAAATAAAAATTGCCTTTTTTCTAAGTTGCATAAATAAAGTTGTATAAAATGTATATAAATATCACCTCACATAATTGATATCTTGTCTGCCTTCAAATTCCTTCTTGAAATACAAATCTACCATAGATCCTATAGTTGATTGTCTCATGAGAATTTGTAAATCAGTATCCTGAGCAAACATGTGCTAACTGAATAATTCACTATATTAAAAAAGGATATTATTTCATGTGCCATTTAAAAATATTTTTCTCAGTGTATGTAATTTTTTTCTATTTTTCTATTTAGCAAAGTTTGTCAAAGTGCTCATTTTCAATAGAACTCTGAATATCTGTCTATAACATCCAGTACAGAACTATGAAGATAACAGAACAAAGTTTGTGGGGGTTTTGTCATGGGAGATATATACTAAATCTCTGGCTTAATTTCTCAAGGATTTCTGACAGCAATGAGACAAGAAGCAACTCGAGCACATAAAGGCTGGGCTTTAGATACAGTTACAATACATAATGAAGTGCTAAAGCAAAACAAGGAAGAAATTACAGCACCGCCTTCTGTATGTATGACATGCAAATATGTTTTAGTATTAATTTTGGTATTTAATTTATACTGTGTATCATTCAGTCATTTTGGATTGCTAGAGGAAAAAATTACTGTTGTCATCACCTCTGGTTTTGCGCAGAAAGATAAATAGCAATAAGCATGAAGATTATTTTTTTTTGTTTTGCAGTTACAAAAATACCTTATTGAAAGAAGCATTACACTTTATGAACTCTTGATTTTTTGGATTTATGGTAAACTTTAGATGAAATGGTGTAGTCTATGGGCTTTATTAAACACTTTTATTGCCATTGATTTCAGTAGTATTATCTTCTGAAAAAGGACGATATTATAGTTGAAATAGTTTGAAAAGATTCACTGTCAGATATTTTTTATTGTTAAACATATTCTTTTTAATGGTTTAAGCCAATTATTCATTTTACAAAGCAGATGCTTTATTTTGTGTGATGTATCTGCTTACTCTCCCCACAGGAAGGAGTATATATCTATGGGCTGTACTTGGAAGGTGCAGGCTGGGACAGAAGAAATAGCAAACTCATTGAATCTACACCAAAGATTCTTTTTGTGCAGCTGCCTGTGTTGCATATGTATGCTGTGAATACAACCAGTCCTAAGGATCCTAGGCTCTATGTTTGTCCTCTTTACAAGAAACCCAGGAGGACAGATCTGAACTATATCACTGTGATCTATTTAAGGACATCAGTGTCTCCAGACCACTGGATATTGAGAGGAGTGGCTCTCCTGTGTGACATCAAGTAAACTGTTTTTCATACCATAACTGAAACAGAATATATGTCACATGTGACCAATTACATGTGTAATTCTTCTACTGCTTTTTATTTAGTGGCCACTTTTCATTATGCTAGAACTTTCATTTTGGTCTTGGCTTAATGAATTTTTTTCTCTGCTTCTAATAAATTCAGTTTGTCTTGGCTATTTGGTGATAGTTTTAAAAAAAAGTTTTCATAATAAGTTCATTAATTGTAGTCTTAGATGTTTTCATTATATTTCTTTAAAAAGGAGTATTTGCTTTAGTAGTACAATTAATGTAAAATAAAATGCTGTTAAACCATGAAATATAAAATCTTAGTGTTTTCACATTCTTTCTTATATATAGCTCTTAGCTTGCATTTCAGTGACATATGATGAAAACAGAAGACTATAGAACATAACGAAATTTAAGTTTTTCTAGATAAAAGTTTTAAAGTATTCTTGGATTCTGGCTCTGCAGGAAACTTTAAGGCAGAAAAGTATATTTCATCCATATTTTTTGCTTGGGGTTTCTCAGGGTTCACTTGGTCTTGTTAAAATACATAGATTAAGAAAAACTATACCAGGAATGTTTGTGTCTGGACTATTTGACACAGACCAGTATGTTCTCTGTCCAGTTTAGCTGTGTGGGAACACAGCTACAGAAGTAGAACTGTGCCAACTACTTAATATGGATGGTTTTTGTAACTAAAAGAGAGAATCAGATTACCTACAAGTACAATTATTTTCCTGTATCTCATCATAGCTCTAAAATATAGGCTGGAATCCTTAGAGTGGCTGTTACAGCATCATTCTGTGATTAACCTGATGAACACCTATGAATTTTTGAGACATTATTAATATTAAACTAATTCACAGAATCATAGAATGGTTAGAGTTGGAAGGGACCTTAATGATCATTGAGTTCCAACCCCCCTGCCATGGGCAGGGACACCTCCCACTAGAGCAGATTGTTCAATGTTCAAAGCCCAATCCAGCCTGGCCTTGAACACTCCCATGGAAGGGAACATCCACAGCTTCCCTGGGCAACCTGTTCCAGTGCCTCACCACCTTCACTGTAAAGAATTTCTTCTGGTATCTAATCTAAATCTCCTCTCTTCCAATTTGAAGCCATTACCCCTTGTCCTGTCACTACACTTCCTGACAAAGAGTCCCTCTCCAGCTCTCCTGATCTTTCACTCACAGGAATGCTCTATACATCCAAGCTATTGTGACAAGCATTCAAATTCCTAAATTAACTCTAACATCAGTTTTTTTCGGGTTACTGATCAAGTTATTTCCTGAACCTTTTTGTGCTCATTTGCCATTTGAAATTCTGCTGCTCGAGTTGTGAGACAGTAGGTGTGGTGGATGGACACTGAGAATGGACAGAGACAAGAATGCCTTGTCAGCTAAACACAGACTTAAATATGACATTGAACTAGTCTTTGTGAAAGCAAGAGCCTAACTCGTGAAGATCTCTGTCTGAGAATGTATAGAAGACCATATTCAGAATTAGCTCAGCAGGTGCATGCATAGTTTGTATTATTCTTTCCTCACCCGGTGGAACTGTAACCCAGAAGAATTTTCCTACTCCATTTCCTCTGATTTTCAGAGGCAAGCTCTTTCCTGCTGTTTTAGACTGGACACGTTAGTTGGGAGTCATTGATTTGCCAGTATGTCAAGATACTAATTTTTCATAGAAGTGTTTGCTCTTAGGTGAGGATTCATGCAAAGTCTGGAGTGTGGTTGTATGATGAGCTTTTATATAAAAATGGGTAGAGTTAATAAAAACTATTGAAAAAATGTTGGGAGGAAGGGGTTTATTTTCTGGTCAGGTTGCTAAAACTCACAATATCACTGACTGGAATGGCCTTTTGCCAAGAAGGTAAGATTTCGGCTAAACTTTAACTTTAGAGATTTGTTAATTCCACAAAGTAATCTACTTTATTCATGCTCTCTGTTTCTGCTTCTAGATTCTGGTTGGTTGCAACTAAAATTTCTTCAGCAGAGATTCAGGATATTGATTTCCAAGGCAAAATATTATATGGAAAGACCTAAAGTTTTCTTGTTCAGTAATCTCATTCACTGACTATAAATAGTCTTAATATTTAAACAAATTCATTATTCTGGAAGAACATTTAGCAGCAGTATGCAAGTATAATTCTGTTGACACAAGTACTGCAAATCAAGTGTATAGAATGTGCAAGTGGTGCTTTTAAGTATAGTTATGTTTCTGATTTTTTTTTTAATATTGGAGTATAATTGCATAGCTATGACAAGGCTTTTGATCAGATTTCTTCAGAAGCCTCTAGTGTTATTTATACTCCTAAGGCAGACATCACACATACTAAACTGGACATTGTAAAATGTGGTACTATCATCTGCACCACACAAGCAGGGTATTCCTGAGGCAAGTCTAGTTGTATAATAGCCAAAAGAGATGCGTTTCCCAGTATTGAATGCTGCCTTCAGAGCACAAAAGAAACCTGCATAGATTAACTGTTAGGAATTCAGGAAATTTGTTTTTTTTTTTTTTTTTTTAACTTAGCAACAGTCTACTATAAAGGTCAAATCCAGAAACGGCTTTTGGAAATAGAAACACCACGATTCTTGTATAGCAGAATTTAGGATTGGGAAATAAACAACTGCTAACATGTCGACTTATTTTTATGCTCCTTTGTTTCCATTACAAATTCTAATTAATTATATATAAATATATGCTAATAAGGTCCTTGGGGATACCTGAACAGTCTCTGACTTACTATATGGACTATTTAATAAAAGAATGACTCAACTAAGGTATTAGATCACTACGAATTTACGGATATCCGGGAATGCAATATCCAACTTCCCCTATCGTCACATTCCAAATGTCTAAAAGGATTAGTGGCTGTGTTCTGCCAGTTTTTTGGGACTTTAAATTAATCTGTATCTTGGTGATAGACCTATCATTTGGACTCTATTTTTGTATTCTTTATTATTAATCAAGATAGACTTCACAGGATTCAGGTCAGGTTCAATCTTCAGCAAAATTATTTTATCATTTTCATAAATACTGAGATCTCATCCAAAATTAATCCTTAATGTCATGTCAGTTCCAACATTACCTTAAATAACATATAGCAATCAGTATTTTCCCCCCTAAGCCTTATTCAGCTCCAGGGAAATGTGATTCCTTTCCCTGGATATTATGAAAACATTACCTTTTTATCTTTCTAGGACAAAATGACACATCCAAAATTAAAGCAGGTCTTCTCTGGCCCCTTGTTTTTCCCTCTGCCACAAACTACTGGACTTTCCTTGTGGATCTGCAACTTCTAATGTCTTACAATATCAACAGGTTGACTCCTCCAATTCACCTTACATTTCATTTTTCCAAAGCAGTCTCGGCAGCATGTCTTAACAGATAAACTGTCTGCAGCTTCCTGCATATATTCACTAATCAGTAGTTCCTCCTACCAATGTTTATATTTGATATTCAGATTAGGCAAGTGGCTGTGCAAGAGGTTAACTAATTAAAACTCCTAATATTAATTTCTCAAAGTCTGCTGGCTAATCACCAAAGTGGGATTTCTGTGAACAGATACTCAAAGACAGAATGACTATTTGCCTTACAGACATGGTAATTCAGAGAACTGCATTAAACAGATAATTGTCCTTCTTCTTTGCAGCTGCAGATGACTTCTGAGCAGGCTGCTGTATAGTAATGGAAATGAATGATAGTTAGGGTCATCCTCTTTTCCGGGGAGATGTTTACAGTACGAAAAACTATTGCCTTAAAAGACACCACAACTAGATGTTTGTGATCTCCTTCTCACTGGGCACATCAGCACAAAAAGTAAAATTATTGTAATGTAAATGGACATGTAAATGTAAACAGAAAGGATTTAATCTACATATTTATGATCTAGAGAGTTCAATGCAAACAGTACCCCTCTCTCTCCCCATAACCATGATTGCACATGAGAAACAGGTTTCCCATCTCACTCGTTTATCCAGGGAATATTTTTTGATCCGAAAAGCTAGACTATATCACCTCTTCATCAAAGAGACACATCTTGAGAGGGGCTAAGGATAGTTAAAGAATATTTTTCTCAAAAAACCAACAGATGCTGAAACAAGCTACTAAATGCTTGTGTCAGCATTTGGGAAGCCTTTTACTGAGGGAATGCAGGTCCTACCTACTCGGCATCTAGCAGCACAATAGACAGAAATCATTTCTGTCTCTTTGGAAAAGACCAGCATTATCATCATCGCACAAGACATATATCAAACTGTACAGGGCAGTTTTCTGTATCAAGGTTTCTCTTTGTGAGAAGATATTGAATAGAGTGATTTCCAAATAATTTCCTCAGAAAAAAAAGCTACCACTACAGAAGAGGGATAGAGGAGAGTAATATTTCTGTCAATTTTACTTAATAAATAATAATTTGACTTCACTCTTTCCTTTCTTTATTCTGTGATTCATAGCTTCCTATTTTATTCCTGCAAAAAATGAGGATAGAAATTGAATGCTTTACAGTGCATTTCTTACCATAGTTCCTTTGTGCAGGCATCTTTTAATTTTGTTCACTCTAACAGCCTTCTGTAGTCCAAAATACAATTCTTAACAAAGCATTCTTAAACAGGAGATTTTTAATTAAGAAATTCGAATCAGGAGTCAGAGGTTGTGGTAAAAAATTCAAACTGTAATAAAGGTGTTTCCTATTATATTGCGTGACGTTTACATTTCTATACATCTGAAATTTTTAAATATAGGAATGCCTGGGTCACATTCACAAATAACTCAGCACAGGGCCATATGAATCCTTCAATAACTTTGTAACCAAAAGAAACTCTTCTGCTTCTTACTACACTACACTTTCAAAAGTTTTGTACATTAATCTGTGATACAGACAACATTTGCTGTAGCCTTGTTCCGATACAGAATACTGTAAGATCATTTTGGATATTACTACGATGCTTAAATAAGCCATTTTCCAATGTCCAGGTTTCAAGGTACAATACAGATGATTTAGTTTCTCCAAAGATATTGAAGTATATATAGCTCCAAGACAAGATGGCCTCCCTTCTAAACATCAAAGTTCTTGCAGTCGCAGTTGTAGCTTATGTGTTTGTAACAGTCATTTGCATAATACCGCTCAGAGCTATGTTATTTGTTTTTTGGTTTTTTTTTTTTTTTTCCCACGAGGTCTACAGAAGGATTTATCTTAGCTGAATTTTGATTTCAGTGAGGTAGGTATCCGTATGAATTAAAATTCCCCAAACACCATCTACATTCAATGATTCAACACTAAAAGCCTTCTGCTTCATTTCCTAAACAAAATTTCAAATTTCAAATTTCTAAGTGATATATTTGAATAACTTCATAGGTGCTGATACTCAGGTCAGACACTTTAGCTTTTATTGAGCTTGGAAAGATCTTTATTGACAGTTCCTCCTGGCCTTGTAAAGCAAAAAAATAAGACAGAGTGTATTCACTGCTGTGGCACACTACAGTTAGAAAACAGAAGAGCTAACAGCCTTTCAGGCACACGGGCAACTCCTATGCAGCCACTATACAGTGCAGCACCTCCCTCTAAGAGTTTAGATCTATTTGCACTATGCTTGTTTCCAAGAATTGTTATTCAATAAACAAACTTATTATAAAAGACATTGTTTATAAAAGCGAATAATTACTGGTCCTGCAGAAGCACAAAGTGTGTAACTTGTAGTGCAAACTGGTAACATTCTTCAAGATACTGCACAAGGCAGCATAGGAAAACGTCTGTTACTCAGCAAATGTCAGAGCAGAAACGTGCAGTTTCTCCATAAAAAAGATTTTTCTCTTTAGAAAGCTTCAGAGACAAAGGGTTCAGTCTCATGTGGGACAGGGATGTTACTTGCTGCATATATGAGGCTAGTGGCCACAGCATTTCCAGACAGCAGAGAGTCTGAACCCATGTGAAGGCTTTTTCTCTCACCCATGGGAACCTCTTGTGGCAAGCCACTGGTCATGCTGTTTCCACAGAAAAGGATTATCAGGGCAGGTTATTAAAAGAGCTCAATGGTCATAGGAGTAAAATGATCCCTGCGTTGCAGTGTAACTGCAGATAGCTTCTCCTTGATAGATCTGAGAAGTTTGGTCTGGCCCAGACGTAAAAGAACAAGAGAGACATTACATTTTAAATAGCATTCGCAATCCTTCAGCTACAGAAAAAGAGGTGCTTGAATCAACAAGCAAAATCCTTAAGCTGAACAAAGTTTCCTCAACTCATTGTATTTAATTTTTCAAACTAAAAAGACCCCAACTCCTGCCAAATTTGGATAGTGTCACTTAGCTATTTTCAAACTGTTCTTTTCTTACATTAACACTGATAAAAGATCAATTTAAATTTCACTATTAATAAAAACATGAATCTATGTAACAAAAATCCATCAGACCCAGGTTTTAGAGACAACTTTTGTTGGAATTTCCCTCTGAAAAGATTTGAATTTATTACATAAATACCTTTCTATCTCTAGGAAAATGACTTCACTTTTATTACAGCAACCTAAGTGGATTTGTTTAGTCTTCTGAAATTTGCTAATAGCTTCTCGATGCACACAATGAAAATGTTCATGCTTGGAGTTTACCCTGATCCATTATTTTTTTCCTCCAAAAACATTCATGTAGATAACACTAGCATATGACATCATCATACCGAAAAAGTTACCTTTGATTGTTTCTGGAAAGTGGAATTATTCTAAAGCAATACCTCTGCTTCCAAAGTGATATATGTCACCCTCATAAAGTTCTTCAATGGATACATGAGCCTATTAAGCTCTTGTGAAAGCAGCTGGCCCTCTGCTGCACACAGGTGCTGGGACCAGAAATCCTACCTGGAAAACCTCATTAAAAGGCCTAGTGCAGAAACAACAGAGAGGAGATGAGATTTGCATGTGAAGTAGGTGCACCCTACTAAGGCTGGTGGTGCTATACGAGCAGAGGAGCTTTCTTTGCCTTTATTTAAAGGTTTCCTTTGCCTGGCCGGAAGGAAGCTGGAGCATATTTTACTCAGTTGCCTGGTGTTTTTGTTGGTTTATTGAAAGCAGATGTTACACACATGGTCTTCAGGTGCTGGGAGGTAAGGCGAGCCCATAGGCACTTCCAAATGGGATCAGGTGTTGGGCTTCAAGTAAAACATTCCTGTGAGGTGTAATCAGGCTTGGGCCGGGTCCTCTCCTAGCTTTTCAGGAGAGTCAAACCACATAAAATAGTTAACAGCTAATCTTTAGTTTTCCTCATTGCGTTTCTCAGCACTCTGGCATTGCAGATGCTCTCTGGTTGCTTCCTTCACGACATGTAATAACTGTAGATAGGAGAAATGTAGCTTTTTACAGAAGTTTCTAATATATAAGTGTAGTTTGTCTTAGCCCATGTGCACAGAAGAATACAGATTCAGTCAAATTAAGCAGGTTTTTCCCTGTCTCGTTATCTTCATCCCTTTGAGGCAAATACTAGGTATGGGTTTAAATCTTTTAAATCCAAGGGATCACGGATTTCTTTAAAAATCACAGAATCTTTTTGTTGTCCCACCCACAGGTGATGTTCCTGTGGGTGAACATGCTTTTTCAATTATATCTTTATTCTTCATTCCTTCTCACTGTTCCCTAAATCTTCAGAAGTGTTTGTAGCAGACATACTTATTCTGTAGGAACAAAGCCTTTATTTTATTGGGATAGTAAAAAAAATAATCTTAATAAGCAACATAAAAAAATATCACCTGAGGCAGACATTAGGGGTTTCAGCTAACTTGGGGTGTTTGGGATCATTTCTTTAACAACCCAAAAACTTATGCTCCTTCTCCTGGGAATTTTCAGTGTTGTTTTTTTTTTTTTTCCCCTTTAATCTTTGTTATCTCTTACTTTAGAAAAGTAGAAGGGAGTATCTTTTTGGCCTTCAGCCAACCAAACCACCATAGCAAAATCTTTCTGCCTGGAGTTAGCTGCTGAGATGTAACTGCTGTCGTGGCAATTCACGTGCTGCAGAATTTCATGATTTTATGATCTTACAGCATCAATGCTCTGACTAGTTACATTCCCAAAACATCAGCCTGATCTGTGGTATATTTGAAATTAATATACATCATTAATATTTAACCTATTACCATCTTTATATTCCAGTAGCATCTAACAAACCAATGTGAAATCTTTTGCCCAGTTTCCAGCCCAATTCTGACCTTTCCTTCTAAATCTCTTAGCTTCTCTATGCTTTTTTGTTCCAGATTCTGGTGTATAATCTCACCAAGTATACCTGATTTAGTGAAGGTTGGTTTTACTAGTCAGTACACGGTGAATAAATAAGGACAACAGTATGAATCTAATAAAAGGAGATTCAGAGCCTTCTTTTGCTAGGCAAGTAATTATTCTACATCTTCTGAATTTACACATACTACTAGGATTGACCCGTGCCCTGACTTCAATTTAGAAACCAAGCTCTGATCTGACGTGCAGCTCTGCAAATTCGTGTTATAAATGAGTTAATTGCATTTACTGTTATTAAAAACTAATAAAACCTGGACGTCATGAACAGCATGAAGGCTACCAAGATGCCCAAGCATCTGGACAAAGTCAGATTAAAAAAAATTAAGAAAAAAAAAAAAAGAAGTGGGGGACAAGCTCGCAAATCGGCTTTCTCGGGGGTTTTTTGGTTGGTTTGTTTG
>VXBJ01001361.1:887291-959959 GCA_013400055.1 Nycticryphes semicollaris | reverse complement strand
AAAAAAAAAAGGTGGGGGGAGGGTGGTGAAGCTATTTTCAGTTAATGTGTTAATGAAGGCTTCTGGTTTTAATGACTATCATTCCTGTGTCCTGCAATGATGATAAATTCTGCCCGACTATAACTTTAAATATTGCAGAAGATTGTGATCATTGTCCTCAGAGAGTGAGAAAGCAGAAAATTTAGGTTTTAGGTTGGATCTACTGTATTTTTGCCTTCAAGGAAGCTGAATTGGTCTCTGCAAATAAAAGCAAATTTAAAACTCGGCAGAAGTGAAAGCAAATATTTTTCACTTTGTGCGTTTATATCTGCTGTTGACTCTTGCTTGTGCCATCGCTTGTGGAGAAAGGTGACCATACAGCCTTAGCTATCAAGACCTCACAAATGCAGCAGGCTGTTGTCAAGTTAAGATGAAGCTTTAAATTGCCTCTCTGCTTACAGGCTTTCGGAAGCACAGTCAATCAAGCAACCCTGTATAGGGAAGCTAAACTCTAAGTTCTGTTTTAAAAGAAAGTAGAAGGAAAAGGACACGAGAGGTCAGATAAAGGCAGGAATGCAAGTTCCATGTTTGGCTGGTCTCTGGAAATGGTGATGTCATCTGGCTGCCTCTGCCTGGGAACACAGCTCTGAGGATGCTGCTGCAGTAGAGTGTGGTACTAGATTTTTATTCTTCTAGCTTGATTTTGATATCCACGGACTGTGAGTTCTTCCCCTCAAACTTTGGATAAAATAACATGATCCTCCTAAGTAAGCTTAACTTCATGCATGTTGTTTTGGTCACAGAATCATAGAATGGTTTGGGTTGGAAGGGACCAACCCCCTTGCCATGGTCAGGGACACCTCCCACTAGACCAGGTTGCTCAAAGTTCCATCTAGCCTGGTCTTGAACATCTCCATGGTTGGGCATCCACAGCTTTCCTGAGAAACCTGTTCCAGTGCCTCAGCACCCTCACAGTAAAGAGTTTATTTCTGACACCTAATCTTGATCTTTCCTCTTTCAGTTTAAAACTGTTACCCCTTGTCCTATCTCTGCGCTCCCTAATAAAGAGTCCCTCTCCATCTCTCCTGTAGGCCTACTTCAGGTACTGGAAAGCTGCTGTAGGGTCTCTAGAGCCTTCTCTTCTCCAGGCTGAACAGCCCCAACTGTCTCAGTCTGTCTCCATAGAAGAGGTGCTCTAGCCATCTAATCATCTTTGTGGCCCTCTGCTGGACCCATTCCAATAAGAGCATGTCCCTCCTATGCTGAGGGCTCCATAGTGGTGCTCCAAGTAGGGTGTCACTGGAGCAGAGTAGAGGGGTAGAATCACTTCCCTGGACCTGCTGGCCACACTTCTTTTGATGCAGCCCAGGATGCGGTTGGCTTTCTGGGCTGTTAAGTGAGCATTGCTAGCTCATGTTGAACTTCCTGTTCACCGTCATTCCCAAGCCCTTCTCCTCAGGGCTGCTCTCAATCCATTTTCCACCCAGCCTGTATTTGTGCCTGGGATTGCTACACTTAGCCTTTTGGAACTTTATAAGGTTTGTACAGGCCCACTTCTGAAGTCTGTCAAGGTCCCTAAGGATGGCATCCCTTCAAAAAACCTTATCAACCTATGTTACTTTACGTTTCACATGATCAAAGTGCAATTGCTTGGTAGCATGTCAGTACACCTTTTTCATTTATCTTACTAGTCTTTATTTTGTTCATTTTTCATGTTTCTCCATATTGGTCTGCATTAAGACTCTAGCCTTTATGCAACATTTCTCCTGTCTTGCTTTTGACAAATCAAGCCCTTGGAATATAACACTTGGCAGCTGTGTGGACTGAATGCTGAAAAGTGCAAGATTATATGCAAGTTGTAAAACACTGTTCTGCATCCAACTAAGTAAAAGTGAACTCTGCTATATATGATGCGATACTGCAAAGATGTCATCGTAGGGGTCCTGTCCTGACAGTGTGTTATGCAAAGGTGCACCTCTGCATTGGCTTTAATTTAATATTTGGAAGGAAAATGGGTGATGTCTGGAGAATGAGCTTCAGTAGTGGAACTTTTTTTGTATGCTCTGTTCTCAAATGTGTCGTAACTGTTGATGAAAACACTAGCAATTTGTGAAGGCGCTACATATAACTATCTTGGCAAGGGGATGGGTAGGCGGGAAAAAGCAATACGGCAGATAATGTGACAGTGGACCTTGAGCCACTGTGACAATGAGCTGCTGAGGGAGTTAATTTGCATCAGTTAAAACCAAAATAAACTACTGCTCTCAACTAGAACTGCAAAAGCCATACGGATTTGATTGCCGCCTTCTCTAGCACTCTCTATACAATGGTGGATGCAGTACTCAAAAGTACGTACTGGAATATTTGGTTTTGTGTGGTGGTGTTTTTTAAATAGCTTTGTGGTGATTGTTTTTTCTATCAAATCTTTTTTTTTTTTTTAACTGGAGAACTAATATTGTTTAAAAATAAAAAAGTATAAATGGAAATGCATTAATTGAGAGAATGGTCTGTAAAGGTTAATATCTCTGATTTAGTTGGGTTTTTTCTTGTTATTGAGCTTATTGGAGGGATTGCAGTGGTGTGATGACAAATGAGTGACCAGTGCTGCTAAAGGATTTGTTATCCTGGAAAGAACTCTCTATACCTTGCCTTCTAAGGCAGCACTGTGGCTCTTTGAAGAGTGACTGTTAAATAGTCATCTGAAAAGTTGAGGGAGCTTAACTCCCTTGGGATGCTTTGGTGTGAAAGGTGAAAAGATTTAGAGTTTTTCTTGCCTAGTGAAAATACAGGTTATTTACAACAAAGTGATGTTCTCAGTCCCTGGAGTTGTGATGAAGATTACTTTTGCGTTGGTTTTTTTATTTTGTTGGTTTTTTGTGTGGGCGGGGGGTTTGGTTGGGGGTTTTTTTTGGGCTTTTTTTGTTTTGTTTTGTTTTTTTTTCTTTGTGAAAGCCTCCCTATTTTTGTGCTTGAAAACTCAAATGTTGCAATTCATTGGCTCTGTGGGACTGCAGGCACTGTCTGTCTCTTTGCTAAGCCAGCTCTGGGACTGGACTACTTCTGGCTGTTACAGAGAAACCAGTCAGTTATAAGCTTAAGAAACAGCTCCATTTAAATGCATTTGGTTCGATATGTCATAAAGAATCAACTTAACTAATTGCATTTTAAACCACAGCAAGAGGAGCCAGAAGTCCAACTTTGGCAGATGTTCTTTGCTTTGTTATGCTTCAGGAACTCAGAGACTTTCAGGATAAGTGGAGTTGCCCAAATGTAAGCATCTGGTGCTGCTACAGTATTCAAGACCCTGTATGGGACTAACAGATATGATGTAAGGTGCAGGTACTGCACCTTCTCTCTGCAGCTGTGGCAGGAGACAAAGCAAGGCACTTGTACATATTGAGAGGAACAGTAAGTGCCTGTGATTATACATCTGGTTTCCTAAATATCCTCTAGGTTTTCAGCCTGATATGTCCTTTACTGTCCCTGTACTCCAGTGTGATAATACATGATAGCAGTGTCCCTCTGAGGTCTGTATTGGGACTGGTACTGTTAAATACCTTTATCAATGACATAAACCATGGGTTTGAGTGTACCCTTGGTAAGTCTAGGTAACACCAAGCAGAGCAATGCAATTGATTTGCTTGAAGGAAGAGATACCATCCAGAGCGACCTTGACAGGTCCATGTGAACCTCATGAAGTTCAACAAAGCCAAGTGCAAGGTCCTGCAGTTCGATTAGGGCAATCATCACTATCTCTGAGTGGATTGAAACCAGCCCTGAGGAGAAGGACTCGGGGATACTGGTGAATGAAAAATTTGACATGAGTTAGCAATGTGTGCTTGCAGCCCAGAATGCCACCCACCGTATGGTTGGCTTCAAAAGAAAAAGTGGCTAGCAGGCCAAAGGAGATAATTCTCCTCCTCTGCTTTGCTCTCATGAGACCCCACCTGGAATACTGCATCCAGCTCTAGGGCCCCCAGTACAAGAAGGATGTGGACCTGTTAGAGCGGTCCAGAGGAGGGCCATGAAAACAATCTGTGAGAAACCTCTCCTATGAAGAACAGCTGAGAACACTTAGTTAGTTCCACCTGGAGGAGAGAAAGCTTTGAGGAGACCTTATTGAGGCCTTTCAATACTTAAAGGGGGCTTATAAGAAAGATGGAGAGAGACTTTTTACTAGGGCTCGTAGTGTGATAGGACAAGGGGCAATGGTTTAAACTGAAAGAGTGTAGATTTATATACAAGGAAGAAATTATTTAGTATGAAGGCGATAGTGGAACGGGTTGCCCAGAGAAGTTGTGGATGCCCCATCCCCGGAAGTGTTCAAGGATGTGTTGGATGAGACTTTGAGCAACCTGATCTAATGAAAGCCGTCCCTGCCCACATAAGGGGAAATAAAATTTTAAGTTCCCTTCCAACTCAAAGCATTCTATAATTCTATGTTATTACAACATTTTTAATGAAATGCTGAGTTCCTCTTCCAGTGGCATAGGCTATATTTGTTTCTAAATCTGTGAGGTGTGAGGGTAGATCTAAAGCACTTTTTCCTCTTCAGCTTTGTAGCTTGCCCTGCTCCTGCAACACTTCAAGTTTGCCTTTGTTCCTTCCATAGTGTTTCTAGTGCTACACCTCTTGTATTTGTCTAAAAATGCAATTTAAACTTCTTCTGCTGCTTTTCTTACTCTGTTCTATTACTGCATCAATAAAAGTCCTATTCTAAAGAGCACTTCACAAAGCATGTGTCTAGATTTGCAATGCAAAGTAAAATGTCCGTGTACAGAAGCAATATGATCACTTAATTCTCATGAATGCTGGCATGCTACCTCTCCCACTAAAATTGTGGGATTGCCTTCTGCTCCCCAGGAGTTTGGGAGTTATAGTTGCTTTCGAATTTTGCTTTTTTTTTTTTTTTTTTTCTGTGTCTATGCATAGATGCTCAGTAGTTTCTTCTGTTGTGTTTATGACTGGCTCATGGAGTACACTCTTGACAGCAACATTTACCACAACAGATGAAAAACGTTGTAATGAAAATAACATTCTGGTAAAAACAGCCATTAATCTAACTATGTGTCTGCTTCAACTGGTAGAATACAGATTTTGTGGGTCCTACAGTGACCAAAGAGGAAACCTCTTTCCAAACTGGAAAAGCTCTTCACGGGACAGAAACTCTACAGGTAACTGTCCATCACTGAAGAGAGAAACAATAGAATAATTCCTGGAACAGAGGTTTGTAACACATTTTCAATCTGTCTTACCTGCCCTACAGGAGCTTGATTTTTATTTCTTTACATATCTCAAGATTATGCTTAATTTTGTAGTGTGCTGAACTATTAGGCTGTACTTTATTCCTGTGATTTTGAGACTGAGTGTTACGCAAGTTGATTTAGGTGTTAAAAAAGTTTGCTTTGACATCCATGCCTCTGAATGCCAAATACTTTGCCTTGATCCAGACAATGCTATGGGCCAAGAGTTATTATTCCCATTGAAGTGCACCTTGTCAAAACAAAAATTTCAGGGATGGGAAGAGAAAACTGGTCAGTTCCAAAGCACGAATAAAACATCCCAGGACAGACCTAGGATGTTTGGTCCCAGGGTGGAAACCCTTGTGGTCAGAGCTGAATTCTCCTGCCTCTTCAGACAGCTTATGTATTTGGAACAATTTATGAAATGATAAGCCAGCTGAAGTAGGAGTTGCCTGTACGTAGTCAACAGAAGAACTGAGAGCAGGAATACGTCTCAAGTAAGTTTTGTTTTTGTTCTGTGAAATGCCTTATTTGATACTTTGGGCAGAAGGATTCTGTGTTGCCAAACCTTCTTTAGGCAATATGTGTGCTTATCCTTTTTTCTTTAATCTAGCAAAAACAAGTCTTAAGAAAGAGGGGAGGGGGATGGTGATTATTTCCCTGTACTATTACAGGCTGCTTTGGGATTGACAACAGCCAACCCTTCCTTCTGAATCTGTGCAGGTGTGTGAAAGGGGTGGGGGGGGGAGGCATGAGGGCAGGCAGGTCAGGATGTGGGACCATGTGGTGCGGTGCTTATTTTCAGCTAAGAGAGAAACATCCTGAGATTCAGCCTCTGATTTCAAACAAAAGAACAATAAACACCACTGAAATGAAAAACCCAAACAAACAAAAAAACCCACCACGCAGGTATTTTAATACATAGTTTTGTCTCAGACAGGAGTGGTGTTCATTTTTTCAGGATGCTCTTTGGATGGGCCAAAATACTGTTCTGGAGCTGCTCAAGCAGAGGATGAAATGGAATGAGGGGGATCTTTTGTGTCTTGGGAAGTTACGGGAAGCTCATTGTTACTGTTCAGGACTGGCTGTGTGCTCTCAGTCTGGGCCGAGCAGCCCTGAAGAGACAGAGGAGGATGTCTCTTACAAACATTGATCAGATATAAGTGTCTGGTAAGAGCATGCTCTTACAGCTCTGAATTCAAAAGCTTGATGTGAAACTTGAAGTCTTAAAACAGTGACAGAATAGAGGGCTCTCCATGTTTAGACAGCTGGTGAAACTCTGGTTTCAAGTTTTGCTGTTATCAGAGTTCTTGGACGTCTTATTTTCTAGAAAGCCTCATTGAAAGTGCTAAGCTGCTGTGGCTGAAGAGAAAGCTCAGCTGGCAGATGTCACCAGGGAGTTTCTCACTGAATCCAGTAGCCTCTTTTGTGGGAGCTCACTTGCTGCTTTTCACTAGCAGGGAGGATGCTGAAAGGTTTCTTTTTCTGGCGCTCTTGAGCTGCTGAAGACATTGGTTCATTAGTAACTAAGGAACAGAAGTGTTTACAGGAAAAGCTCCTAGAAGCTGGCAATAGACCGCTCTCTGAAAGAAAAGTTGTTTTGATCCCCTGTTTGTTTTTTCTAAAGGGTGAGGGATTTGTCCATAGTGATCCAGCTGCTGACAAAGTATCTTGTAAAATATGATTTGAGAAACATCATTAATGTTTTATCATCTGATCAGTCAAGCAGCCCTACAGAAGGGACCAGGAATGATGATTTTACCTCAAAGGGTTGCTTAGTCTTGCATAATGTCAGATGACTGTGTTACATTCTATACTGGGCAACATAATATATGAAGAGAATGCAATAAATACACAAATCTGGGGGATATCAGATGTCCTAAAGTGTGATCTTATGATCTCTGGGGAAGGTATTGCTCAGGTATCTTTAATGATACATCTTTTGTACTATCTATAGTAGAGACTATAGCACTGACTTTTTTGATGTACCTTCTCCTTTGACATACCTTCAGTATTCAAAGGACAGTAACTGGACTGTTAGAGATTATGCCTATAATGGATTCAGATTACCTCATTATACAGAAGTTGAACTAAGTAGTTACAAATTTAGATAAAATCCCATCTCTTTGCAGGACTGAAGGGGGGAGTTTGAACATGTTTGCTCCCATACTAATACATTTCCAGAACATCTTTTTGTTTTCAAGAGGCATTGTCCTTGAAGGACTGATCCTCACCAAGATTGCTTTGCCATGGGGTGAACAGTGGGTCAAAAGACTCTATTAATGTGAAGTTCAGTGTTGGGTCGTTTAGTGTTGGATTGGGTTTTTTTTCTTCAACAGTTAAAGAAAAGTAACTGTTCTTACAAACTGGTGGTTGGAGCATCAACACTTGCAGGATGTTTTTTGACAATTTTTTTTTATTTTAGTGCTGAGAAATTGAGTCATGACTGATGGGCTTAGGGAGGTAGTAATAGCGTCCTGCCATTCATACGTGTTCATAATTACTTCATATTAGAAGTGGAGAAGAATGATTACAAATTGCAGGGGTAAATAAGTTTGGTTTGTGAACAGCTAGCCCTACTGGAGAGTTGTGTTGTGCTACAGCCTTGGTTTTTAAACTGCTCCTAGAGGTGCTGCTGTGGCAACTTGAAGCATCTTGTTAGGTGGGAAAGTGCTTTCATGAAGGTGACTGTAATTAAACCCCGCACAAATTAATTCATTTAAGTTTAAAACCTGGAAATCAGTCTTTCTTGGATAAAGACTCTCATGCCAATAAATGCAAGGTGATGCTAAGTCACAGTAAAGCTTTCGGGGGTATCAGTGTTGCTCTCTGCCCCATTCGGGATGTAAGCTGAGGACAAACCTGTTGTAATTTCAAGCTTATAGCCATGCTGTTAATTGAATAAGCCTGTTAGGTGGCCAGTTTAGTTCTAGTCTGTGTTGGTTTTTATTGATGCAGCCCTATAGCTTGTGCTGACATGACAGGTGATTTAATAAGATCCATATTATACAAGGAAAAAATGTCAAGTCAGAATGAGCAAAGTCAGTCATGTGTAATCTTCATCTACCTTGGACTTAGTTGCTCTGCTGATCCTGAGCAGAACCTTGACGTAGTATGTCACATTGGACTTTTCAAAAAGGGCAGTAAAGTTTAAAAGTCACTCACTAGTGTTTCTGAGATAAAAGGCAGTAAATGTAATCTGAATCCTCCTCTCGCGAGATAAATACCTCTTCGTTACTATCTGAGGGAACAATACCAAGGCCATACCAAGGTATGGTTCAATGTCAGATTGCCTAGCTTTTGCTTTTGAAGACTAAGATTACCATTTTGAGGTCCCAGTAGTTGTAGCTTTACATACGAAACTATAGTAGCAAGCTGAAGTCTTGCCTATTATTCTGAAATGTTAAAGGCATGAGAAAAGCTGTAACATAAGTGTTCTCATTTAAACATAGACAAGCAGAGCTTTAAGAAATACAAACATAAGGAGGGATTTCTCATTCTGTTGCATATGAGACCTTTTATATGGTGATGAGAGAAGAGGGAAGATGATGACCCCAGGAGTCACTAGCTACTTCTGAAGCTCTGAGAATTCTCTTCCACTCAGAATGATGCTGTTTCATGTTGCATTTTGTCAGGTCTGAGCCCCCTGCACTTTGCATGTGCTCAGCTTTCACTGTATTAAAATGGTGCTTTTGTAGCATTGATCACTTTGGATCTGCATGGATGCTGGTTTTCATAGAATCATAGAACAGTTGGGATTGGAAGGTTTAGTCTCAGGAGGAATAGTTTCATTGATGTGGAAAAGGGATTAAAATGCTTCCTTTTACAGTAGTGTCTATGAAGATGATTGATGGCTATAGAAAGAGGCTTTCCTATAACGGTGTTAAGGATTTGTTAAGGAATTCTGTCTTCAAATTGAATGAGCTAACTTTATCACTAAAGATTAATTACACTGAATTATATACATACACACTGAAAGGCTCCCATTCTCTGTGCGCTTGCCTGTCTTAATTTTTCTGCATCCTTTTTATGCTTTTTATGCACCATTACTCACCTCCTTAATGTCCTTCATCTATTCTTGCCTTTTGACTCCTCCACCTTAGCCAGTCAGCCATGTTTCCATCCTCTTCTCATCCACTATTCTTCTGTGGTATGTTTTCACCACAGAAAACCTACTGCTGTTTTTCCTCCCATGGTTTGAGTATAACTGGAAGGAGGGGGGAAACAGATGACACACGCCACAAAGCCACCTAACCCACAACTAAAATGCAAGGACCTGTGCTTTTAGCAACAAAAATATAGTCCTGTATTTAATGAAGCTATTTGAACTTTTGCAGTTTGTGCCAAATTCTGGGTACTGACTCAGGAACCTTCTCCTCATATATGTGCGTTTCAGTTCTTTGATGTTGCAGAAGGAATTGAATCACTTCAAGTACAGTATCTCTTCTTTGAATAACTGCTCATGTTTTAAATCTGTGGGACTGCATAGTTCTTAATTCTTGTTCATGTGGGCCAAAATCTCTGGGAAATTAGGATTCGTATATATTAAAATAAAATTTCAGTCAATTTGTCTGATACAAAACATGGTATTTAGCTGAACTGGAGTAAACTGATGCATAGAGAGAAAAAATTATGTAGTCTTGCGATTTATATTTGATTGTCTAATTGTAGCAGACTGCAGATAATAAAAAAGTGTCTACCAAACTGGTCATCTCCACAAAAGGCATGTCTAATAATTTTACTTTTACAGTTTGCTAATCTCCTTTTTAGATTTGTCTTTTCACATAATGAGAAACCAATAGAAGTAGAATGTTTCTACTTTTTCATTAAATGAAGGGATAGAGGATTGCTTTTTCCTAAGATGTAGTTAAAGCTGGTTATTCCTGCATTCATGAAGGCAATAGATGAAAAATTAATTTAGAAGAAAATACTTTACAACTTGCAGACTCCAAAAGAGCTAATTTTCTTAGTGCATACATTTTTAGGATATTTTCAGGTTATTTTAAAAGGTAGAGTCATGTTTCTAAATGAAACTCTATATGCATCTTTATCTTGTAATGATTTCAAAAGCTGAATTTGTGTTAACTTGATGTAATCATCTGTCTGCATGATCAAAAGTTACTTTTTTTGGGAAGACGTGTGACACTTAGTAGCTTCTGAAATTATTCTGAATCATAATTTAAGAGTTTACGCTCTCTTTAATTTATTGAAGTGTTAAGCTGGTGATGAAAGGGTGGTGAAACAGTCGTGTAAAACTTCAATAACTGCCCTTGTAAAGTGAAGACCTTTTAAACAATGCATAACCTGAAAGTTACCTTTCTAAAGACTGCCTGAGAGAAACTTAGGTTTCAAAGTTGTTCCCTCTCCCTGTACTCCTGTCATCCATCCTTATTCAGCCTACATTGATCTATAGATGGTATTGTAGTTTTAGAGTTACTGGTTATGTGTTTCCCTACACGTACCTGTAGACCTAATTTTGGTGATGGTATTTTCTTTCTCCTTCAGGTGTGGTGAGCATAGATCACTACACTACAGGTTTGTGTGTTTCCATAGGCACGTGGACTTAAAATTCAGTAGGATGCATTCATTTTACACTGGCGACTTTAGCACAGACAGGCTTTGGCAGCATTTATTGGCAGAGATAAGATGATTTAAATCAGGCTGACAAGGGTCAGAGTTTTGAAGATCTGCAGGCTTGTGCTTGGGTTGACTTCCGGGGGTGCTGAATAGATTCTAAAATTATAGCTATGAGGCCATAGCTACAGTTGAGTTGCATGTAAATATTCTTGAAACACAACACAGGTGTCTACTAAATGTTATAATTCTCAT
This sequence comes from Nycticryphes semicollaris, assembly GCA_013400055.1. Lineage (NCBI taxonomy): Eukaryota > Metazoa > Chordata > Aves > Charadriiformes > Rostratulidae > Nycticryphes > Nycticryphes semicollaris. The sequence continues at coordinate 948,908 of VXBJ01001361.1, read as the reverse complement.
CATGCATACAAAATTATCTTTGTAATTAAATGTAGTGGTTTAATCCAGGCAGAAGCACGATACATGTGGTGCTTTTTTCCAAACACTTTTTAAAATCGGGGGGTATGAGAGAAGAGGATTTGAGAGGTCTGTAGTCCAAAAATACCGCTTCTACTTCTGTTCTTTTATACCAAGGTGATTGCCCTGATGTCTAAATGTTAGTCACATTAGTTGTTGTGGAAAGTATTCAGATTGGCTTTCCTGAAATGCAGCATAGATTTATAATTACTCCTCTATTTTAAAACAATGCTATTTTCCTTCTGACAATCTGAGAAAGTCTTATAAGCACAAGTGGTAAAGCTGTGAGGGTAATTTACAAAGACTATTAACCCTTGTACTTCACTTAATAAACTGATTGACAGCTAGGATGAAATGAATTTTCTTCTACTCAGTGTTAGTGTGTTGTGCCATTAGGTTCATGCTTTTGATTATATGTCAAAGGCGTCCATGCTGGGCCTTTTTCCAGAAAAGGAATGCTGAGTTAGCTGCATTATTGATTGTTTACAGCCTGCTAGTCCTGACATCTGTAATTCAGTTTATACAATTGCAGAGAAGGGAGAGAAGGATGGATGGCTCTTTAGTTACATGAAAGGAGTCAGCTGGGTCTCTGAGCCAGGTGGGGCATCTGCTAGAGTTGAACTAGCCACCAGCACTGAATTTTGCGGTTTAATAACAGCTAATTTTCTTTGTGCTCAGACAGTTTCCCCTGCCCTCTCTGTACTTGGGGTAGTTGATGGTAGGACCTGCAGCCTGACTAACTGCACAAAGCAAGTCCCTTGTCTTTCTGCAGCCTTTGGGGAAAAATATGCTGGATGCAGGGAAAAGCTGTTGTTCATGGAAGAAAAGCAGAGCTGGAAAAGCTTTCATCCAGGTTCTGGAAGAATGCTTGGGGAATATCCACTGAATACAATGAATTAACTAGGTCTCATTTATGGGATTGCAGATATACTGCTGTTGAAAAGAAAACCTCTCCTAAAAGGACTTGCTCCTGTCCCTGTCTTTTCATGAAGTAATAAATCATATGACTGGGACATGTTCAAGAGAGCAAGGCTAGCTCAGTTTGGGTTTCAGTGAGGACACGGTAGAGTCGTTTGTGGCGGGGGTTTTTCAGTTCGTCGTTGTACAAATAGAAAAGGATTTCTTTGGTTGCAATCAGACAAATGTCTACCATCTTCTTGTACCCTTTGTGATAAGTGATAATGGTTTGGCTTGTGGTAGTCATTTTCACTCCCACCTACTTAGTCTGAATGAAAAATAAGCAGTTTAAATCCCTGCAATTTCTGAGACACGTGATTTCTTTTTCAGAGTTCAGATGGGTCCCTCTCTGGTGTTATGCAGAAATGGAAGGAGTATCAGCTCCAATGTCTGAAATACTTGTATGAGGCACCCCCCATTGTGGCAGGTAAGCCTGCTTGGTAGGAATAGGATGTATTATTTTTTTAAATGCATGATAACAGTAGCAAAGGAGTGACTATGAACTTGAAAATACTTTAGCTCACTTTCCAGTCCACTTCTTTATCCCATTTGCTTGTGCATGCTCCCTGTGGGACTTTTGCCTTTGCTGAGGAAGTATTTTATAGAACAATTTCAGGATAAAGATGCTAAGCTTTTGGTCCAGAGAGTTTTGCGTTGGCAAGTGGTGGCAGTAGCACGTTACAGCAGCACACTAATGTAATATTCCTGAAACTTTTTTAGGGGTCAGGGTTGAGAGAGGCATACAGATGTTAGAGAATCTGGGACCATGCTGTTCACGTTGACCTAGCAGTTTGTGGGCCATAAAGTTGATATGAATTATTTTGAGCATTGTAAAATGCTTAAATGCCTTTGGGGGGGGGGGGGGAACAAGTGCCTTTAGTGAAAATGAGAATGCAGCTTGTTGCAGCAGTAGGGCTGCTGTAATGTGCTGAGAGCAGCTGCGATGTGCCAGCGTCATGGTGTTTAGAGGACACTGGTGACTTGTCAGTGACACTCACAACTGAACACAGTGCGGCCTCTCCTATGCTTCAGTGCTTTTGTGACACTGAGAAAGATAAGATGAGTCTAAAGTTGTATCTGGGATGAATTATTTCAAAACTGTTAATTTGCCTTCTCTTAACTACACTATTATGGCAGAGTGAGAGCAGTAGCTGATGACAACCATGGCACGGAAACATTCATCTCCCTCTGCTCCATTATCCTGCTGAGCGGTTGAGTGCTGCCCTCTAAGAATGACAGTTTAATAAATCTGAAGTTGAAGTATTCTCATGTTGATTAAGCTGTAATGTAAAGTTATGGTTGTGTCTAGGTATTTTGTTGATGGATCTATATATTAGGCTAGACTTGCCAACTGCATGACTGTGAACCATTCTCAGGAATGATTATAGTAATCGCAGCAAAAACTATTTTAAATTAAACTGAGACACATAAGGGTGTAAAAGAGAAAAGATTGAAATGGGTCAGTATTGGTTTACCTTTCTTGTCCCTTGATTTAGTCGCAGACCTTCATCTGTTCTTCGGTTCCCCCCGAAACAGCAGTTTCTTCTGTGGGGGACAAACACTCTTGGAGAAATAAGTTTTGTTTAACTCCACATCAAGCTTAGTTGCATAATGCTGTCATGGCTTTGAATGCATGTGTCTGTGTCTCCTTTTATTTTCTGCTCTTCTGTCTGTTCCTGCTTGTGGTATTGATACAAGGCAGACTCTCCCTTCCATCTCTCTGCAGAAGGCAAGTTCTGCAACAGAACGTTTGACAACTACGCTTGCTGGCCAGATGGACTGCCTGGCACCTACGTGAATGTGAGCTGCCCCTGGTACCTCCCCTGGGCTAATGCAGGTAGGAGCTTTTCCTTATAGGCACAGCTTTAAACCAACTTTGTTTTCCTTACACAGTCTTAGCAAGGATAAAATTGGCTTAAATGGCTACAAGTGAAGTCAGTTCTCTGCAACATACAAGTAGGAATGGGGCTCAGTACAACATACTCTCTCCTTTCAGCAAGAGAAAATGAAAATAAGAGGAGACTGTTCTTTAAGGATTTAATTTAGTTTGGATTTTTGTGTTCTAACCTTTTTTTTTTTTTGCTGCTTGAATGGTGGTGACAATAAAATAATACTGTGGTGCTTGTTGAAGACTATCTAACAATAATAATGGTGTAGTTTGAAAACTGAGATAAAAGTAGCAAAGCTGGAGGTAAGGTGGTCCTGTAGTAGGTAAAGACAAAAGGGTCTAAGGTGAAAGTAGTTCATGAAGCTTCCTGAGATAAAGAAATTTCTAAGAATGTTGCAAGATGAAGGCATTGTCAGTGGTTGCAAAGACTTTTTTTTTCTCTGAAGGACTGAATGTCACCTTTAGATTTTACACGTATACTTGATGCCACTTGAAGGCAATGTGTATTAAACAGCTTTGCTAGTGTTTTGTCTTTGAAACCAGTGACACGTGCAGCTTGTTCTTTGAAGACCTTTCTATGTTTCGAAGTCTAAATGAAACAGTTTTTTAAATATCTACTTTGGTGTGACAAATTGGCTTTGGCCAAGGATACTGGTTAATGAGGGTGTATAAATCTGACTGCAGGATGTAAATATAGTATAAGTGTGGAGTATACGTTTTAAGCTTTGGTACAAAGATTTCAGGAACGTGAAAGAAAAGGGATGGGATGGTCAGAGGATACTTAGATGTATTAGATAATATGGGACCTGGGCATGATGCAAATGGTATGGAATAAAGGGTGGAGATTGTACTGGGTCTGGCTGGTCAGGAGGTAACATTTTGTAGGAGCCAGTACGATGCTGTTCTTTATATTTCCAGCTAGAAGTGTTTGGCTATTGCTGAACAGTGCTTGCACAGCATTAAACCTCTCTCCAACCCATGCCCTGTCCACAGCCAGTAAGATGGGGAGCTGCAGGAGGCTGGCATAGTGGTTGCGTGTGCTGAGGCCCTGCTTTCCAAGAAGGAGCTGGACATCTGCCCACTAATGGGAAGCAGTGAATAAATTCCTTATTTTGCTTTGCTTATTAAACTGTCATTAGCTTGAAGGGGGGGGTGGTGTGTGTGTGAACTCCTCACACCAAATCACTGCACAAAACCTGCAGCCGTTTGACCCTTTCTTACACACATTTTCCCTGAGGTGGCACCATCTTGGCTGATGGTCTTGGTTGTGCCCTGCAGTATGTTTATTGGAACAGTCTGTGTCTAGCACAGGTCAGCTCTAGCCTCTCCTCACAGAAGACACTCTGCTGTACCCCTCCCCCCCCTGCCAGTACCTAGACACAGACAACCAGAACATTTGATAACCTGCAGTAGCATTTAACAGCTCCTACTGTTGAGTGGGAGAGAGATGCTTGGAAAAGTACAAATTTGGTGATGGAGTGTGGTGGGGGAAAATGTCAGGTCAACTATCACAAGCCTTTAACTTTCTGGCTATCTTTAAGTTTGTCTCCGAGTTAAGTCCCTAAAACAAAATTGCCAAGTCTGGATTGCTGTTTTCACTTTAACTTTGCTACATCTTTTATACTAGGATTTCAAGGGAAGAGATGGGAACCAATATGCCTGGACATGTTCCTGTGCAACCTGCTCTAAGTGGACCTGCTCTGCCAGGGGGTTTGGACTAGATGATCTCCAGAGGTCCCTTCCAATCCCATATTATTCTGTGATTCTGGGATTATGGTGTACTTAATGGTTAGGGAAGCTTATGATGTGTGTGTGAGACGACATCTGCTCCACTCTTTCTGCCCCCAGGGTCCTGATGCCAATGGTTACCTCTTCTGCCTTGCCTGCTTTCTAAAGTGATGTGTGTCTTGGCACTTTTGTTCTTGTGTTTTCTGTGCTGAACATCGATGTTGGAGTGACTTACCCACCTTGATGTATTGCTCTCTAGTCTACTAGGTGTATATTATGCTACTGTATCCATATTTCTAACTTCTGTACATCTTCTGTATTATCTCAGCTGTTTTGGTGGTAGTTGCCAATTTGATAACCTCTGAAATGAAAATGCTGTTTGCTAATCTTCTTCAGATTATTAATAAAGATGTTATCTTTTTAGAATGGATAAACAAGCTCTTATACATGTATGAAATTCAATATTTGTCTCATAATTAATTGACAAAATTATTAGGTGCTGCAGAATTTTTTCCAATAATGCTAATCGTTATGGGTATCTAAAACTCTTGACAGGATTAAACTTCTTTCTTCTAAACCTGTTTACTTGCAGACCCTCGACATAATTATTTGACTTCCAACTGCTTTTGAAACATCACTGCTGAAGAGAGCCAAGGTTTAACACAGTACTGCAGATTAATAAATTATTGGAATGCACAATATCTTTCATACTTTTGGAAATAAGTTGGGTTTTTTTTAAAAATTAATTATCCTGAAAACAATGTTTGTTTCAGTGAAAAGAATAACAGCATTTTGCATAACCCCTTGCTAGGATTGCAAAATTTCTTCAGAAAGGCATTAGACCTCTGGGTGTGTTCCCTTGTGCATACTGTGCCTATACTGTTTTATCAACAAGGAATAGAATGAAACAAGGAGGCCTTTCATTATCTAATATAAAGCAAGAGGTTTGTATTGGTGTCAGGTATGTAATTTAGGAGCCTGAACTACCTGATACTACTTTGTGATGTCTTGTGGAGTCATATTCAAAGTGAATGCTAATAGGCTGCCACAATGAAGAGGTAACATCTTTTTAATGGAAGATCTAGAGCAATAGGGAATTGGACACCCTGTGATTTACAGGAGTCACTGAAGCATGCGTATTGGTTCTTGTTTAGCCCCAAGTTCCTTGGAACTTGAAATAGATTCCAGCACTGCAGGACTTCTGTCTCTTCACTTGATGAAAATGGAGAGAATGAAAATATGAGACCTTGTTTGCAAAGTACCTTCAAAACCTATTTAGTGAAGGTCATCATTAAGTATGAAATGCTTTAGCCAAGCTTACTCATTTAAGAATTCTGTCCCTTTGATTAGGGATCAGGTTTTCAAGTGCATAAAAAATTTTGCTGGACAACTTCACCCAATACCCCCAGAAGTCCCATGCAGAATAAATTGAAACACTTGAAACTGAATACTGCCTATGACAAGGTACTGAAATGGAGCAAGCATTGAGTGCAAGTCTTCTTATGACCTGGCTATTTCACTAGAAAGTGTGCAAGAGTTGGAAGCACAGGGAGAGGTGAGCCACGAGTCATACAGAACCGCTGATCATGCAAGGATAGGATTAGGAAAGCCAAAGCCCACCCAGGATCTGATGTGAAGGGCAACAAAATGGGCTTCTAAACAGACATGGGAGAAAATTTGGATCCACTAGTGAATGGGGCAGGAGGATCCTGTGACAAAGGAAATGACTGAGGTCCTCACTGCCTTCTTCACCATGGCCTTTACTGTTAAAACTTGCCTTCAGCAATCCCAGATCCCTGAAATCGGTGATAAAGCCTGGAGCAAGGAAGATCTCCTTGGTGGAGAAGGATCAGAGTATGGAACACTTAAGTGGGACATGCACAAACCCATGCTACTTGGTGGAATGTACTATTATATGCTGAATGAAAATGGTTGATGCCATTGTGAAGCCACTCGATTATCTTTGAAGGTCATGGCAATTGAGGGAGATTGCTGAGAAGCACAAGGAGGAGAATCTGGGGAACTACAGGTGATTGGCCTTGCATAAGAGTAAATAATCCTGGAAAGTGTTTCCAAACGCATAAAGGACAAGATGGTGATTGGGAGTAGACAGTGTGAATTTGTAAAGGTGAAATCATGCTTGACGAGCCTGATAGCCTTCTATAATGAGATGACTAACTCAGTAGGTAAGGGGAGAGCAGTAGATGTTGTTTATCTTGACTCTAGTAAGGCTTTTGACATTGTGTCTCTTAACATTTTCATTGGCAAACTGATGAAGTATGGATTAGACAAATGAACAATGAGATAAACTGAAAAGTGGCTGAGCTGCTGGGCCAAAGTCCAGTTGAAAGTCAGTGCCTGGAGTTGGCCACAGGGACTGCTAGTAGGGCTAATGCTGTTTAACAACTTTTATTAATGATCTGGATGATGGGACTGAGTGCACCTTCAGGAAGTTTGCAGACCATACAAAAGCGGAAGGAGTGGCTGACACAGGAGTGATTGTGTTGCCATTCAGAAGGACATTGAGAGGGTGAAGAAATGGGCTGATGAAGTTCTGCAGAAGGAATTGCAGAATCCTGACCCTGGGAAGGAATAGCTGCGTTACACCTATATTGACTGGAAGGCAGCTTGGCAGAAAAGGCTCTGGAGGCCCTGGTGGACACTAAGCTCAGCAGGAGCAGCAATGTACCCTTGAGGAAAAGAACACTACCAGCTTCCTGGGCTGGCATTACTGGCAGATCGAGGGGATGACCCTTTCTCTCTGCTTTGGGGGCTGAGAAACATCTGGAGTGCTCTGTCCAGTTCTGGGCTCTCCAGTATGAGACACCACATATGGACATACTGTAGCAAGTCCAGCAAATGACTGTGGAGATTATTAAGGGATGGGAGTATCCCTCATATGAGATAAGGCTGAGAGAGTGGGTATTCTTCACTATGGAGAAGGGAAGACTCGGGGGGATCTTACCAATGTTAATTGTCACAAATGTGAAACACTGGAAATTTCCTTTAAGCATAATGTTGGTCAAACACCTGGAACAGGTGACCAAGAGAGGTTTTGGAGTCTATCCTTGAAGAAGATGGTCAAAGTTTAACTGGGCATAGACCTGAGCAACTTGCCCTGGTACACCCTGCTCTGAGCAGGGTGTTGCTCTAGAGTCCCTTTTCCAGTCTTTTCCGTTTTGTGATTCTCTGTTTCTGCTAAATTTTTTAACATTTTAACTGTCAGTAACTAGTTACTGTCTGCTGTTACAAATTTCAGTGGGTGTCAGCCAGGTTTAGGAGGTGGGGAAAAGAATTTGCAATGGGAAGAGCTTGTTATGCTGAAGCATTCCTTGATCAATTGCAGGTTTTCAAACCTTATACTTGAACAGCTTTAATTCTTGTTCGTGTCCCCCTCTTCTTGTCATAGTGGCTGCCAGTCTTAACTCTGCCCTTCTGCAAATCTCAACAGCAGATGTGGCTCAGCAGGTTGCCTAGCATAGTGGCAAGCTGAAAATTATATGGGGTATGTGCTGTGCCAGTAGTCCAACCTCGTTTGATGTTAGCAGGTTCTTGTCTCTACTTGCTGCCACAGAGGTATTTACTGAGGTGTAACTTTCTTCTTGCTCCGTTAATGTGGCAGCTTTGGAATCACTGCCTGCATTGTTGGTGTGGGCTCAGCAGTCATGCTTTCTCTAGGTCTTCACATTATCTCAAGGTACAAGAGCAACTGTAGGGAGATGAGAATCTGCGCGTTGAATAACTTGAGCATAGAACTGGTTTTCTGAAGCACTGTGTATCTATTCAGGCTTGTGTGCCTACGGAGACTCAGGACCAGTCTTTCACAAGACAAATCGATGGAGGATGGGCCTGCAGGTCTTTTTGTGCTAAGCAGTGGCTGCAGTTGCAAGGTTTTGCCTCACTTTGTGATGGCAACATTTGTCTTCTGCCTTTTTTGAAAATGCTTTTGCTAAGGCGGCCTATAAAGCACAGCAGCAACAATCAGTACTGTCGTGCTTGTGTGTCAAATCTCTTTAGAAATGCTGAGCTTGGGACGACTACTTCTTATGTTACTTAGCATATGCGTAAGCATTCCTGCCCAACTCAGTATTGGCGTAGTGTCTGCAAGGATGGACTCTCTGAAGGCTAGTGTGTCTGTGATAATTGATTAGAAGAAATATTGCAACAGTAGACTGTAATTTTTATGCTGAAAACTGTATATCCTTGTACTGCTACAGACTTGCTTTGTGACAGGCAAGTAAGTTAAAACCGAATTTTTAGAGGAGTTTTATTTTATAGCTCATGCTGAAGTATTGGGCATTGAGTTGTCAGTACCATTTTGGGATGTAGCCCAAAGTCTGGTTTATTACGTGTTTCTTCAGAAGCACTTCACTGCTCCTTTTTTCCATCTGGTTGTTAAACAGCATATTTGTAGCAGCAAAACAGATTGGGAACTTCACTCAAAAGAAATGGAAGACGTGTGTCCCCTCATTCCTTTGGGTATGCCTCCCTGCCAATGCAGATCAGTTTCCTAATTGGTGTGATAGCAACTGTCTTAGCATTTATCTGCTTCAAGTGTATTGATCATTGTAATATTGCTCTAACTCAACAAGAAATCATAAAATAAGTTTATTATGTGTATTTGGGTACTCGGTGTCCTATTGAAGCCAAAAGAACTGAGGTTTAGAGTAGCCTCTGCTTCAATGCAGGTTAAACCATTGTCACTGGAATGAGAAATAGGTGGCTAATGTGTCTTACAGCACAGGGGTTTGGTATCATAGAAAATGAGGATCCCAATCACTGTTGGGCTGTAGGAGGTCATGAAGTTATCTGTGTCCCTCTACTTTTATATAAAATACCTTTGCGCAAACAGTGGGGAAGCCCTTTGGGACAATGAGAAGCAGTGACAATGGGGCAAACAGAAGGCAGAGAGAAATCGAATTTTGATCAAACCAAGCATTCTATTAAGGATTATGTAGATGAAATTCATAAACTTTCTCTTTGGGACGACTTCTTGTCTTTCAAAGTGGTGTTCTGAAATACTTTAAAAATAAGAAGTGAAAATGTCTCAATTATATATGTATATATAAGCTTAATTTCTGCCATGGCTTGCTTCCATACTTCCCCTTCCTCAAAAAACCCCAGAAGATTGTATTTATATTTTTAATAGCCTGCTCGTACATCCTTGAAACAGCAAACTGCAGCAATTTCCAACCTATTTCACTCCAGCTATTTGTTTTGCTTCTGTTTGTTTTTATGTTACTCCCATCATTGGGCAGGTCCTCCTTATGGGGAGATGGTGAAGTAGCAGGAGAGGAGGTTATTGGTAGAAGGATCTGGTCTGTGAAGTTTCCAGTATGGATTTTGGACCATGGCCAAAGCTTCTTGAAGGCAAATTTAAGGTACTTCTGGCTGCCTGAGCTGAAGCTTTTTTTCTTGTATGTGTCTTGTGTTTTGGGCCAAACCTGGCCCTTAGTGGAACCCTAGAAGTCCTCCTCAGTTTCTGGTATCAGTGAAGTTACCACCAGGTAAACTGCACGTTTTGCTAACCACATGACAGTGAGTTTACCATGAGTTAAACTTGGACAGTGGCTGTCAAAGTCTGGTGTGCAGAAACCTCCAAGGGGAGCAGTATTCCTTTAAGGGATGTCAGGCACCTCGCCTCACTGTCACCCGTTGTGTGCTTTTTCTTGTTACCTTATAATTGAAGGCCAGCTGCCAATAACACCATGTGGATTTGGAAACCATGGAGCTGCACAATTCATCTTGCAATTATGCCCCCTCTGGGGTTCTGATATTTTATTGTTTAATAGCACTAAATCCTTTTTAATTAAAACACCTTCCAGGGGTACTAGTTTCAGACAAGTTATGTCAACAGTAGCCACATCAGTTGCTCCTATATGCACTGGGCTGCACAAAGGCTGGCTGCAAACTTGCATTAACACAGATGTTACTCAGGTCTCCACTCAAAATTTTCTGAACTCTTTGAATGCTTTTGCTTCATCTGGTTTTGAGGTGTCTGACACCCGAATTCGCTTGACACCAATTGGTGTGCATTGGTATCTTGCGCTGGCATGGCAGTGGATTTTGAAGCAACCCCCTGATTGTCCTATTTGGTCTGACTGAGTTAGAATAGTTTGGGGGGTCTGTTTCTTTGGAGGAAACTGAACCAGAAGCTGTGCTGCAGGTGTGCATTGGATTCTTGTCAGCCCTCCGTGGAGACACAAGACCTGATGGTTTGTCTATATTACTATGAATTCTTCTAATATGACCATAAGTGGCCCATTGCAAGACTCCTGAACTATCAAGCTCTCATTGAATCTGGATTGTTTCTCATGCTAGGTGAAAGCTAGAAGGTTTGTGTGCCTTTAAGTGTTGTTTGCCATGAGCCCTCAATGCTTTGTAATTCTCCATGCTCTCCTTGTTTAGAATCCTTTATTTTTTTCATTTAAGTAACTTCCATTGTCATCCACCTTTGCTTTAATCACTTATCTTGTATAATTCACTTTATTTTTCTATATTATCCTCTCTTTACTACATTATATGTTGCAATAGTGACACTTGCTCCTTTGTTATCCCAGAAGACCAGGCAAAGTACAGCCTGGGGACCCCTGGAAACAGCATAGTTTTTCAGCCTGTGACGTGAAAGACCGGAAAGTCTCTCTGGTGGCAGAATAACCCAGCAGTAATATCAGATGATCTTTGATACTAACCCTGTGGCTGCCTCTGGCTACTAGACATGCAGTCAGAGTATGATTAAATCTAATAAGTTGTGAAGATCTGGAACCACAGCTGTATTTCATACAATAGTTTTGTCAGCCAGAGATTGCGCGAACTGAACTTTGTGTGGGAGTATGGTGATGCAGAAGCTGGAGACCAGGTTTCTGCTCCAGAGCACCTTTAGGAGCAAAGACACATGGAGGTCAATTCTTTGCCATTCCCCCCTGCTATAACCCACTTTTGAGACACTTTGTCCAGTACTCTTTGTTCCCTCTGTGGTGACAGAACTGCTTTCCCTGACATGTCTTTAGGTAGGTGTGGGCTCTGCAGTGAGGCTTTGGGTGGAAACGGGGCACTACTTGAAAATGGGCAGGTGCTGGACATTTTTAATCTAGCCATGAGAATTTTGTGGGTGTTTTTTTAAAAAGCAAATTCCCTAGGGCTATGAGGTATAGGCAGACCTTCTTGTGGTGCAACAGAAATGATGGAAACTGTCTGCGCAGTCCCCATCCTGCATTAGCATCTAGCTTAGTCCTGGCTGCTGTTTAGATCATGAACGCAGCGAGCCCCAATTCTTCCCCTCCCCAAAAGCTGTGATTATAGACTTACATAGTTGCAATGGCATCATGCACAGCAATGCTGCAAGTACCATTCCCTGACACACAAGTAGCACAAATACAAGTGTTGAAATAGATTTTGTTCAGGATCTGAGAGATTCACCTGTGGTGGTTGTGCTCACCAAGGAGATGGACTGAAAAAGGAAAGAGACTCTTGTCGTGTTTGCCAAGGTGTTGCCAGAAGTTCTCTGGGTGTGTGACATGCTGTATTGGGACCCAGGTGAGAGGATTAAAAGTAGGCTTCTGCCTTGGCAGGTGACTGGGGTGGCCTGTAGCATAATGCTCTCCCCGTAGCAGAGTGCTCCTGGTCTGGGCAGCAGGCAGCAGCATGTTAGGGAACAGGCTGGTAGTAAGCACTGATCTGGGGCTGCAGGAGTGATATAACTGACGTCCACTAGCTTTATCTGTAAGTCTTGCTCAAATGTTGTACCATGAGTAATATGATCCCCACCAGTCTCCTGGGCCCACCATCTGTGGGCTGTTGAAAAAGCTTCTGCGATGAGCTTTTTCCTAACAATGATTCAGTGCCTTCCCCCCTGCACCCTGCCATCAACTGTGGTCATGGAAGGCTGGTGTCCAAGCAGCTGCACTTCTGGGGCATCTGCTGTGCTGCAGGGTTAAATCCGTGTCCTGGTCCTCTTTTCTTTCTACTGGGTTGCCTGTGTTTGGGCACTGTTCAGATTCAGAGAAGGAGGGAAATTGGGGACAGGGAGACACAAGCAAAAAGCAGAAACCGAAAGACAGTTCTTGCTTTTGTTTGTGAGACTTCCTATGGGTAATGATGCTGGGGTAGTGAAATGCTGCTGTCACTTGTGCACGGCAGACCAAAGGAAACAACGTATGTTGCTTTCTAGAGGGGTCTGCAGAAAGCCCTACAGCTGAGGAAGCAGATGCTTGTGTGAGTTTTCCTTCAGACAGTTTTGAAGCATATGCATGGCTGGAAGATATGGTTCAGGGGACAAGATTAAACTACATCTGGTTTAATCTCTCTCACTTTTTGTTTAATCATCCAGTTCCATAGTTTGAGATCTTTTTAAAGTCAAGATAGTTAGCAGATGACAATGTGAGCGTATGGCTAACCTACCTGTTTGTCTTTTAACATGCAAAAAAAATAATTAGCTTCCAATACTGGACAGAGTGAAGAGGATTAGACATTTATCACTTTTGTTCCCTTCTTTGCTCTAACAAAATGAAGTTTCCAGAAAGATCTCCATAATGCTGGACAGGGGTGTGACCTTTTTTCAGTGAAAAAGATGTTGCCTTGCATTTGCTAACCAAAATTTATTTTTTTAATTTGCTAATTCAAAATTTATACATCCTTGCATTAAAAGCTGTTGCAAACTAATTGACAATCTCAGTTTGCTTAAAATAATAATAATAATAATAATAAAAAACCCAAATCTTTCAAGTTCACCTCTGCCTCTGCTTGTTAGTCTCCATCTGGTAGTACACCAGAGAACTCTAGAACATATGCTGCTCATCTCAAGGGTAGATATAGGGATTGTTGGAACAAGCAATTTAAAAAAAATTATTAACAGATATTATTAACATGCATCTATTGTGGGCCATGTGGCAATGCCATTCTCCATTTTATCAGTTCTATTTGTTTAAACAAATAAAATATAATTGAAAATAAATCACCAGTTAACTTCAGATTGAGGTACATGCAACAGAGCAGTTGCTTTGAACTTTCAGATGGGGTGAGGTATGTGATTTCCATTAGGGACAATGTAATCTATGTGCTCTGATTCCTCTGCTGCTGCAGCCAGAACATAGAAATTCCTCATTCTGATAGGAAAAGAAGGATGCTTTGCACGTGGCCAGACGTTGAGGTGCATGTATGGGTGATGGGAGTAGTTGCATGTTGTCCGTATGTCAGGTGCAGATCTGATCACCTGAGGCCTTCTAGGAAGAATCTACTTGTTTGCATTGCTGGACGTAGCATAAAAGCTGGATGGCCTTGTTGTAGGATATCAGCTTGGTGTGTCTGTGGGAGTTAGAGTAGTTGACAGGACTCTGTTTTCCAGCAATTTTTCAGCTATAACTCTATAGTGTGTTTGTTTTGTTAAAGTAATTCCTTGATACGTAGTGTCAAGGATATCGAAGCACACATCTGCAGAGACTGAGCTGAGCTTGTTTCTGTGACAGCTTGAGAAGTTGTCCTCAGCTGATCTTACTGTGAACAAGACGCTTAAGTGAGAAATAAACACCATTACACCCAGCTGCAGGGAAGCTACTGGATTACCTCTGTGCCATGCCCATACTAGCCTACCATGTAGCTTATCTTCCCACAGATGTGTTTGAACTTCTGGATTACATTAAACTTCATATATGTTCTCATTCCGGGTCTTGGATAACTGAAGTAAATATTGTCTATCCGCTTTTACTTCTTTGGAGTACCAGCATACTCTGTTAAACAGAGACCTCAAGCCTTTCTTCATGTTACTTGCACGTAGGAACTTGCAGTTTTTAATTACAGTGGACAAAGAGTAAATTGAACTAATTAAGGGCCTGAATAAACATACTTCTTGTGTGTGCTACATAATTAAATGCCTTGCTGAAAAAAGCTCATTACCTTCCTGGCTTACTTAGATGTTACTAATTAGTAAAGTATTCATTATTTTTTTCCAAGTTCCAAAGGTGGGATAAATCATGAATACCTGATTTTAGAAAAGCATAGGTGAGGAGCAACTTGCTAGAAGAGCCATATGGTCTACAGCACACTTGCTCCTCCCGTTTTCAGGTGGTTCACCTTTGTGTGATGGAAATGCTCCTCTCACATGCAACCTGTGTGTGTTATTCCACATAAACAATATTATGGGGCAATAGTGAGCATAAAGGTTGATTCTTTCTCCCAAGATCCCCAGTTGAATTTGGGGTGAAGATACAACTCAATCATCTTACATAGCTATAAAAGTAAATACTTTCTGTGAAGGTGAATCACACTCTGAAATTATTACCTTTGTGTTTGAATTTTTTTATAATATTTTCATTTGATAGGGTAGCCATGCAAAAAATTGTGGCCTGACTTAAAAGATTGTAAGTAGTTAACATCCTTCCTTTCATGCCCATTTCACAAATGTAGGTTTAACTTGAAAATGTGCTAACCTATACAATGATTGCACTTGTTAATCATGCACATACACACACGGTTGTATTTATTTAGCGGTATTACCCTTTTCCACTCATCTGTTCTGATGGTAACTTTCCCCTTGACGTTCTTCTATAATAGACTAGATTTTCCCTTAAAGAGACCCAGGTCCCTCCTATGAATTTTGAAAGTATGTCTAGTCTCCTCAAACAGGGTCCAATACTAGGATTCCCATACATCACTTTACATTTTCTTTGAATAAGAACAAAGTTTTTCTGGGCAACGTGTTTATGAGAGCACCTGAGTACATGACTAGTTCAGTGACAATAATAATGATAGTGGTGGTTGGCACCTGGCCAGACTCATCTGACCTTTCTGGAACTAATTTACTTTTTGACAATTGGAATGAGCAGAAATGAATTAAGCAAGAAAAGGATCAAGTACTCATCAGCATATTTCCTCTGAAAGTAAAAAAACTGGCTTCCACACGCAAAACCTGCCTGATAATTGTCCTGGAGCTTAATGAAGCAAGGCATCAACAATTTCTTTAAACAGAATGAAAGCCTGGGTAAAAATGTGGAAAACATTTCGTTTGTGCAGCTGATGAATGACAGTGGGCCTCTAACTTTTTTAAATGTGAAGTAGGGTTGGCAGTGGATATTCAAAGAAGGATTGCACCTTGGCAGGAGAGGAAAAGCTTAAGTCTAAGGGATTGTGTGTCCATCCAAATACTTTTCAAGCAACGAACATTGAGTGGAAACAAAAATGGAATAGAAAACTTGGGAAAGATTACCAACAGAATGGTGTAAGACTGATTTTTAGATTGGGGGAGGTCCCAACTTTGGGATGGAACATATAAAAATCAGAGATTGGTGTAAAAATTTACTTTATAATGGAAAGGTAAATCCAGACATAACTCTGCAGCTTTAGTGGTTTCCAGTAATTATTGACAGGAAAGACGATGCTTTCTGTAGTTAAAGCACTTGGTGCTTTTTTTATTACTTATAAGAGCTTGTATTTAGTAGCTGATAGATTTGCAGTACTTTGCTTTCTAGATTCAACACAATAAAAGTCTGTTTTAAGGCTGATGGTTTTTCAGGATCATTTTGTCAAAATCTTGTTCTGCATTTGTTCCTGTGGATGAGGGGCAATCCTAAGCACAAATAGAGGCTGGGCAGAGAATGGATTGAGAGCAGTCCTGGGGAGAAGGACTTTGGGGCTGTTGGTGGATGAGAAGCTCAACATGAGCCAACAACGTGCACAGGCAGCCCAGAAAGCCAACTGCATCCTGGGCTGCGTCAGAAGAAAAGTAATGTCTGTAGGCAAGCCTTTACCAGATGATTTTTCTTTACAGTTTCAGATGCTTTACCTCATGCATACAGACGTAATAGCCCTTTAACCAATGCCAGAGTGCAGAGATTCCTCAATAAAAATGTATGTCTTGAAATGCATGAGATGGTTCATTGTATTTGCTCTGCTTTGCAGTATCTACTTCCTTTACTTTCTATAGAGAGGGGTAATGCTTGCGGAATTATAGTAATCTCTAAATGAGATTTGATGGTTTGGGTTCCTTTTTATGATATGTTTTGCGGTTGCCTGTGCTGAAAGCTTACGGTTGCTTAGGATTTTTTTGGTTTACCTTTATAACTGTCATGTGAGAAGTGATAAATTAGTATTATTGAATCATTGGTTCTTTATACCATTGGTTTTTTAGGAGAATGAAATACCTTTAATTTCCATATTGCCAAAGATTGGCAGTTTGTTTGCAGCACCTGGAACTGGTTTTAGCCTGCATCTTCTGGAGTTTCTTGTTTTGCTCAGAAGCTGCATTAAACAACTGGTGTTTATGTGCATGTGTACGTCCTTCTCCCTCCTGGACATGTGTGTTTAGCGTACTAGTATCTGTTGGTTTTTCACTAAGTTGTTTTTCCTTGTTTTAGCTCAGCAGGTGTTATGCTGATGATGTGCCTAGTTGTTTCCTTTTCTTTTAGCTTGTTTTTCTTTCACTGTTGGCATGTTTTGTTTGTTTATTTGGGGGGAGGGGGGAAGGGATGTGCTTTATTTATTTTTTTTTAAAGTCCTTGGAGCATGAGAAGAGTAAAATAGAACCCATGCTTTGTCTTGGGAAGGCTTTAGTTGTATATTTTGTAGCCTTTTAAGAAAACTTGTTATTGCTGTGGGTTTTTTTTGCTTCATTTTAATATCCTCTAATGAGATGTCTTCTATTAATTACATTAACTAACTGATCCAATAACTTTAAAAGGCGAAACCTCTTAGCACCATTTTTACAAGTTTATTATGCATTAGACTTCCAATCACGTTTGTTGTTGCAATAAATTTATTCCAAGCCACTTTTATTCTGAACAGAACTTTTAATGGTGCTTTTTGGTGTCTTACCAAACCTTCACAAAGCTGAACCATTATCATAAATACTTGTTTTTCATAAACCACCTTCTTTTATTACATTAATTCACATATCTTTTATAGTTCATAAACACTCTCTATTAAACCTAATGCACACATACATGCGTGCATTTTTATGAGTTGCTTTTTAAAGTTGCTATATCAAAAAATTATGTTAGGTTTCAGTGTGGTCTAGCATAGTTAATGCAGCTCTTTCTCAATACAAGTTACACAGCTGAAATACTTGGACTGTATAGCTCTTTTTAGGGCAATACTCCTTTAAAAAATGGTACTGTTTTTCAGGAAGATATTTTAATTTTTATGAGATACTAACTCCTACCCAATGGTTACAACTTAATAAATGCTTTGTGATTTGGCATGGTCTACTTTGCTCACACAACCTTTATTGGCCACCATTATGCAAGTAGTTTTTAATTATGAAGCTATATTCTGTTACTTTCCCATAGATTTTTTTTATTCCTTCACTATACAGAACGGATCTGCTTGTGCGATACATAGCAAAGGGGGCTCTTCTCTGCAGGATCATTGCTTCATTAACTGTGGGAGTTTGTGTGGAGTGAGGAAAAATATTAGAGCTGGCAAGGATGATCCCTGAGCTAGAAGAGCTGAATGCCCATGCAGAAGAAATTTTGTGGCTGCGTAATTTTCTTTATTGTATAAATCTGGCTTTCCTATGTGACTAGAACCTGGTCATTATTTTTTGGTTCATTTCTGTACACATATGAGATGACAGCGCTCAGTTCATTGGGGAGCTGAATTGGTAGTCTTTGAATGGACCTTACAAATAAGAAAATAATGTATTTTTTATAGGCTTGGTTCAGTATGCTTAAATATAACTTGACATCTCACAGCAGTAAGGCTGAATAATTTCTGATTACATGATCTCCTTCTATTCTGTATCCTGAATAAAACAGTGGATTCTGCTGGAAAAAAAAAAAAAAAAAGTATGGCTGGGTGTGTAGAAATAATGTTAATCAGGTGGAACTAAACCCCACCTAAGTATCTTTAGCTTAATACTTGCTAATTCTTGAATGTTTCATTTTGTTGTGGTAATCTTATTCCAAAATCAACACTTTTAAGTAAGAATTTTTGTGCAGGCAGTATGCCTTGGGTGATGTGAGACAGCATCACCTCCATATGCAGAATCTCTGGCTTTGTGATTTTGATCACAAAGCACAGGATTCAGGCACTGAGGATTTCCAGGGTGGGCTGCTGAAACCTGTGGTGTGGCCTGCGCTTGTTTAAATTGATCTCCCATCATGCCATGTAAAGGTTTCTGTTAGGTCTGCATGAGCTCACATTGATAGAAGTGTGGATGCATGACTCTCCTCTCATATCACGCCTCTTCTCTGCATCTGTTATTTTTTTCCATTGGAAGGGGCTGGAGGAATTCTTGGATCTTTCCAGCTAGGAACTAGTGTGATGGGGGTGTTCGAATCTCTTTCCCCACCTCTCACCCAGACCATAGGGTATAATTGAAAGTTAGTTTTTTCCTGCTGCCAGAATTTTAAGTGACCAACAACCTTTCCACCTTCAAGGCAAAATGTAGGGTGTAGCTCTTTTTCATTTTTTTTTTTTCTTTATCATTGCTAAAGCAAAGGAGTTTGGATGACTAATACGCTATGAGGGAGGAAGAATAGTGGGAAGGGATACTAAATAAAGTACTTGTAGTTAAACTGCCTGTTGAGGTAATATAATTTCAGATGATATGGCAGTGAGCCCAGCTTAAATGCACGTTTTGATAAATGTGTTTCTTGGACAGTAGTGCAGGCTGGAGCTCCTTCTGCTCCCTGGAGGCTTTGGGATCGGGCTGCTCCCTGGCGTTGTATTTCTAGTTGCTCCTCAGTTTAGGATGTCTTTGTTGTAAGCAATACCAGGATTGGGACTAACTGACACTTGTGCAGCAGCTTCTACAACCCAAGAGTGGCTCCTTCCAGGAGCAGTGCCCTGCTCACACCAAAAAACTGAACAGAGCTGGTGATGGGGGTGCAGCCTCTGAAATTTGGATAATTTGTGGTCCCCATCAAAAGGCAAGTTGCTTATTTCACGAACAAACCAGTCTGCTTTCAAGGCTATCATGATGCTCTCATACTGCAGAGTCCCTGTTTTACTGAGAAAATTGTTACCTTTTCCAAAACGACTCCCTGCTGGAAATAAAAGATACCAGCAGAGGAGAGGTCTCTAATACTTGACACACAGCAGCCAGACAAAACTGCAGTCTCTCTTGTTCTTTTTCTCATTCCCTCATCTCTCTGCCTGAATAGAATTGATTGGATAGGACATGCTGTAATTTGTTTTTACAATGAATAATGTTCCAGTTTATCCTCAGGGACAGCTGGGTGAATAATCTCACACCGACCTTGACACCCTGATGTTGTAAAATGCAGATCAGGTTAGTTGTTATAAGCAAAGGAATCATTTAATTTGGTTTTATTTCTAGTAAAAGGGGACTAATCAGGAAATGTTTGTGAGCCTCCTGCCCATGTGATAACATATCTTTTACCATATATAAAAGCTCAATGTAGTATTTTATTTGACTTACAGGCTCACCTAGAGAACTAGGAAGATGTTATTAACCTGAGTGCTAACTCAGGCTCTCCTCTCTGTCTGTTACCAGTTTACAAAGATGAAGTTTTGGGCATCAGTCCGTGTTTTAGCGTGTAATTCTAATGAGGTGTGATTGACACTGTTTAAATAAACTGGCTTCATTAAGCTGCTGTTCCAAAGGCTGTGCAACTTTGTGAGTGAATGCATTTAGCTTACAGGTTAAATAAAGTCAAATTCCCTATGCACTGGCTGTAGATTTCATTATTGTTTGTTTATTTGCAGAGGATGATAGCAGATTCCAGAATGTAATAATCACTGTGATTTGAAATATTGGAAATATGCTCTCAAAAAACATTACAAGACAGGAAAAAAGTTATTGTAGGATAGCAAAGAGGCAGCAACCCACTCAAACCTTCAAAAAAGATTGTTTATCATGCTGGCCTATTGGAACTGAAGCTGATCCTTGTATGTTTGGTATTTGCACCACATTAAAGGTAAGAGGGCCTGAGTCACTCTGCAGACTTCAGGCACAGACAAAAGTGAATCACCTCTGACTAAACCACCTGGAAGCAAAAAGCTGAAACTGCTCACCAATTGCGGGGGAAGCTATATGTGCGCCTTGCTTCTGTCATGGCACAAAAGCAACCTCCAAGCATGTCATGGTTACTTTGCCTCCATATGTATTAATAACTGATTAATGTTTTTTCCGCAGTGGCTTCATATGAAAGCTGAAGGATATGAGAATCCTGGTGAGCTTTGGATCAGGGACACAGCAAAGAGAGAACATGTACAAACACTACCCCTTCATCTGTTTTAGGAGGTTGAAGTTCTTTGCCATCCTAAGCCATCACCAGCTCTGCAGAGAGGGAGTCCTAAAAAGTCCACGTGAAAAAATTGTTTTAATAACACTTGTAGGTAGTTTTAATGCAAACCATGCGCTTTCCTCTGAGCAGTATGAATGACAAGATACTCACAGTGCTTGGTCTCAGTGTACCTGATTAAAAGCCACTGGATCCCTGTAAAATTAATTGGAACTGTTTTCACTAAGCAAAGAGGGAAATGTTAGCGTTGTTCTGGTTTAATTCCAGCCAGTAGCCAGAACCACACAGCTGCTTGCTCAATCCCCCTGGCAGTGATGGGGAGAGAATTGGAAGAGTTAAAGTGAGGAAAAACTCATGGGTTGAGATAAAGACAGTTAAATTAGTAAATCAAAAGCTGCATACGCAAGAAAAGCAAAACAAGGAATTTATTCACTGCTTTGCATCGTCAGGCAGTTGTTCAACCATCTCCAGGAAAGCAGGGCTCCATCACTTGTAATGGTTTATTGGGCAGACAGGCATCATCACTGCAAATGTCTCCCTCTTCCTTCTTCACACCAGCTTTNAAGAGTTAAAGTGAGGAAAAACTCATGGGTTGAGATAAAGACAGTTAAATTAGTAAATCAAAAGCTGCATACGCAAGAAAAGCAAAACAAGGAATTTATTCACTGCTTTGCATCGTCAGGCAGTTGTTCAACCATCTCCAGGAAAGCAGGGCTCCATCACTTGTAATGGTTTATTGGGCAGACAGGCATTATCACTGCAAACGTCTCCCTCTTCCTTCTTCACACCCGCTTTATATACTGAGCATGACATCACATGGTATGGAATATCCCTTTGGCCATTGAGGTCAGCTGTCCTGACTGTGTCCTCTCTGAACCTCCTGTGCCCAGCCAGCCTGCTTGCTGGCGAGGTGGTATGAGGAGCAGAAAAGGCCTTGACTACCTAGCAACAACCAAAAATATTAGTGTACTATCACTGTTTTTCATCCCAGATCCCAAACATAGCACTACATCAGCTGCTAGCAAGAAGATTAACTCCATCCCAGCTGAAACCATAACAAGCTTGTATATGAAACAAAAAAATATCTAAAGTCTCCGCTTCAGGTTTTCATCAGTTATTTTGGAGATGCACCAGCGCAGAGTTTCTGGCATTGAGATTGTTCTCCATCCCCCTCTCTGGTTCAGCAGGACCAGAGCAGAATGGTCAGTTAAGGTAACACCTCTTCTGAGCTGTCAGTCATGAACAGCCCTTTTCTTGTGTTTGAGTGGTAGCAGGTAGCTGCCTGTGATCGAGTCCATTGCCCAGAGGAGAAGTAGACAGAGGCAGTTTGCCTTGTGCTTATAGGAAACTGAGAGAAACCAGGAGTAGGTGCAGGATGATGCAGTTCAGGAGAGGCCTGCTTTGAAGGTGTGTCCTGCAGCAGCTGTGGTGCATTAAAGCTGGGGCTCATGGGACTGAGTGTCCAGGCTTCTGCTTTGGTGTGACTTCTGCAGGTGAGCATGCAGCATACGAAGCCTCTACAGTCCTATACAGTGCTGGTGTCAGATGTGCCCAGCTGCAGGGGGTGAAGGTTTGTCACATGTGGTGTGTATCCAGCACCAAGCCCTTTGGGGCCCCTACGGTAAACCTCTACTGATGTTGTGTGATTTCCAGTATTCAATGCATAACTTAAAAGAGTATTTCCACAATGATGAGACTTGTTTTCCCATTCCTGAGAGTAGGTGGCTGCCTCCAGGACATCGGCCTAGTGCTCTATTCATGTCATAGTTTGTGCAATCTCTCAGTAATTTCACAAGCATCTCTCCATATATAATTCAGAATCTCAGTGCTGCTTTAAGGTCTAGGTTTTCTTTTTTAACTTTTGCTATCTCATAAGCATTTTGGTTGATAAATGGTTCTGTAGACCAGATATATATACTCTGTCACACTCTCATACGTAGACTCATCTGTTTGTATTTTTGGTTTGATTAATTCTTGTTGCTTATTAAGGCTCTTTCTGAATACAGGCAGCCCAGTTGGTCTGTAGGTACCTCTGTGTCCTGCCCTGACCGCCACTGTTTTGGCAAGTGGTGAGGCTATAACATCCTGGCATAGCTGGCTTGTGGCTACCCAGAAGTCCGTAGGAGCTGTCAGTGCAGTTTGAGGGGAGGGTCTGACTCCTAGGCAGGGCAAGAACTCCCTTTTCCAGTGTAATAGGGTTACATTTGTTTTTCTTCATATCTAAATTAATTGCCTTGTCTTTCTGTCTGATGGCAAATTTCATGTTTCGTTTACTGTAAACTCTTTCATTCTCCAATATATGCCAGATTTCAGCATGCAATAGATTTTCCTCATTATTTCAAAAGAAGTGTTATCAATAAAAAGAAAATTAAAAATGTGTCACTATGATTTGGAGAGAAAATAAATACACTGAAACTGAGATTTCATCCCAAATAGACCCTGATAGTAAGAAATACTGGGGGGTGGGGGAGGCGGAGTTCACAAAGCATCAAAGAATGTGAGATAATGTTGTGGGTTTTTTTAAACAATCCATTCTCCTTTAGCAAGTTTTTCCTTTTTTTTTCAGGGCTATAGTGGAATTTCTTTTTGTGTGAGACTGTTTGTCATAATAATTTTGTCTTGTAATACTTCTTGATTACAGCTCATGCATTGGCAGTCGGACTGAATTTTGGAATCCTGTGGCCCTCTGGATTTTAACTCGTTGGACTTCAAGTTCATTGGCTTCATGTAGTATTTATTGATTCCTAGAGCTGCCATTTGCATAGATGTTTTGTATGGGTTACTTCAATTTACTGTCCGTTAATCTTGAAGGGGGTGGGAAATCATGCTTTCCTACTTGCTGCCCTCTGTCAGGTGGGATAACTGTGTAGCAACATCTGAACTGAAGGAAGCTGTTGGCACTGGTCGTACATAATAAGAGCAGGTGATAAAATGTTCATAGCATTTAATGGACGTGAATGTATGTGTTGCGGGTGACGACCTAGTCTCTTCTGTTTTTGTGTAAACTTATGCCAACAGATATCCTTCATAGTAAGGGAAAACCTCCATTAGGCATAACAATTTTTATGTCATCTTGGGTAACTTTATATTGTCATTTACTGGTATATTCAGCACACCAATTACAAAAGCAAATAGACTATGCCTACCAAAACCATTATCAATACCATTTAGCATACTCATTAGAATTGGCTTATTAGAATATGAATGTCTGTATTATTTTTTAAAACATCTTTCTTCCTTTAGAGTACCTACTACTATTCTACTGCTGACAATTATCAAACAAATTACCATGTCAACTAATATGTAAATAGCCTACTGGCTTGTTACAATTTCAAGTAAGTTTTAGTATTTTTCTACTGAACAGAGATACTGAATTCTAACAAGCTCTCGTTTGCAGCAAGGAGGGAGCTGACAACAGGATGAGGCTGCGGCAGGCAAGGCTGAGTTTAAGCAAAAGCTGTAGTTGAGAGGTGTTTTGATACCTGTGTAGAACTGAATTCTCCGAACTCCACTTCGTATGCCTTAAAACACTATACGTGTCTATTTCCAAATCTTGCCTAGGTAGAGGCTCACTGTGGCTTGAGTGATTGACCCAGCACTGCTTTCTGAGGGGTACCTTTTTAACATGAAATAGGTCAGATTACTGGGTCAGATACGTGATTAGTAAGAAACTTTGCAAAGCAGCCAACATCATTACTCTAGCTATGCCCTGATATAGGGGCACCGCCAGGTTGCTTATGTACAGCAGTAAGAAGTTGTTAGGCTTCCTTGATGCTCCAGACATCGGAGAGAGTTTCTTTTGATGCACTGAGGTTGAGTGCTCCTTCACCTTTGTACTTTTTTTTTTTTTGTGATTCAGTCTTGTGATTTTATTATGAGCCATTTCAATGTACCTGCTTTTACAAGACCAATCTACTAACTGCTTCGGAAAGGCGTTTTATTCATTCCTGGGTTTGTTATTCAAACATGTAGACAGAAGGAATAAAAAGAATATATGAGTAGTTTAGGCAAAGATTTATGGCTTTGTTTTGTAGCACAGTTGTTTCTATAAGCACTTACATTTCAGGGATCATGTGTTAGCATACCTGTTCTGAGGTTTCTCTGCCTCTGGGTCTATGTGATCTTAGAAAAGAGAAAGTACATTTACTCTTTTTGTGCCGCCTTTTCCCTGTGAATTTTGTAGCTGAGGCTTAACGCTTCCGAACCTTGTGTGTCTTAAAAGCTAATATTTCAGTGAACTGGAATTTACCCATGTTGTAAAATCCACACAAGGGTAGCAGCAAGTATTTCAGACTGTTGTTGCTGCTGAGCAGTTGGTTAGCAGTTGTCCAGGCATATCTGCCGTCTGCTGCTTCTGCAGCTGTGTCCTTCCGAATCACTCCCTGACCCTGAGGATGAGCAGCGCGATCTGTCACAGGCAGGGAGCAGGCAAAGCACCTCCGGCATCTCTGCAGCTTCCCCCTCCAGCCAGGAGAGCGATCAGTGGGGAAGAGGGGTTGCACTGATCACTCTGCACACCTTGCCCCCCCCGAGCAGGCTCTCGTTAACTCTGTGGCTCATTTTGCTTCTGGCAGTGCTGCACGGGCAGGTGTACCGGTTTTGCACCCCTGAAGGGACGTGGCTTCTGAAGGAGAATTCAACCCTGCCCTGGAGGAACCTGACTGAGTGTGAGGCCTCTGACCAGGTAAGAGTTTCCGACTCTTGCTGCTGTTGTTGTTTTGGACAAAACAGAAGAGAGAAAAATATAGTAATTGACGCCCATGTGTTTTCGTCCTGTCAAAGTAATCTTTACCAACTTACCCTGGGTTCCTCACTTCAGTGAGCCTAATGATGAGGGATATCAGGCTTCTCCCCTTCAACAAAGGGAATGTAGAGGGTAGGCAAAAGCAGGTTTGAACGTACGTGAGAGAGCCAAGAGAAGCTAACCCAAGTAGTCCCAGCTGCCCTTCAGTAACAGGGGGCTCAGCTGCAGTCTACCCAAACCAGGGGAGTGACCAAAGGTTATTCCTTTGCCTTTTCTCCCATTGGCATGTTGTTATGGTAAAGTGACGGTTTGCTCTCCCTGTCTTGTTAGCAGCTATTAAGGTGATTAAGATGAACTGAGCTGAAGGATATTTGTTTTTCACCTTTGGACAGGGGGCAGACCCTGCTTTTTCTTTGCGTTTTGTTGGGGGTTTTTTTGTCTTTTTAGTTAATTGCTGTCGTGTTGGAATTAGGCTTGTCAGTGTTACTTTCTTGCCCTTGTGCTTTATACTCTGCAGGGAGCTGGGACACCTGGCACCAAATGAAGGAGAGCATAGGGATTTCCAGGGGATTTTTGTCAGCCACTGGCGTCAGCTAGTGCACCATGTGCATTCCCATGACACGTGATACTGTTGCTGCTGTGAGCCTCCAAGGGTGATGCTTTTCCTCACGTAGATTGAGCGTGTTCTCTTCATCCCAGAGTACTGGGAACTAGTACATACCTTGCCAAAACAGTTCAAGTACACGAAATTCCTATGTGCTGCAGGATCCGTGTCCTCTGGAGTTCCCATTGCTCAGTACCTTGTTCCTCAGAAAGAATAAGTGGCTGCAGACTGGAAGGAGATGGAAAAAGTGCTAGTTTCTAATTCTCCAAATATGTTACATTTTACTTTATCCTTTAATTTTCAGCCTTATTCCTTGTCCCTTCCATGTTCTTGGGTGTCCCCACACAGCGTATTATCTTAACCCAAAGTGTAAGCCTAGCCAGTTTGACTTTTCCTTGTATTGCCATTATGGTTTCTTCCAGAGCTGTGTCAAGACATGCCAAGGAGAGAGATACCTAATGGTAACACTTGGTCATTTGTCAGCTGCCTCCAAGTTTCTGTGAACTGATCTGGATTCTGAAACCCTGTGTACGTGGTGTCACTCCCTGAAATATGAACAACCGTGTCTAGTTTTCCGGCTAACATATACAGAGCCCTCTATTAACCTACTTTGTTTTATGC
This sequence comes from Nycticryphes semicollaris, assembly GCA_013400055.1. Classification (NCBI taxonomy): domain Eukaryota; kingdom Metazoa; phylum Chordata; class Aves; order Charadriiformes; family Rostratulidae; genus Nycticryphes; species Nycticryphes semicollaris. The sequence continues at coordinate 922,110 of VXBJ01001361.1, read as the reverse complement.
ATCTTGTACATGAGAACAAGAGGGTTGTTTTGATAAGTTTGCTGTGTAGTGTGTTACAATTGTTGCTAAAACAAGATCCAAAGGTTTTTTGTGAGTGAAGCATTATAAAATAGCATTGTTTATTTCAGGTGTGTGAAGTGGTTTTGAGTTGCGTAGATGTTTTAAATTGTCAGCTCTCAATAGTTCGCTTGAGCTTTGATACTGAAGAGATTTGTCTTTTCTCTTCGTAAGGCAGCTCTCATATCATTCTTTTACAACATTAACCTTGTAAATCCCTGAGAAACAGCCTGTATTTCACCTTAAATCCTCTTGCCTGTGCAAAGTACATCTGAATAGCTGTACTTATTTCTGAAGTACAAGGAATATATTCCTTTGTACCGCACAGGTCTTGGGAGTCAATTGCAGAATTAGCAGCTTGAAGAAGGCAAGTAAAATGCCTGAGTCTATTTAGACAAGGATATGTGCTTTGAAATGAACCAGAACAGATAATATGAATGTGCCTCAGAGCCTGGGCCATAAGCCTGTGTTGCCTGTACCGTTTTGGATATGAATCTTCTCCCTAAAGATTTTGGCCAATGCTTTCAAGTGAGCGTCTTGGTGTTCATGTCTTCAACAGTGAACATGAAGAGAGCCAGAGCCCAGGACTCTCAGGGGAATGTGAACATCTCTGCTGCTCTGGTCCACATCGGCTCCCTCCCTCCCAGGCAGTACGGAAACACCTAGGTCATGGGATGGTGTTGGGCTGTGGTTTGTTACCAGGAGGTTGCATAACTGGAGGGGAGAGACTATCTGGGGGCAGAAAAGAGTTTAGTTCGATGAATGCAAGGCATGCTATACCTCAGGGTCAACGAATGGAACCTGTCTTGTTATATTTCTAAGTCTAGATGTAGCCAAAGGATCTCCCTCCTCCTTGCTTTAAGTATTCAAGTCTGAAAACAACAGCTTTGCCATTTTTACTGCAGGCTTGAGTTGTGCCCCTGCTTTCTGCCATCTGCTTAAGACTTGCTTGTGTAATAATTTATACCTCTCCAACTTTATTATGAAATAATGTCACATTATCTATTTTCTAGCCTGGCTGCAAAGCCCAACTGTTTGAGTGACTACCTGGAAGCAGCTGGGGAATTAAGATTAAATTTTTATTTCTTTAGAACATACAAAAAGTGGAAGACTGTTTTGATATGTGCATTTAAACTTGATAGTAGGAGAATGACTTCTGCTTATCATTAAGAAAAGTTAGAAAGCAGCTGAGAGAAAAGAACTGAAGCCCGTGAGCTCTGTCTTTTCCCCTACCCTTTTTCTTTTTATTATTATTTTTTTTTATCTTTTTTCCTTTATATGCTCTCAGGATGCACCAGAAGAACAGCTCCTGAATTTGTCCATCATATACACCATTGGATATGCTCTTTCTTTCTCTGCCCTTGTAATAGCAACCGCCATTCTTCTTGGATTCAGGTAACTGGCGAAGCTGTGAAAAGAGTGGAGAAATGGTGTTGGGGGTTTTTTTATATAATAGTATGAGACTTTGACAGAAATGTTTGGTTATTTCCCCCTTCCCCCTCCCCTTGCCCTCGGTTTCTATCACCGCGTTATTTCTCTTTCTTATGTCATTTCTGTGTTCCTTCCTGCAACCATTTCTTCTCAAAATGCAAGTAAATTTTCTGAATTCTTGCATTGTTACCAATATGAATGTGTGGAGTAGATGCTTTTTATCGACTGAAATATTTTGTTGTAACATTTTTTATTTCAATGAAATTTCCACTGGAAGAGGTGGGAAAAGGGAGAGATTCCAGCATTCGCTGATGTTGTCGCCTTGCAGATAAGGCACTAGTATGTGGTGTGAGAGGACATTTAGGACAGAAGTTTTCATCTTGTCTTGCTTGGAATTACATAGCACATAAAGTTCGGTCTGTCCTATTTCTAAGTCCGCACATGCAGAGTGTATTTCAATGCGGAAATGGATTTTTGACGCAATTTCTCTTTTTGGGAAACTTTCAGATAGTCATTTTTTGTTTTTATTTTTGGTAGGGGTTTTTTTTCAATATGGAAGAGAACCTAGTTTTGAAACTTGAAAAGTTTGTGAAATAAATTGCTGTCAAGTGACCAGATTGGCATACTGGGTTCATCCAGGTATGCACCAATAAATTGCATGGAGTGCATCAATATTAAGAGACTGTTGATTGCACATGCCAATACTACATTATGTAGTTTTGGTTTAAAAAAAAAAAAAAAAAAAAAAAAAAGAAACGTTTGTGCCCACAACAGAGTCNTTTTTTTTCCTCTGTAAATGCAAGAGGTGTATTGATTCCAGACAGGCTTTCATGAAGTTTGGGGGTGCTGAACACAGGAGACTGACAGAAAATGCAAGGATGTGATCCTGCTCTGTTGTGGGAAAGAAGTCCCTCTACTATGAAGTCCTGCTCCCTGCTGCTGTACGTAGCAAGGTCCCATCATCCCTCTTACACACTGATGAGATTGCCTCCTAAAAAAGTATAGTTTCTGTCTCCAGGTACTCTCATCTGAAGTCAGGTCAAGTACCTTTGGTGCTCTGATGCTTAAGAAACTTTCTTCCCCAACTAAGGAATTATCATTGCCCGATAATGATCATTGGCTCTGATGCCAGTACTCTCTTTTAGCCTGCCAGTCCCTCTCCTTTCCTTCCTCCTAAGTGTTTATACCCCTTAAAATATCAGCCATGCCTTTTAGCTTCTAATTCCAAACCTAAAGTAACCCAAACCTTTAATATTGTACCACATCTTTTAGCATTATATTATCCCTTCTACCAGTGGAGAAGAATAGGCTAGTGATCTCAAATAAGATTTGAAATGACTACAGAAATGCAGAGACATGCTCACCCTCTCTGAATGCCATGTGATAATTATGCAGGCGTGGTACCTGTGCAACTTTGGGACTTATCTGACAAAACACCAGATGGTCTTGAAGTCTCCAAATGTCTCCCAGGATAAGTACTTTCTCCTTGTTTCACCCAGCAATGACACTTTTTAAGTAACCTTAGCAGCCCAAATGTAAAGTTCACAGAGCACAACCATATACTTTGTGAAGGAAGGAAGGACGTGCATGTTTTTGTCAGGGAACAAAAAGCAAGTTTGTCACTGAGGACTAGTGGGAGAGAAGGCATTTTGATGTCTTGCCTTTTGTAGAGAGTTGCTTTAGCATTTTTTCCTTTAGCTGTGAAACAGGGCCTGGAAATGTGTACATGAGTGTGTGCTTCTGCTTATGAAAATGAGGTTTCAGAGATGTTAAAAGGGCTGAGAGCCTTGTTAAAATTATGCCATCAAAGCATTTTGTGCTTTCCTGTCTTAAATTATCTATCTGGAGACAACTTGGTCCCGGATCTCATGAAGTACATAAGACCTACCCCTACATGGATTGCAGTTGTGAGATTCTGAATGGAACCTCCACTTGTGGCCACTTCCCAGTAGCTGTGCAACCTCAACAAATGAGAATTGAAATTTAATTGTAACAAAGTGCTGCTGTTCTCCACTTTTGTAACAGGACGGCCTTTTTAAGTTCTTTGTTGTATCATTATTAAAAAAAAAAGTTATTCTGTAGTCAGAGGAAACAATATATCTTTAGTGTCCAATTTTGCATCCTCTGAAAGAAATGGAAGAAAAGTCTGTAATTTCAGTGATGGAAGCTGAATTAGGCCCATAACTTCATGACTGAAACAATTTGAATAACTTGCATTGCCTGTAGCAGAAATACTCAGTAACTGCTTGCAACCTATTTTCTTCAATTGGCTAATTTACATAATTTTTGCGATCAGATTTAAATGTATAGCAGCAGTTCTGAGGGGTAGCAACAAATAAATTTTGAGTTAAGGCAAAGTAAATATTAATCATATGTAAGTTATGAAATAAACTGTGGCTTAGAAGTGATGCAAAAAAATTTATTTGACCTATGAAAAAACAAGTTTTCCTTCCTCTTCAGTATAAAACTCATAACTTTCTGGCCAAGCCTTTTTTTCTACTCAAATTTATAGCGTAGTAAAAATAGACATTTAAAGCATAAGTTCACTGAAACTCTTACCGGAACAATTGCTGTTTATCTTATGTTACCTGTATCTTTTAGCATCAAAAAAGAATCATACCCAGTGTAACTTCCTGCTTGTTTGCATCCTTGCAGAAGAAAACAGTTTGTGGATGAGGCTGATAAAACTTTGGCAGCACTCTGCAGTTGGATTCTGTTTACGTGACTGCAGTTTCTTCTGCTATCCCTTAACGTGCCTTTTTTTTTTTTTTTTTTGCCAAGTAGCAATTTTATTGTCTTTGCAGCTGGCTGCTGAAATTCAAGAGGATATTTTTCTTTGGGTTTTGAGGTTTGGGGTTTTTTGTGTTTTCAATTCTGAATGCGGAGGTGAAAATTCTGTTCCTTTTAGTTCTACAAAAAGCATTTACAATTTCCCCAGGAGGCAATTTGAATACAGATTTTTTCTGTTGATGTCAAAGCGGTAATTTACAGGTGGATGTTTTTTCAAAGTGGGCTTGAGCACAGCCAGAAGCTGTACTGCACACCAGTTCCTGAGCCTTGCCGAGGTAAACCTGTGTAGTGACACTGAGGTCAATTCAAAAAGATTAGATACAGCACTATGTGAAACTTGACTTTTTTCAGTCCTTTCAGATGTGTCTTCTGAAAATTACTTTTATTTTTACGCTTTTAAAACTTTTAAAATATTTTTTTCCTTGCACACTGATCAACTTTGGTCCCCCAAACATCCACACTTAGGACTGAAGTTTTGAATGTCTTTTCCTTGATACTGATTTCTTCCCAAAGAGAGTTTGAAATCCCTACAGTCATGGTTTTCTTGATTTCCAGCTGGGCTCATTGTTCCCTCCCTTAGTCCTATCTGTGATGTTGCAGCTTTTACATAGCTAACGGATCATGACTGGTTCTTCTTTTTTACAGACATCTGCATTGCACGAGGAATTATATTCACCTGAACCTCTTCACCTCTTTTATCCTCCGGGCTATATCCGTCTTCATTAAAGACTCAGTGGTGAAGTGGATGTACAGCACAGCCACGCAAGAGCACCAGTGGGAAGGACTTATCTCCTTCCAGGTAGGGGCAGATGCTGTGGTGATTCTCTGGGTATTGGAGTCGTTACCGTAGTGTGTCTGCATCTGCATGACAGCAGGTAATTTCATTTTGTACATTTCAGGGTTGTACAAGTGCTGGTCTTCAGTCCATGGAGTTTCTCTGCAACTTGTAGCACAGTATCTGTGGTTGTCGTTGTGCCATCCTGGGCATGGTACAGACAAGTAGTTGATGCCATGGCATATTTCTCTGCTTGTGGAAAGTTTACGCCTACTAGACACAGGAAACATGAAGAGGCGGATTTTTGATAAATGTACAAATGCCCGTATCTTCTTCCGTGCTTCAGGTTCATTATTTCTAGCAGTGACGAGGGCATTCATTTCCCTAAGCCAGCACCTTTTGTGATAAGACTGTCCATCTTGTATAATGACCAAATTAGTTGGTCGTTCTTGGAGATCTTTATAATCTGTTAATGATGGAAAAAAGGGAAGCATCTGATTAAAATGCAAATTTGAAAGCATTTAGAAAAGCTTTGGAGGAACAGGCTAATTAAATACTCCTAATTGAAGGAGAGGTTATACAACTCTATGTGAACGTGATGAAAACATACCTTTTCCCCCTTCAGATTTTGTACTTTAATCTTCAAATAAAAGGATTTTAATTATTTATATAGCTCTCGTGATTCTAGAACATGGGGACAGTGTTTGCTGCTGCAATACAGGGTGAAGGGTGTGTTTTCTGATGCATGCTTAGTACCCATCCTTCTCTGATACTCTGCCTAAGGCTTAAGCACTTAATACCACAGAGTGATGGTTGATGATGGTTGATTTCTTCTCATCTGCAATGTATCAATTGCCAGAAAATAATATTGTAATACGTATCTTACATGACCTGGAAATTTTCATGTTGGATTGTCAGTCATTCCCTATTTAAAAAAAAAAAAACCTAGGCTTTTATGTTTTCTCACATGATTTATCCAATAATGGTTTCATCAGATCTGATGGATATATTAATTAGGTAACTGGGTTTCATACTTATCTAAAGCCCTACTGACCGCCTCTCTGTAATTTACCAGCCAAGAGAGATTTTGCACTTGCATGTGATGCACTGAGCAATATTAGTGCATCAATCATTCTACCAAAAATCGTTTGCTTTGCAAAACAGTCAACATTATGGCATCTGTTTGCTCTTTAATAGAGAGTTTCAGCTGCAGAATAGAATATCTGTGGGAAATGAGAAGATTCACTGACTGCAGTTTATCTAGTACTTTTCACTTGCTCTTCTTTTCATTGTTGTGGTGGGCTTTTCAAATGATAATCCATTGCTTATTGAAGGAAAATGCAGAACATGGAAATTTTAAAATTTTTTTTTAAAGGAGGAATGCTGTTGAAAGCATCTGTCTGCTGTGTATAGCATCTATTACTGGCTTCTGTCCCTTCAATACTCAAACGTGATTAATTTAGCAAGTGTTGGTTTGATAGCAAGTAAGAGCAGCAGAGACAACCAGTCTTATTGGTTAATATCCTTTTATTCTCAGCCCTTGTTGCATTCGTTTGGACTGTACTTTCTTCTGTCACAGGAATCGCTCAGCTGCCGCTTGGTCTTTGTGATGATGCAGTACTGTGTGGCTGCAAACTACTACTGGCTGCTGGTGGAAGGCATGTACCTGTACACACTGCTGGTACTTTCAGTCTTTTCTGAGCAGAGAATTTTTCGGTTGTATCTCTGCATTGGCTGGGGTAAGTTGATCTTTCTCTACTGTCTGCCTGTGGCTGTCTGCACTGGCAGATGGTATAATAGGAAAAAATACAGTATGTCTATCGTAGTGCTGCCCGGTTCAAGTCCTGCAGTCTCCATTCCCTTTGTGTTCCCAACCCCTTGCCTTGTTTGAGCTTGGGGGTGGTGGGGCCAGCCCAGTTCCTGCGTGCTTGCAGCATAGAGGCTGTGGTTTCATAATGCAGGGGCTGTGTGGCACCACGGGAAATCCTTGAGCCAGTTGCAGGCATGTGCTACTTTCCCTGCAAGGCATCAGCTTCCCAATACAAAAGATGTGTGGGTGATTCCGGGTGATCGTGGACTTTTCCTGAAAATTGCCCCGCTTCATCTCCTGATAGTTTCCCATTGCATTCAAAGATGTGTTAACTACTTGTGGTGCAAAATAGTGACTATACCTCATATCTGGTCAAGGATAATGGTAGAAAAATGCTGGCAGCATGAACTAAGAGGATGCAAAAGGGTTGATAAAGAAGGAATGGCTAGCAGGGAGTTGTTAGGCTGGTCATATAGGCAGAGCAGGTCAAGTAATAATTGTCGGGCAAAACAGTGATCAGGGTGCATGTGCCATGGACGTTTGTACACTTGAGATTAAGGACTGCAATGCCTTGAAATCAGTTGGTTGAGCCAGAAGCACCTTCTGTAGAAATGCTAAAGCTTTGATGCTTTCGCTGTCCAGTTAGCCTGAAAATATATTACTCTTCAGGATTAATCTTTTTTTTTTTTTTTGAACGATCTATTGTGTGCTTTTATTGCATTCTCTCCCTTCCTCTTCTTGCCTCCCCCTGCCCCTTTGGTGGTGGAAATCAGGAGACTTTTGGAAAGCTGAAAGTAAATCCCAGTAAATACTGCAAGTGCTTCCACAGATACTAGTTTTAACATGTAAATTGCTTTGACTGTCCTTCTTTCTCTATGATTTTGCCAGCTGTGAATGTTCTAGCAAATTAGTTCACTAGTGAGACGCATATAAATGGCTCACTGTGAATTACTCAATTGTACTGAACAGTGTTATATGAGGAGTAAAGGCTTTCCAGCATATTGGTGGGAATAAGTAAATGCAAATAATAGCAGTTTCCTGCTGGAGAGTATTGGTTCAAAAGTTCTGTATCTTCCATTGTTTTATATGTAGGGTATGCGGCAAAAGCAACAGAATCTTGTATAACATTTGAACTATGTACGTTTTAATCATATTTTTATGAATAGCCACACACTCAATTAAAAAAAAAAAAGGGAAAAAGATGGGGGGACTAGCCTGAAGTACTGACTGAGGTCATAAAAAAAAATGGAAAAGAAATTAGAGCAAATTTGAACCTGTTGTATTGTTTTATAAGTAAGGGTTAGGGTGGTCTTGATCTGAATAACTTCTAGTTACAGTTTGTTGCAAAAGCAGAAGGCAGAGACAGAAGATGCTGGGGTTATTTTTTGTTCTTTCTTGCTTCTTCACTGGTGATTCCATTTTTTGATTGCTCAGGTCTCTCACCAGATGCCTTTCTGCTTTATGCAATGCTCAGCATGCAATGAGCAGCACGACAGCCTCAGCGTAATCCTGAGGCTTCAGAGAGACAGTATGTTCTTGTTTGAGCTGAGAGAGTTCCACTCTTTGAAACATTTCATCATCTGTAAAAATAAAGCTGGATCAAAACCTATATATCTCATTGATTGTCAGAGCTGATTTGTTACCGTGCTGCTGTGTTCTATTAATGAATTGTCCACTTACAGAATAATGTTTTAACTTGTTCATTACTGAACAATTGATGAATATATATGTTTTAGAATTTCGTATGTGCACTGTTTCACAAACTTAGTGGGTACTAGTCATTTCATGTTGTTATTTCTTCTAATGATAACTGAACTTTGTGATCCCTTACAGACGATGGGGTATTGCTTTGGCTGAGTAGCTTCTGCAATCTCCCATGTGATCACACGTGTGCAGTTGTACTTCTCAAATGCATGTATGAATAAAACTGTGTATTCTCCTCAAGGCTTTTGTCCACCTGAGTGTTTGCATATCCTCTTAGTCATGATGTTTGCTCTGTTGTCCTTTCAAGGAACAGCAGGTCTCAGAACAAACAAGAAGATAGAGTAAATTATTTCTTCAGGTATTCCCAAGCAAAACTGTAATATAAAGGCCAGCAATCAAATAGGTAGAAATGTCCCAATACCTATTTCTCTCCAAGATTTTAAACGGCTATATGAAATAGCACTATATTTTGTTATAACAGGGGAAAAAATCCCTGTAATTGTGTAAATGAAAAAAAAAAAAAGGTACTTCTCCCAGTTTATGACTAACATGATAAATCAATCTCAATTCAAAACATGGAAAGGGGAAACTTGCTTTTCAAATGGAAGTATGTAAAAGATACCATACTTAGTCTGTGTCTTCCTAGTGGCAGTTAGCAACCAGCATGGAGTGTAAAGTAAAAACAATAAATATTTCTCAAATATATTTCTGCTACATCATTGTTTCAGGTAAATTCTTAGTTTTATAAGACATACGCCATTTGGTACCAGTTCAAATGAGCAATTATTTTTTGCTGTTTAAGTGTTTTATAAGGGGAAAAATCTGTTTATCTCATGTTATTGTACTTTGCAAAAACTAGAAAATCTATAAAATCTTGATAGACCTCAGGAAACTGATGTAGTTTTACAAACTGGGAGTCATTTATATCGACATCATGTATGGATGGATTATGATAGGATTCTAAAAACCTTCCAGATTACTTGTAAGGTAACTTTATTCCTGCAATGGCCACTTCCTTGCCAAGATTTCACGTCACGATAAGCTTTGAGATGGCAGTGTTAAATTTTTCCTATTTCATTTAATGTTGAAATGCCTTGCTTATGTCTTCTTTTTCTTTGTAAAAGCAGACTTTCATACATTTATGTCAACCCTGAGTTCAAATATCTAACTGCAAAAACAATGGTTTATGCCATTTTCAAAGTTGATGGGGGAAAAAAAGAAAAAAAAGGCAGAAAAACAAACACCATCAGCAAACAAAATTCTCAATAGGCTGGTGGCAGAGCAGGTAGATGAGCTGTTCCCTTCAGTCTGGAGGTCAGCACAACAGCGACTAAACAGGATGTTGATTCAAACAGTCATCATTTGCAGGAGGAAAAAAAAAAAATGTTGCTGGTGTTGGGACACCAACTTGACTGTTCATCGTGTCCGAGCCCGAGTGAAGAGTTGCTGAGCTTTGACATTGACTTCAGACAGCTGTCAGTGCTGGGCAAAGTAGTGTGCAGAGGGGAGCAGTCCATATTGTAAAGCTGCTGTACCTATCTTTGAGCAGCTTTCAATGGAAGAAGGACCTGCTCACATTGAGAAAGGGGGAAGGAGGGAGGAACGGGGAAATAACAGCAACATCCCACAGTGACTGTGTACAACATCCAGGCAGGAAAAATGACAGGAGGAGACAATTTTCAGCACTAAAGGTTAAGAAGAAAACGTTAATAGAAAGCTAAACATTCTCTGAGCTTCTATAGCAATTTTACACCCAGCTGCTCTTGCAGCAGGGAAACAGCCATAACAAATAAATAATTCCCCTCCTTCCAACCTTTGTCAATCCAGGCTTGCTCTAAGAAATAATACTTTGAAGGAATGAAGCTATTAAAGACAGGAAGCCTAGCTAGAGTGCCAGTCTCCATCCTGAGTACCAGGAAGATCTGACCGGAACACTGTCTGTAAGAAACTTTCCTTCTGAAGCCCAGTATGAATTCTGTAGCAACAGGAGATGCATTCATTGCACTGACCATTTCTTGACTGTTTTCAAATAAAACTTTCAGAAAAGGATGTGAAAATTGTTTTTGTGTCCAGACTGATTCCTGGTAGGAAACACATCTGCCGGGAGTTTCTCTTAATTCTCTTCACTCTTTGTCTTCTGGATTCATCTCTTTTGTGCTTTTTCTTTTTTAGGAAAACATTTCATCTTTTCTTCTCACATCCTCAGTGCTCTTACTTTTTCTACATCTATTCATATTTATTTACCACTTCTTTCAGTTTGTCATCACATACTTCTTGCATTCATACATCAAGTAGTTGATCAAGTCAGACCATCCCGGATGGCTTCTGAAAGGGGAGGATCAGAGTTCTGACAGCAGTAACGTCCTTCTGGTTTGTGTGCCTCCTCTCAGAGGCTGAACTTCTCACCACATGGAAATCAGTGATGTCAGGTTGCATCTGAAATAGCAGCTTATACATAAATTCATCAGTCCTAAAATCCTGTATTCAGAATATGTCCTTACTTTAGGGTCTTCATGTATGGTGGCAGTGCTCTGGTCTTACAGAGACCAATTTACTTCAGGAAGAATCTCAAATCAGTAGTTGAGGATGAGGGGAGCCTTTCTTGCTACTTGTATGTCCTTCTCCCCTGAAATTGTGCTTACGTATAATGCAAATACCAAGTGTCTGTAAGAATGAAAACTCGCTTGAACACTGAGGTGAGGGAAAGATGGAAAAGCAGTATGGAATAGCACCACCTGGTGACACCTTTCATGGTAACTGCTACTTAGTGGGCTCCAGAACAACCTTGAGCATTTCTGGTCTATCCAAAATATCTCAGACCCGTTAAAGGGAGAGACAGATTTCTACATGTTGTTACCAGGACACAGTAGCTTCCATTAGCAGCAACATAAACCGTTCTGTTCTCTGCTCACTAGGGACAGTGAAGCAGTGTGAAAATATCAACACAATAGTGGTTCCTGTGTAGAATTTCTCACAGCTTTCTTCTCTTACCTACCCCATCGTATTATCATGTGTGGTTTTCCAACCTTTTTTTTTTTTTTTTAACTATGCAGACACATGGCCAGGTGAAGCATATCTAAGCTAGAAAGTAAGAAAATAAGTAGGTTGTACTGCTTATTTATGTGGTGGAATATTAAGAGGTTGATTTGGCAGTTCCATTACTTTCTCATCATCTATAATATATATTATTATAGCAGCCTGATCCCTGTCATTTGAAGTTGAACTCTTTTAGCTGAGCTGTTGGCATTCATATTTCCGAGCACACTTGACAGATTTCGTAATCACCATCCAGTGTTCAAAGATCTTTTTGGTCACTTATCAGCCTGCAAGAATTAACATGGCAAAGGCTATTATGAGTAGATTGTTGCAGGTTTCGGTATCTTCAGCAGTGATGCAGTACAGAAAATAGTAGACATTTTCAAAATTCCAAGAACTTTCTGTGGTCAGTGAATCTGTGAAAATATCAATATTGGAGCTTTCTGTATGATAAAAGGCAAAATCAGAAAGAGTTCAGCCTATATCTTGAATAAGTACATCCTACAAATAGGTGGGTTTTTTCCAGATCTCAGATATTCTTTGAGTAGCAGTAGCAAGAGAAAGAGATGTATGACTGAAACTCAGATGCACCAGAAGAGCTGCATGTTGGGAGGCCAGGACTGGAATACAATGCTAATTAAGTTAATGAATGATCATCATCTGTAGAGTTTATTCAAGGAGCTGCATACAGCTTGCTTCCACTGCCTGCTTAAGCCAGCCAGATTTCTCTTGACTGAGTGAAGTAACCAGAATATTTGCATTTGTGCCAGTTAATGCAGGTTAATTAGGTTTCAAGGCTGTAAATTAATCTCTATAGAGAGCCTCGGTGATCCTTGCGAACTACAGTTATTGCACGGATGCTGCAGACTTGCTCTTTTGCTGTTGTGAACAACTTCAGTGGTGGATGAAGGAATGTTTTTGGCACAGTCTCCTCTTTAGATCTTGACTAGGGATTTGGAAAATTGGATGCATTCCCATCTGCTGCAAACGTGTTTCCAACGGTTTTCAGAGCCACCCATTTCTTAGGACAAGACTTAGGACAATTTGGTAGTTGTCAGATGATATTCATGTAGAACTGATGTTCAAAGCTTACACGTATGTATTGCACTGTTAAGTCTTGGTGTCTCAGATTAAAATGTGCATTGCTAGCATGGAGTTGCAACAACAAGGCACCAGAGGCCTGCATCGCAAGTGGGAATGGGCAGAGAATCCAGGACAAGTCACCTTGTACATGCTGCCTATTATTTTGTGTAATATTTGCATAGCAGTATGCTGATGCAGTTCAATAATACCAGCCTCCCTCTAGCTAGGCTCTTTTGAAATACAGTAATAATAACAGATTCTTAATTCAAATGTCAAGTAATATAATTAAATATGGAGAGATTTCTGAGGTATCCAGAAGATGGAGATACCCACAAATCATTATCGTTATCTCTTGATTTATCAGTTACCTCCACTGACATGCAGCCTTTGTGCTCTCAGTGTTCATGTCTTCTCCTGTAAGTTTCATATTAAGATGTCTTAATTCTCAGCAAAGTCAAGAAAAGAATAATTTAAACTATAATTAGTTTCTGTGAATCAAAAGCTCATTTGTGTTGGAAGTGATTTGCAATGCCCCAGTCTTAATCTCTTATGCCACTATCAAAGCAGCACAGACGTCTCAGTAACTTTCCTCCCAAAATATTGTGTACTGTCAGTATTAGGAACGTCTATGGAACATGTTCAACTGCTTGCCCCAATAATCTACTCAATTCATTATCTTTACTATTATTCTAATTATTAGTATTTTTTTCTTGCTGCTCTTTTATTCTCACTTTTTTCTTTTTAACAAATTAAGGAGAATAGTTGGCCTTTCATGTCTGTAGTATTCAGTTGTTCTGATAGTAGAGTAAGAATACAATACAACAAGAGAGAAGGCTTTTAGTGATAATACCCACTACGGATGCTGCTGCTTGTAGATTTTCAGACTGCAAGAGATCACTGATTTCCCTGTGGCTTCTGCTGTCAAGACCTGTGTATTCTTTTTGCCCTGTGCAGTGCTTCCTGCTGTGCACTGATGTTCTTATGGTCCCTTACCATATTGGTTCTTAAGAATGAGTAATAGAACACGTTAAATGTTGCCCTTCCAATGCAATGTACTTACAGTGTCTGACACAGTCCAAGAAGGTACGCAGAGGAATTAGAGCGTCTTGATCCATCCTTAGGCAGAAATTTCTCATCCTGCTCATTGAGTCTCAACCTGCTTTCCTTCCTTGTGGGCTTTTTTGGCATTCCCTGTACTGATTATTGGTTGGTAGATGTACTTTAAAATTCTTTTTCAAGACCTAGGTATTTTATGAACAAAATAAATTACTTTGAGAGCATTTGACATTGTAAAGCAAGTAAGGACTGCCAGCTTATTTGGCTTTTCTTTCTTCCCTTTACACCTCAGATAAAGTGACCAACTGTAGCACATGCTTTGTCAGGTAACAGTAGAACCAAGCCTTTTCTCAAGACCAGATCCATTTGATGTCTTTGCTGCAGCCACTAAAGTCCATGCTAATAGCACAGCCCAGATTTGAACTTCTGTGTGTGGGAGGCCTGAGCACACTTGCTATGTGTTGTGTTCCTACAGTCCCCTTTGTCATCGGGGCTACATGAGGCTGAGCGTGCTACAGCCCTGGCGCCAAAAGGTACCCTGAGCTTGGGGCTGCCTGAGTGCAGGGTAGCTGGCTCACAGGCAGAAATGTGGATGCAAAGGTTTGGGTCAGAGCATGCTGCACTGCTCACTAGTATTAATTTAGAGGCTATCAGGGCTTCCAGAGATTTTGTTTTCTTGACCCCTCTGTGAAACTTTCTGTGGAAAAGCTAGTATATGTGGAGTATGGGGGTGATGGTCTATTGTTTGTTTTTCATGCCTGTTAGGAGCTAGGCAGGGGGCCAGGCAAAATGAGTTATGTGTATTAGTAACCTGCAAGTTAGATTCCTCCTACCACCATTGACAACTATCTGCACTAGGTAGGAGCTGTGACCCTGCCACCAGTTAATTATGTTGCTCATCATTAGGGGCTGGGGGGAAGCAGGGCTTGTCCTTCTCTGCTTTTCCCTGTCTCTTAATGTCAGTGTCAACGTTGTTTCCTCTCTTTCCAGGTGTGCCAATGCTGTTTGTTATCCTCTGGGGAACTGTGAAGTACCTTTATGAAGATGAGGGGTTGGTTTAGTTCTGATTTTTCTAGCTATCTCGTTTCTGCTCTCTGTGTGCACTGGCAGGTCATTGTTTGCTTTCTGTTCAGTGTGGTTTGCTTTGGCAATGTGTTGAAACCTCACATAATTGCTTCTGTTTTGTCTGAAGGTCTTGCATAACATTTCAGAAAGAAGCATGTGTTTCGTTCTGATCAGAATTTTCTGCATGTCTGAATAAATCTGTCCTTTTGCAGGTAAAGGAAAGGTATGTTTTGTTTTTCTGTAGTTAGTGTATCAACAGTAGAAGTCATCATACCCAACCGAGACCACTTCTGATGCTGTGCCTTTGGCAGTAGCCTTTTCAGTTATGCTTCAGAGAAGGCTGAAACCTCCCACAGAATTCTGCCTGCGATTTGTAGCAGTTAGCTTATGCCTAACAGCAGAGATGTGACTGCCTGCTCTTGTTTAAGCTTCTGTTATTTAGATCTTAAAATAAAGGTGCATTCTCTGTCTGCTTAGGTTAGTCTTGCTGAAGTCAACTATATCACGCATAAAACTGCTGCAAAACACAAAATGCTTTTTGTCTGCTTTTACCATAGTGGCTGTTCTGAAAAATCACATGTGCTTTATATACCAAACAGTTTTTTAAAAACAAAACTGAGGAAAGGGGCTTCTCAGTGACAGTGACTGCCTGCAAATATTTGGGTAGCTTTCTTTGTGATAAAATAAATAACTTTACGGTATTTCCATTTTATTCTAAACGTACTGCTTATTGATTCTTCCTCTTACTTAATTTGCAAACAACCCAGACAGAACTTCAGCACTTTTGTAGAGGGTCCTTTTCCTTTCTCACCCCCCCACCCTCCCAGCACATGCTTGCTGGAGGGGATGCTGCAGTGTGAAAATTCATGCAGTCAGAGCCACCTTTAGAGTTTTTTTCTGGTGTTCATGAGTATTAAGAACTTGCTTATTTCTGCCTCCCCCAGTGTCTTTCTTAGTACTGAACTACTGAAAGAGTTCTGTCAAAACTGCCTTTTCTGGCTTAAGCAGTGTTAGGATTTTCTGACTTTCCTTTTCATGGTTGACTTGATAATATTCTGTAGCAAGACTGTGACCATACTGATGTATTGCAAGTTTTATTGAAATTATCAGAATAGGTGTAGAGAACATACAGCCTCTGAACAGGCGCCATTCCATGGGCATATCTTCCCACTGATGTAGAAAATATATTCAAAGTGCTCATGCTGAGCCTTCTACATTGTGCGGTGCTCAGAGCTGATTTATGTTTTCTATTAAGGAAAACTGTCACTCACTGCCTTCAGCAGACCTTAAAAGGGGCAATTTTGCACCTTATTGAATTTTCTAAATCTTGTATAAATATTTGTAAAATACAGCAATAAATAACCACGTGCAGCAGCTTCTCTGAAAGGCAAGATTTCTGTGCCTTGGGCGGGCATTTGCTGGAGCAGGCAGGGATATCTTTCATGCTGTTTGCCGTAGCGCTGTCATCAAGGATGTGCAGCAAGCTGTAAATTTCATTTGTGACTTAACTACTTCCCTATGTTATTCCCTATGAGGAATAACTGGAAGTAAATGTGGTCATGGCTGGGAATCTGAGGCAGTCCTTTGAACGTAGCCATTTGAGTGAAGGACTGAAGCCTGCAAGACTTCCTTGCAGATTGGGTCCTTCTTTCCTTACACATGCAAGCATAAACTCCTTTAGAAAGCAGTTGCTCTTTTAAAAAGTGACCTATTGATACTGACTTTGTCTACATTGCAAATACAATTAAAGGCAAGCTGTGCTTCTTAGCACAGACAAGCTTCTTAGCTTGTCTGCGCCCAAAGTGCTGATGCTTTTGCACCTTTGTTTCTATCTACAATTAATTATGGGAGCAAGACAGCCAGCCTACAATCTCTCAAAAAAATTGATCCATTCAGCTGTACCTCTTCAAGGTAAAAATTCAGTGGTTTTAGAAAAAGAATACCAGATTGGTAAACAAAGGCAGAAGCTTCCCAGTAGCATGTGTTTCACTGAAACGATTCTCCATTCACAGCTCTGAGGCTATGAGTTGCCAAGCATCTTCTGAGTGATGCTAAATAAACTGCAGGAATGATCCCAAACACAATAGATGTTGCTGAATTTATCGGTGTGGCAGTCACAAATTGACAAGAAATCATACAGATCTATCAATTTTATTTTCTGGATACTTTAATAGCTGTGACACTTTAATTGGGCTGTAATGGCAGTTTTATTGCACATATTTGTATAAATTTAAAAGTAGCTAAAACTGTTCTGTGCCACAGGAAGCAAATTAATACACACAGAAATGTAGCAGAGTTCAAGAATCATTTCTCAGCCTCTGTCATTATCGGGAACTTTTAAAATTGCCTCTGCTTCCACTGCAGCTAGTCACTTAGAACTCCACTTCCATCCATGACTATTATCCCACCGGTCTTGAGAGGTTCAAATAAAATTAATTCTAAAGGCTCTCAGTCACGGGTACAAATTAAGTTCTTCTGTTACTTGATTCCACCTCAGGTCTGCTGACTGCACGCTATATGTACACCTTTTTTCTCCAGTATCTAAAATGTAATTGAATCATAAGTTGTGGAAATATGCTTCTTATATGCATTAAACTGAAACTGAGAGAAAAAAAGGAAATCCTGAGCCTTTATTGGGCTTGCAGTAGCTGTAAGGGAGCATGGAATTGTCACAGCCAAGCTGCTTCACTTTCCTCTCTAGTATGTGAGCGCATCTGGGTGTGTTGCTGTAGCATGGATGCCTACCATGTGCTGCATGGTTTGCTGATTTCTCTCAAGCTGACTGTCCCATTACAAGGTTGGGGGAAGGCTTATTCTCCATCGACATCACCCAAGCTGAAATTTCATAGGCCTCTTAAGAAACCTTAAGGAAAATTGAGCATATATATGTTTTGGCAGATAAGATTTGGAGATGAAGAGAAACTTGTTTTGTGAAGGAACTTGTGTTTTGTGTAGTTCTCTGTCACAGTTTGTTTCACAGTCTGTGTAGCTCAGAAACCTGCTGGCTTTTCAGCAACTGTTGCTTTTGAGTAATGCTAAGCAATATGGCAGGAGACTAACAACATTATTTCATAGAAATATTAAGAATGCTGTTGCTGGAGCAAGAAGTGAGTGAACACTGCCCCAACACCTGGGCCATTGTGCACACACATGGCCCATAGTACAGTCAGGGGTGGCTGGCTGTGGCCAGGATAGGACCTAAAAGAACTAGATGTACAAACGTCCCAGTGAAAAGCTCACTTTGAACCAGTGGTCCTAAAATGTGGCTTTCAGGCATTGCTTTTCTTGTGATTGTTCTCCAATATTGCCCAAGGACATAGGAATTTATAAAGCTGAAGTGAGACTTATGGGGTGAGTGAAGTATGTTACTTATTTGACATAGGGCTCAGCTTGCCAACAAAAGTTGGGAATTATTGGTACTGTCTTTGATTTTACTTGCTTATGACTTTTAAAATTCCCTTTGGGCCTGAAAGCTATCTATATACACTGAAGAAACTGAAGTTTGCTGCCTTAATTGCTTCTTCCTGGTTGAAATTATTGGGTCCTTTTTGAAAAGAGGGACAAATAAAATAGGTGACTGATATAAATATTGATAGGAGAAAAGTGATGGTAGGTAATGCGATAAGGAACTAACAAACAGTTAAATAATGAGATGGCATGACATTGAGACTGAAGAGTAATAAAAAATAATGCAGAAAGAGAAGGATAGGAACCATGCAGGAAAGGTCTGACTCAGCTTCCGCCCCTCTCCTTTCAGCTACATGACAAATTTGACCTTGGTTTTAATGGAGTAAATCTTCACAATTAACTGATAATAATTCATAGCAAATTGTGGAGGAGAGCTAGCCATTACTGGGCAAGAAAGGCAGCTGAGTAGTATCAAGTTGGATTATGATAGCTGCAATAGTACAAAGCATTCAGCGTTTCTAAGAAGCAGCTGCATCTGTTTCCATGTCAGCATGATGTGCTTTCCTGGTATCTAGTCTTCAGTATTGTTTTCCATCTGCACTGCTATGACAGAATGAAAAGTGGGAGATTTTAGTGATGAACTGAAACTTTCTCTTCTCGTCTCCCTCTTTTTGCCATCTGCCTAGTTGCTGGACCAGAAACTATAACATGAATTACTGGCTGATCATCAGATTGCCCATTCTCATCGCCATTGGGGTAAGTATGGGGCGCATACAGCAAGCTGGCAGATGTCCATAAGAACAGGACACAATCTAGTACTGAAATCAAATGTGCATCTGCCTGTTCTGTATGTCCAAAGGCTAATAACCTTTGAGGGTATTGACATTTTCAGAAAAATGATTTTATGAAAACAAGTTGGGTTTTGTCACTGGAATTCCCGACTAGCAATTTTGTTTAATTTGGGCACGTGCTGTTGCAGTGGCAGTAGGTGATAACAGCACAGCATGCCGCAGCAATCCACTTAACTCCCCAGTGTGGCGAAAGCTGTGACAGGTAGCACAGGGAGGCAGAAGATAATATTCCAGGTACTGGCCTACAGAAGAGCAGCATATTGTGTGGCATTGTGGAGAAATGCTGTGTTCTGCAGCCATAATGTGGTGGGAGTCTTAGACCTCCAGACAAGGCAAATGGGACAGCCCACACCTTTACTGTGTCTCACTCCCCAGAGATGCAGGTAAGCTCCCCTACTTTGTTTAGTGAACTGCCTGAATTTTCAAAAATTACTTGTGCATTCACAGAGGGTGTACTTAGAGCGTAATTCTTTAGCAAGGATTTGAATTCCATGGCAAGTTCTGCAGCTGCGGAGTAGCAGGATGCAGAGAGGTCTACACGTGCAGACACAAGCCAGCTTTTGTAAACACTTACGCACCTGTGTTTCTTGATGATGACATAAATCCGTCTGTCATTTTTCCAGGTAAATTTCCTGATCTTTATCAGAGTTATATGCATCATCATCTCCAAACTACAGGCTAATTTGATGTGCAAAACTGACATAAAATGCAGGTATGTCATTTAGTGGTCTGATACTTTCTGTGCCTCTCAAAACGGAAGTAGACAGAGATGTACATGAAAAGGAGTGGATTGCCAAAGGTGGTTAAAGATCACAGGCCTTGGGTAGCTCACAGGTGTGGTGTCACACATTGGTATGACTGCTTGGACAATTGGTCCCCAGAGAAGCCTCCTGGTGAAGCCTGGGCAGGTGTTACACCTGAATTATAGATAAACAGAAGGCTTGCTTTCTGAGTTCATCTCTTTACAGTCTTCTATAATACTGGATGAATATTAATTAAGCAGGTATTTTTTAAATACAGCATATGCAAGTACTTCACATAATTTGAAAAAAACATGAATGATAAAAAAAACATTTCAAAGAAGATCAGGATGGGGGTCATTCTCCTTGTTCTTCCCAGTTGTTACTGGGACAAGCTTTCAATCTTGAATGCATATAATGTTTCAAGAGAGATGTCAGATACGTCACAAAATCATTCATTTTTTATTTTGTAGGCTTCACCCTGTCTGTGTATGTATTATTCCTGTTCTTTAATCACCTTGCTAAGATTCATGGTCACATCTTTCATTTCTTCATCTTGGAGAATATTTCTGTACTGCAGACTGAAAAATAATGTAGAAAAAAAAAGTTAGCAACCGGGTGAACTCAACAGTGGGGACCTTACATGCTGTGGTAGCCAGACTGCTTCTGATGGTTGACATAGGTAGTTTGAAGTTGACTATTTCACTGTTGCAGCCTTCCAAGCTAGACACAGCTAGACACAACATCCTCACCAGAGTTTAGAGTTCCCTTGTATGTTACCTACCTTCTTTACTTCACAAGAAATTTTGGAAATCCTAATGTGTGTTTAGAGCTCAAAGCAGAGAAAATTTCTCCTTTTAGTGAGGTGTAGGTTTTGCTTTCATACCTACTGTCGTTTTGAATATATGTGACTTTTATTTGCTGGGATGGAAAAGGGGGTATTTTCCAGCTCTGACAGGTTGAAGCCATTTAAAAATCTGCTTGTAAATTTACCCCATTAAGGGAGAAAGCCTTGCCCTCAGGACTTCTGCAGGAAGGTTTGATGCAGCTGAGCTACTTCTTAGAGATGCACATTCATTCATTTCTTCATGTCCAAGAATTTGCTGTGTAAACAGTAAGGCTTTGTCAGTAAAGCATTTACCAACTAAGAGAGCCTTCTTCACTAAGAAAGACTGTAGTCTTAAATAACCACTTTCCGGAGATTGGTGGTTATATCCAGAAGCTTTAGGGAAGTCTTTTATCCAGAACGGTTCAGTTCATTGGTGTGCCTCTGATGATAACGAGACCAGTAGCCAGAGATTCACAATTCAGACTTTTTTCCCCTCTTTTTTTTTTTTTTCCTGCTCAAAAACACTGGAAAAGATTTTGGGTCTTTTAAACAAGGACTGGTCTAGGTGCCCTACAAAGTCGCTAGATTAGATACATTTGTGTATTGAAAGAAGAAAAGTTGTTTTGCCCTCAGACTATTCTGTCCTCTGCTTCTCTCCTCTTCTCCATTCAGTTGATGAAAAGAGTTCAGTGTGGCAGCAAATCTCTTTTCTTCGTGGAAGGGCTGGGGGAAGAAACTTCTCTCGTTGTTCAGGGACAGGATTTTCTGTAGGGAGGTCTTAATTCCCTTAGAAGCCTTTTAATAGGATTTTGCATGGCTTCCTATTTAATGCAGAGCTCTCCAAATATCCCATCTAGAAAAAACAGAATTCATTAAATAACCTAGAGCTTTACTGTACCTACGCAACTCCCTACTTCTACCCAGGCAGTGTCTCCAGAGCAAATTCAGCACCAGCCTCTGTCTCAGACAAGTGATGGTGGAGCAAAGCCTCCAGCACAAGACTTGCTGGTAAGCTGCTCGTTTGAACAAGCCCCTACCACCAAAGCAGAAATGCATGTGGATCCACTAGACAGCTGCATTTATGCTTGCCTGTGTGTGTAAACTGTTTAATTTCAATAGTTGCTTTGATTTACAATGCCTTGGCCCTTGTCTACCAAGCACATTGGCAGGCTGGTGAATGAGGAGCCTTGCACTTTGTATGTAATAACCCCATGCAGCAGTACAGAATGGGCACTGGCTGGGTAGAAAGCAACTTTACAGAAGACTCAGAGATGCTACGAGACGACAGGTTGAACATGATTCAGCAGTGTGCCCTTGTGACAGCCTGGGCTGACTGCATACTGGCCTGCACTAACAATAGCATACCCAGAGGGTCAATGGAAATGGCTGATCTCCTCCATTCAACATCTGTGACACTGCTTCTGGTATCCAGGTTGAAGCTCCCCAGTACAAGACAGAAATTTTGTCCTGCCCTTCCAGCCCCATGGGACTTGCATCAGTTTTGCACCAAGCTAATTCAGGGCCTAGATCAGATGACATAGAAGGAAATGCTGAAAACTGGGTTCATTCAGTCTGGAGAACAGAAGACTAAACAAGGATTCCGTTGCAGTCTTCAGCTACCTAATGGTGATGGAGCTGAAGTCTTTTCAGTGGTGCAGAACAAAAAGACAAGGGGCAGAAGTCACAAGTTTTAGCAAGAGAAATTCCAACTGCATGTCAGAGGTGAGGGGAAAAAAACCACAGCGAGAGTGGTTTAACACTGACGGAGAGTCCCAGAGGGCTGTGGAGGACCTTGGAGGTATTCAAAACTTGGTTGAACACAGCCCTGAGTAACCTGCTGTGAAATGGAGTTGTACAAGAGACTTCCAGAGGTCCCTTCCAACCTAAATGATTCCATAATTCAGAATAGCAGCCAGCAGCCCTAGGGCACACAAGATCTACTAAGTACTGACAGCCCTGCTAATTGAGTGATTTTCATATTTATTGAATTGTCTCAAGACAGGTTGTTGTGAGATGTTTGATAGGTTCTGTGGCCCATGATAGCCCTATAAACTCCCAGGTGAGACTTGGGCATCTTTCATTACCCTGTTTGGTCGCTACCATGTATGTCTATCAAAAGAGAGTTAAGGACCGTTCTTGTGAATGTTTTCCTGTGGTTGTATCCCTGAACATGGCTCTCTCACTGGTGAAAGATGTTTTTATTTCAGGTTGGTTTGTCCTTTTCCTTTGCTAGCTGTTTGAGCAAATCTTTGAACTTGCTGTTTAAATCATGGAGTCATCACTCATTTTAAGACAGTTAAACTGCTTTTACAAAGTGTTCTGTAGTTACAGTTAGTTACAGTGTTTTGAAGATTTAACACACCACAGAGGTGGAAAGGAATAGCAAGTACTCCTCCCTTTGCCAAGATAGGTTTAAATGATTCCAAGTCATTGATAAATTATTTTTTTTCAGGCCATTGGCAAGGCAGGTTTTGGTCATTTTTCCCACTTACAGATGGGGAAAAGGATACACAAGAACACATCTCAAGTTCAAGAAAGCTCATGACCTGCTACTGAGTTTGGAAGAAGATTTTGCAGGTGAAATATAGCCAGCAGCTGAATACAGAGCTTTGCTAACAGCAAGAAGTGGTCTGCAGTGGGTTGGCAGGGGCAGTTAAAACACATTGAAACCTACTAATGTTATTTAAGGATTTTTATTTTTTTCTTCTGCAACCTCTAGAGGAGGATCCTGTAACATAAAGCGGTGGAGTGACTTACCAGAGTTGACAGTGTGTCAGAAACAGAATGCAGAAATAGTGACTCTCGGTGACCAGTGGGATCAACAATGGTCTACTTAGTAGCACTGTTGTGTTTTTTTCTTTCTTTTTGATACTAGACTGGCCAAGTCTACATTGACTCTGATCCCGCTGCTGGGGACCCATGAGGTCATCTTTGCCTTTATTACTGATGAGCATGCCAGAGGGATGCTGCGTTTTGTGAAGCTTTTTACTGAACTCTCCTTTGCTTCTTTCCAGGTAGCAGTAACATTGTGCCCATGTGGATAAGATATTTTTTAACTGCTGTTTGGGGATGTGCTTTCTCTCTCTTTCTTTACATGTTCCCTGGTCTTTATATTCCTCAATTTAGCACTGGATATTACAGGATTATATCCATGGAAGGGAGAGCATGAGGACTAATTTTAACAGCTAGCTTAGATGTTAGTGTCACATACTCTTATTTTCAATACCTTAAATTTACCACAGTAAACTGGTATTCCTGCCCATGAATTAATATCTACTTCCTATGGGACATCTCAAGGCAATAATGAAATTACCTGTGATTTCCTGTAATTGTATAATGGCATTGCTGAAAGCAAATTTCATGCTTTCTCTAGTGTTTTTGATACTCCTTGGAAAAATCTGTGTTGTGAAAAGTAGCTGTCTACAGCTGTAGCTGCCTGTGAGGAAGGACGTAGGTTTACTGGGATTTTTATTTAGCTGTTGTCTTAGGTAAGGCCATTTCAAAAGAGCCTCCTTGTCTTAGGGAATTACTACTCTTCTAGTTTCCCTGCTCACCTACTCATTCCCTGTTTGTCAAGCAGAGCTCTATTTACAATCACTGTGAATTGTTCACTTACGAAGTGTTTATAACTAGAAAACAGATAAGGGAAAAGGAATCTTTAGGAAAAAATAACAGGTTGAAAAAACCCAACAATTCTTTTTCCCTAAGATGGTGTGCTTTGAGAAAAGTTTGGTCGTGGGTTGGTCAAACCTCTCCTTTGCCATTAGAGCTGTTGGGGACAGAAAACAGTTCATTTTCTTCGTTGGGAACCATGGGTTGTCTCCATCTTGGTTTTCTGTCATCATGGGACCACACCAGTGTGGAACTGCTAGCCCTTCGCAAGTTTGTTTGCCAAAGCAGGGGAATTGCTCTGCTCACTGTTTTCTGGTTTTTGTTGATTTCAGGGGCTGATGGTTGCAATTCTCTACTGTTTCATCAATAACGAGGTAAGAAAGACATTAGTGTTCCAATTTGCCTTATCAACATCCACTGTAGGAAAAGGAAATTGAAAATGGTCTCTTGAACTGCTAAATTGTCCTTGTTCGGGGCTTTTACTTCTTTTTACAGACCCTCCTCTACAGCTACACAGGGTAACTCCTCAGACAAATGTTGTTGGAGGGAATTCAGGCAATATAATTTATGGTCACTACTGGTAGATGTGAAATCTTGCAAGTTGTCTTGTTCTCAGTTGTATAGTTTGCACTGCTGGAGCTTGTCCTCTATTAAGAATTACAGCTGCTCCTCTTAATCTGTTTTATAGTGCTTCTTATTTGCTTCTTTTGCTGAATGTTGGGGTAGAACCTGTTTTATTCTGAGAACTCAGCTCAGCTGGCTGGTGAGGTTGTGGAATCCTCTTGGCTAATGCCCATATAGTCTGGATTCGTTTGGCTTTCCTGTGGCCCAGTGACTTGAAGGCATCATCGTGCTCTCATTCAAACTGAACTTCATGGAGTGATGAGGTCTTCCACAGGCCCAGAAGAAATGTAGCCAGAGGTTTGAGTTAACTGACTGCAAGTAGCATCTTCTGCTGAATGCCAGCCCTGTTGAGGGAAGGAGTAATGTGCTGTTTCTGTATTGCAGGAATCTCTTGTGTTACTTTCTAAAGTGATTATTATTATTCATTCATTCACTCAGCAAACAGGTTTGCAAGAGAAGCAAACTAATTTGGCATCCCATTATTAAGCTTAATGCACACCAATGTGTTTTACACCCATGCTAAATCATGACATAGTAATTCAAGATCACCTCTTGAGAGACAGGCCTCATCAAGGAATTGAAATCAATGGAAAAAAAGTTCTGCTTGTGTCATTGTGGCCAGGTTGGAGTCAAGAGAAAAGCAGCAGGCATCCTGGATTAAGCCCTGCAGGAGACTGTGCACTTTTGTAGCTTGTGGGTAAGATTTTGTTTAAGTGAACGTGTTAATTGTACTGCTTACAAAAGTCAGAGGTGGGTAGCAGCAGGCTTTGCTTAAGCATGAATTAGAGAATTATTTGTTTCAAGTCCCTTGTGTACAGCTCTACTCATCTGAAAAGCAGCACTGTCTGCTGGTGCATTATGTCATTCTTCTGATTCTCTTTGGCCTTTGCTAATACGTCCCCTGTGCAGCTGCAGCCAGGCTTCTCCTAAGTAATACCCAATAATTTCCTCCACCTAATAACACAAGGACAAAGTTACATCATAGCCCAAACTTTATCAATACCCTGAAAACAGTAGGTTTGTCTAATTGGAGGGAACTTACTGTGAAGTAGACTATTTCTAAGGGGTCCTCCAAATCTCTTGTGGCTATACTTCTCTTGCTTTTGTAATGTAATTCCTAAAATCTAACCACAATGTCCCCAACTTCACAGAAAGCCAACAGACAATATAGGATGAATTATTTTGCTTGTTCCGTACAGTTCTTGTTTAAAAGAAGGGAAAAGGATTTTGTCAATCTGTCATCAGCATCTATAAAATAAATCCATGTAAAAGGTTGATTAGGTCAAGTGTTTTCTGTTTCTTTCCTAAATGGCATGTGAAATTCTTTTTTTCAAACTATTTTTCTTCTGACAGACTATATGTGCCTGAAGCCTATCCTTGTTTGTTATATGGTCTACCTTTTATTTTTGTCTGTGACACTTGCTGACTCCTTTTCTTTTTCCTTAACCATACAGAATGAAAAGTTTTTTACACATCCTGGTGCCAGATCAAGAGTAGAAATGAAGTTAAAAGTGATTTTAATGGTCTTTTGTGTAGTATCTACTTGTGGAAGAACATTAAAAATATGTTCATATTTCAGTCAAATTTCTCCTGAAGGATTCTGGATTTTCTCTGATACTGCTCAGAAGCAGGTGATAGAGTCTCATCAGATTGCCTGTTATCACAAATGTTCTCTGAAAAATAAGTTGGCTTGGTATGGCCAGGCTTTCTGCAGTTAGTGGTGTTTTCTATAAGAAATACTGTAACCAGAGATGCTGCCACTTTCCACCAGAATTAGTGTAAGCTGATTCAGGTTTCATTCTTTGTAGCCTTACTTCTCTTTGTGCCTTCTTCCTTAAAAAAGGGAAGATTGGGCAGTAATTAAAAAAATTCAGAAGTCCTGGAGTCAAGACAGAGCCTTATAAGGTGGAAGGCATCCTTTCCTTCCAGTGTGTTGACCACACCATATAGCTTGGTGTCATCGGCAAACTTGCTGAAGGTGCACTCAATCCCACTGTCCATGTATCCAACAAAGATGTTAAACTGCACTGGTCCTAGTACCAGCCCCTGAGGAATGTCACTTGTCACTGAGCATCTAGGCAAAAACTCAATTCAGCATGGATGGCAGAGTTGTTCTTTACCCTTTTTCTAACCTCTGGAGAGAAAAATAATATTCTGTCATTCAGATGCATTCCTAAGACATCATCTCTGATAGTCTTTTGTTCAGGTCTTCCCATTCACTTCATCTTGATCTTTCTGGCTATTTGCATCATAGCTCTAGGATACAGGCTGTCATGTCTGCAGGACTGAAGACTCATTTCTTCCCTTTGACTGATTCTAAGATACCCATTTCTATTGCTCATTGACTTATTCTGTCATTAAGTATGTTCATGCTTTCTTTCAGGATCTGCCTGTAAGTGTCTAAAACTGCTTTTCCCCAGTGCTGCCTATTAAACTAGCTGTTTTCCATGCCCACAGAAGGTACCAAATACTGGGGGGGATAATACAGTCAATTCTTCTTGTGCAGACAGTATGGTCCCTGCATTTCATGGTTTCCTTTTCTGTTTTTATCAGGCTGTTCTCCCTCATTTTTCTATACCAAGCTATTCCAGACACACTGTCTTTTTCTGGATTCTTTGTGCAGCTTTTGGCATAACAACCCACAGTTATCACTGTAAAATACAAGTTTCTATCTTTTCCTCTGTCCCACTTGGTTTTGACACCAGAGAGACAGATTCCATTGTCAGAAATGCAGCGATGTAGCTGGTTCCCACCAGGACAGTATTCAGTGTGAGGACTGTAGCCGAGAGCTGACAAGCGCTGCTAGAGGTAACCACCAAGGGAAGACAAGTGGTTCTGTAAAGCTTTTTTAGGGCTGCCTCCCAGATGTGCTATTTCACAATGAACAAGCAAATGAGACAGACATACAGCAGCTGGTTCCTTCGTAAGTCTCCTGACGAGTATGAAGGTTCCAGCAGCATGGATATGATGACAGACCTGTGCTGGAACTGACATCAACCTATGTAGTTTCTTGGTGGTCAGTACCAGACCCTAAAGGGAAACAAAATGAGCCTTCAGAGAAGGCTCACTAGAGTGACCCACCTATAGTGAACTTACTTTCAGACTGAAGTACACATCATAATGAATTGATTACTGTAGTTGCTCTCCTGCCTTTTTCTAAATAGAGTAAAAGATGGTTCAATTTTATGTCCTCTGCCTTATGCGTTAAAAGCTAATGGAGGTTCTTAATTCAGTGAAGTGATAAGAACTTTGCCAGTGGAACAGGAAGATCTAAATTCTGCTCTTGATTGTGCAGCAACCACAAGACCCTGGAAAAACTTCCAAATGAGTACAAAGGTTATGGACTCTAACCCAGAACATGCGACTGGATGAGCATATTTTGTAATTTAAAAAAAACCTAGTATGTGGAACAAGATATTGTAATCATTATTTTAAAAGAGAAGGGAAAGTACAGTCTTCATTGTGCTTAATTGTTGATTTTTTCAGTTCTGAATGAATCTTCATTTTTGTATGGAATAAAAAAAAATATAAATACTCAAAGAACAAAAGTAATCCAAGACAAAATGCTGTTTAAATCAATCCGGAAGTTAAAATGGAACTCTTAAGAATACCTGTGGTGACAGTATTGAGCAGGAAGACAGTATTTTTCCATCATTTCATGGCTAATAAGCAAAATCAACTTAATTGTTAGTACTGGTAGGGCATAGAGTATATTCAATATTGCAGCTGAATAAAATTTAGAATAAAATAATGCAGATAAGATTTCCTGGTGCATAGAAGAGTTTTATTTCTACAAGTAAAAGTGAATATCATTATTTTAAATATAGAATATCCTACAATGGGCTAAGGAGATAATTGGATAATTTGAAGCAATAATATTGCAGGTTTAAAGCATTGCCAGCTTTTCTCAGTAGTTTGCTGTCTTTATTTTTCCTTGCTCTTTACGAGTTATTTAAACATCTGATTAGTTCTACATTCATTCCTTTTGTTTCCTTCTTTGCTTCTGTTAGGTGCAGATGGAGTTTCGGAAAAGCTGGGAGCGCTGGAGATTGGAACATTTGTATGTCCAGAGAGACAGCAGTATGAAACCTCTGAAGTGCCCGGCCAACAGCATCAGTAGTGGAGGCACGGTAGGCAGTAGTGTCTACGCTGCCACTTGTCAGGCCACATTCAGCTAAGGTTTCTGCAGGTGAATCAGACTGAGAACAATGAACTGTATAATATACCTGAAAACCCTTAAATACCCAAGCAAGTGGCTTAAGTATGCCATCTCCAGCAAGAAACTTAAGCGTATGCTGCTCATTGCCTGCAGGCTGTTGGACAAAGGTTTCTAGGGAAAGCAATCTGCTAATGTAATAAACACATCAGAGAAAAAAATTATCACGTCCAAAGTAAGTTAAAAGAGTTTCTTCCTATTTGCACACAAGGCCTCCAGGTGTCCAAAACTTAAGCATAGCATTGATCCAGTCTGAAACCACAGGGTCAATGGCTTATTACTGTTGAGTGGGCGAGCTGAGTGATCAACTGATTAAATTACAAGGATACAGAATATGATTATTGCCAAAAAATACATTTAGCCTTTTATGGGGATAGGGTAAGGTGCTATCACCAGTTTTAGAAAAAAGAACTTAGTGAGACACAACTTGTGTTTAGGGAAGAATCAGTTTTGTAGGAAGAACTCCTAAAGCTAAAGTTGAAAATGTGCTTACTTGTTTTCTGGGCAGGTGAAGAATAACATCCTGAAAGTCTATCAGCAGGTAGCATGGCACACATTTCTGAGTGCTCTTTTTAAGCTTCACTTGAAAAATAGTAAAAAAATCCAAACCAAAATCAGTATTTGGTAGGGGCCTCTTTTGCTATTAATAGGTGCATGCTATCTTTATTGACACGGATGGAAATATCCTGTGATTGCACAGCCCTTCTGTTTTTATGTGTTATTCTGCCTCTGGGACACAGCTGTTAACAGGGACAGGGTAATGATTTGCGCTTCAAGAGGACAGTTTTCTTTCTAAGCTATGCTCTGCTTCGTGTGGGTGCAAGCACACAGAAGTCAGCTAGTGGCCACAGCTGGTCCTACTACCCTTCACCTATTTGGAGAAGGTTCGGTAGTTCGCGGTGTGAGCTGGCTTTGGTTTCTCCTCCAGCCTTGTTCGTTTCCTTCAGACAAGAGGTGCCCGCAGGCTGCTGCACTCAGGGTGGCGGGAAGGCGCCTTGGCAGTAGGCTGCGGGTTCAGCACGGCGGACAGCTCCCGACCCCCGCCCCCACCGCGTCGGGCTGCCTTCCTCTTCCTCCTCCTCCTCTTCCACAGCCTGCCCGCCCTCAGCGGGGCTTAAAAAAATCCACACCCTCCCAAAAAAAACACCAAAACACTGTCCTAAATTCAACGCGTTTTTTCTCTGTTCATTTAAAACTGCCAGGGCTCTTGGAGTGAATGGGTCTACACTGCTAAGTATCTGTTTGCCTCCTTAGTGCTAAGTATCTATTTGCCTCCTTGATGTTTACAAGAGTTGCTGGGGAAGAAAAAGAGAGGTACCTTTAGAAGCAGGATGTGATCCATTGCATCACTTAATAACAAGCTTTACATATCTTTACTTAGCGGTTATTCGCTTCCCTTTACAACAAAGAGGCAAGGTGCCAAAGACCAGCTCTGTCCATAGACTTCTTGTAATAAGTAACTTCCATGATGTAGCAGTTAGACTACTCAGCAGAGAGAAGAAAAAAAAGAACCACAAAACCTATTTCAGGTCTCTCTTTGCACTTACATTCGCATCCCCCATTGTCGAGAAAGTGGGCTGGGATGTAATTCGGCATCTTTCCTGCCTGAAGCTAGATTGCTTTGCATGGCATTATTTAATCATTGTATTAGAATCCAAATTGCCAACAGGGTGGATTAGTTTTACAATCATCAGGTAAGAATTGAATTAGAGAGGATGGGTTACCTTTTTCTGCTATAATGCTTTTAATTGAGCTCCAGGGGGGGAAATCAGACGTTTGTAGAAATCCACCACAGTTCTCAGGCTGGCTTATGTACATTTAGCATGCTGGCTTCTACACGGGCTGTTTCTAGGCCATTCCTTCCTAACATCTGTTGCAGAGCTGGCATTGGACTGAAGCACCTCAGGTTCTTTCGTAAATTTAGTAACTAGCTTCTATTGTTGTGCAACCATCAATACAATACCTGACTACTACGTGTGTATGTTAAGAGCTGTCCTACAATTTAATTAATTAGCTTTCTGTACGCAGAAAGTATGCTTGATGTTTCTAGTTCACATCTACCCTTAAGTGCTTTGAATAGGAAAAGACTGATAAATTTAGTCACTGGTAGGTGAGCAGTCAGTGGGATGACAGGTGAAATTCACAGCTGTATGATAATGCACACTGGAGGGAATAATTGCATTTGTTAATATTCATGAGTGGGTGCTAGTTTTCCAAGGCCCTACTTAGTTTTGTGCGAACCTTGGAAAAAAAGGTTTCTGCTGCTTGTGCAGTGTTAGCAAGATGATAGTTTTGCTATGACAATAGGAACTTACGGAGCTGTTTTAACTCACTATTATGCTGGAAAAAGTATACGTAACAAATGAAAGAGGACATAGGAATAATGAGTATTTACATGTGTAGTAATAAACCTGTACTTAGTTGCTGTCAGAAGATTCTTACAAGAGTTTGATGGGCTTTTGAGTTACTAGGATCTCTTTGCCCCTCCTGGTCACTTAAGAACTGAGGGCTTTGGGCCCACAAGAATAGCTCCAGCACCAGATGTAAACTTACCTTTGTAACTTCTGCCTTGCTAGAATCCAAGAGCAAAATAAGATGACATAGTGAAATCTTAGCCAAGCAGAGGGCTGTGATGGAATTTATTTTTTCCCTTGCTGATTAAGCTCGCTCTCCTTCAAACCTTTGTAAATCCCCTCTAAGGACTGAGGGAACAGCTCAGTGAAAGTAATTGCCTCCAAAGCAGAATCACAGTAATTGCGTATTTTGAGAAATACTTTCAGCAAGGCCTAAACACCAATTTCTCCATCATACTGTATCGACTTCAGTAAAACCTTTTACAAGCCTTTGTTGAATTTATAATGTAGATTTATTTGAGCAGCATGAAATAAGCAAAGCAACACAAAGCACTGGAACAGATGAACTGTGTGATTTTTTATTTCTTGTGCCTTTCAGCTTCATGCTCACTTATTGTGGTAAATTGTTTCATGAAGCATTAAATAGAAGACTCTATAAATTCACCTGGACATAATGTAACAAATGAAAACTTCATTTCCAGCATTGCTGCTATAAAGTTTTACAATTTCATGGATGTTACCTTATATTTAATATTTATTTGCATGTACTTCCTTGTTTAAAGAACACCCACAGAGTCTAACTGTACAAGATGTCAGGTTATCAACTCCCCTAAACATTAGTTATGTTTATTTTTATCCTTGTGAATAAAGTTTCAACTCACAAAGTTCTGTTACTTACTGGTGTATTTATTTTAAGTACAACCTGACTACTTCTTAATTCTGTACTTTGTAATTCAGTTCTTCTGTAATTAGAAGAACATTTTCTAAGAATGGACTCACAGTTCATAGTTTTCCCAAAGAAATAAAGCTTTATATTTTCAACTCTATGCAAATATACTACAAAAAGGCTTTTGAAGCTGCAGAGGCTATGTTAAGCAAAACCAAAATGCAGCATAATCTTTGTATAAATGAGTCAGAAGGAATCAGTAAGAATAGTGAAAACTCTGGTGAGGTTTTTACTAGAGAATGGTGGAGTATATGCAAATCAAAAAATTTGGTGCTTGGCTTTAAATAGTATTTGGAATTTATACAAGAGACCAATACTAGAAGCACTGTGGAGAGTTACTGAGAGATGCCTAGCAGTGTTAAATGTATTATTTCTGTTTTAATCTACTATCCTCTTTCCAGTCCAATTAAATTCAATAAAGGCCACTTCGTTTCCCTAGCCAGCTGCTCTTCACTATGATTTAATATTATTTGTTTTAATGCAACAACCTAGGTATTAAAAATACCAGTGGATCACTCAAGAAGTACACCTGACAGTCTGTGGGATGATGGCAAGATGCACCATCAGCTGTGATGTGCTGTGCTAAAAGGGCTGAAGCCAATTGCAGGGCAAATTCCCTTTTGCCTGAAGGCCTTCTGTATCGCTGTCTGCTGCACACTCACCCTAATTTTTTTCAAAATGACGGTTAAAGCAAAATGTGTATTACCTGCCAACTGTAATAATAAATCTTTTTTGCTTGCACTGCAAACTATGAAAGCTGTCATGTGAAGTGAACAGGAAACCGGCATCAAAATTGGATGTCTGTGTTAGACGAAAGACATGTATGCAAACAGTAGTGGCAGCCTGTTTCACGTATACACATAGTGTTTATGCCTTCTCTTCAGCAAGAGGATCCTAGCCAGTGCTGGGAAGAGAAGCACATGTCCTCAAACACCGGCCTTCCCCTCACCAGTGGCAAAAGACCAGCAGCAGCAGAAATTCACCAGCTGACAAGTTGCCAGCTCCAGCTGTGGGAAGCCTGTGCGCCTCTCCCTGCTGCTGCCTCTGGGTTTGCTGCCCAGCCCCGGCTCCCCAGGAAGAAAATGAAGACCACAGCCTTCGCTTTGCTACGGCTTTATTCAGGACCGAACCGTGCCCATAGAAGCCGTGCTCGGAGTAAGGCGCAAACGGCGTTTTGCATAGAAATAGCCCCCTTTTCCTTCTCTCCCAGCCCTTCCTCGGGTCCGTGGTGCGGAAGTGGTCGCCGGGCCGGTCGCTACCTCCCTGCGGCGGGCCGGTAATAAAGCTCCCGCTCCAGCTGCTCGGCCGTTAGTGTTCCGGCTATGGCGGCACAGCCGGGGTTGAAGACGGAGTAGGCGCTAAGCTCGCCCCGCCGCCTCTCGGCGGGGCCGCGGGTGCCGGCGTACATCCAGTAGATGAGGGAGAGGACGAAGTAGGGCAGCCCCAGCTCCAGCTCCACGAACAGCGCCAGCAGCACCGCCCACAGCAGCACCTTCAGCAGCAGCGGGCGCGCCCACACCGGAGCTGCCACCGCCTCCCCGGCGGGATGGGCCTGTGGAGGCAGCAGCGAGACGTGGCGTTCAACGCACGGACCGGCAGCCTCACGCCCCCCGACCCGCCTCGGCGCTCACCTCAGCCCTGCCGCTTGGGCCCGCGGCCTGCTGTGCCTCGGGGATCTCTGGAGCCGCGGCCTTTCCTGTCGGCTCGGCAGGGCGCGGCGGGACAGCAGAGTTGCACCGGGCTGCGCGGAAGCTGGCCAGTCGCCGTTCCACGGCGGCCGACATGGCCCCCCGCGCCTGCGCATGGGAGGTGTTGGCGAGGGCCGCGCCGTGCCTCTAGGGGCGGGGCGAGGAGGCGGAGCCGGGGCAGCCGTTGCCCGGCGGCGCGCGCGCCGCCGTGCGGGCCGACTGCGGTGGGTCTGAGATGGGAAGCGGAGAGGTGGGACCGGAGAGATGCCTCAACCCGAACGGGTTTGGGTCACCCCGTAGGGAGCCACAGGCAACCTGCTGGCCTGTGCCCATCCTCCTCTGGACTGGTAGCTGTGCCTGCTGTTTAGCTCTGGAGGAAAGCTGTACATCACCAAAGGCCTCCCTGCATTGCTTTGGTTTTTATTTCCCCTATTTAAACCTTAATGTCACCAAAAAGAAAAGGAGAGGGAGAGAATAAAGCCTGGGGTGACCAAAGCCTGGAGAGGGTGGATGAGACATTAGCCGCCAGGGTGACTAGCAAAATTTGCATTAGGCCTTTGAGTGGTCATTTTTGTAGAATCATAGAATGGTTAGAGTTGGAAGGGACCTTTAAAGATCATCTAGTTCCAATGCCCCTTCCAGGTATTGTGGCTTTTGCTGGATTGGCCAAGAAAAAGAACTAAACTACTTTAAATAAATAATTAATAAATAATGAAATATATAATAATAATAATAATAAATACA
>VXBJ01001361.1:813391-886295 GCA_013400055.1 Nycticryphes semicollaris | reverse complement strand
ATGCTTCTTTTGATGCAGCCCAAGATGCAGTTGGCTTCCTGGGCTGTGAACGTACATTGCCAGCTCATGTTGAGCTTCTCACAGAATCATAGATTTGTCTAGATTGGAAGGGACTGGTGAGATCATCTAGTCCAACTATCAACCTAACTCTGATAAAAAACAACAACCCATCACAATACCATATCACAGAACACTTTGTCATCCCCTCCAGGGATGGTGCCTCAACCACTTCACCAGGCAACCCATTCCAATGCTTAACCATTTCAGTGTAAAGAAGTTTTCCTGATATCCAATCTGAACCTTCTTATCCACCAACATCCCCAAGTCCTTCTCCTCAGGGCTGCTCTCCAGCCATTTTCCACCCAACCTGTATTTGTGCCTGGGATCACCCTGACCCACATGCAGGACCTTGCACTTGGCCTTGTTGAACTTCATAATGTTCACACAGGCTCGCCTCTCTAGCTTGTCCAGGTCTCTCTGGATGCCATCCCTTCCCTCAAGCGTGTTGACTGCACCACACAGCTTACTGTCATTGGCAAACTTGCTAAGGATGCATTCAATCCTGCTGTCTGTGTCACTGACAAAGATGTTAAACAACGCTGGCCACAATAGTGGCCGCTGAGGAACGCTGCTCACCATTGGTTGGCACTTAGACATCGAGCTGTTGACGGCAACTCTTTGAGTATGGCCCTGTAGCCAATTCCTTATCCACTGAATGGCCCATCCATTTTGGCCCATCTAAATCCATGTCCCTCCAATTTAGAGACAGGGATGCTGTGTGGGACGGTAAGAAATGTTTTGCACAAGGCCAGGTAGATGAAGTCAGTTGCTGTTCTCAGTCACCAATACTGTAAAGTTGCAAAGAAGTGCTAAGTGGCCTGAGAAGGGGTGGCATAGAGGAGGAGGGCACCCATGCTGGGCATGGCCAGTGTCCCTGCTCTCAGTGGGGCAAGAGGAGCCAGGGTTCCCCCTGCACCACCTGCTCCCAGCTGTGGAGAAGACTGGTGCACTACCTCCAGTGCAGGCTCACAGGCCTCACCAGCCTCCCATGGCGTAGATATGTGCTAGAACCAGCTCAGCTCATCCCTCAGCCCCTCCCTTTAAACAAAAAAAAAAAAATTAAAATTGGGAAAACCAGCTCTGTCAC
Source organism: Nycticryphes semicollaris (assembly GCA_013400055.1). Lineage (NCBI taxonomy): Eukaryota > Metazoa > Chordata > Aves > Charadriiformes > Rostratulidae > Nycticryphes > Nycticryphes semicollaris. The sequence continues at coordinate 885,148 of VXBJ01001361.1, read as the reverse complement.
ATCATCTTTCAGCAATCTGCACAGCCGAGAAATAGAAATTTATTCACAGAAGCTAGCTCTTAGCCTCAGGAGTAAAATATTTATCACTATCCAGCAGTAATAGTTAGCAATGAGACATCATTTCATCCTGCAGTGCTGTTTCCAGTTACTTATAGCTTTCTCAGAAGTGACCTTTAGGGCTGAATATCTCATGCATGTGTCAACTCAGAGTGAAGTCTAATAAAAATCAATTTGGGTGTTCTTAAGTTATCTTAATGTGGAAAAAATTGTGTTTTTTCAAGCTAAATCATTTTTCAAATGCCTATTTTATGATCAGTTACAAAATAACTTTCTTTTAACCTTCCGACTTTGCAAAAAGTGCCACAGTGAATGACATTTTTCTCTTTATTTGTGGAAATTTGATTTTGAAATAGCAGTCCAAAATGTTTTAAGATAGCCTGCACAGGACATTATTTTATTTTGATGTTTGGCTTTTTTTTCTTCCTCTTATACTATTGTTCATGAAAACTGCTCCTCCAAGCAGCGCTAGGTAATTCCACATGGTATGCTCTGTATGCATCAGCAGTCAAACTAATGCTTATATCTGAACACAATACCAGCTTTGCAAGCTGCACCGCCATTCACACGCTATCAGATTTCATTCAATATTTGCCGGGTTTAGAATGTATTTGCTATTGTGTATCTAAGTCCCTGGTTTATGACTGTGTCAGGCTACCTATATTGCCATGGATTATTAGGAAACACATGAAAAAGCGCCCAGAAACATGCGTTTGAAGCCTAAGTGCACTACTGTAACCTCATCTGTAAATGACTGTTACACTGCAGACAAATACCTAAACTAATTTGTATCCGTAAGGTCTTAAATTACTTCAATATATCCTGTTTTTAAACAAGTAGTTCAATTGTAGAATAGACACTTAATTTTGTTTGTTTAACAAACCATCTGGACAATTTGTTCCCTACTCCAAAGCCCAGTCTTTGGATCCTGAGCCAGTGGTTGGGAGGGCAAGGAGGGCATGGAGGAGTTGAAGAACAGTTCTCTGGGACTCTTGTTTTATGGCTTTCTCACTGTGTATGAGACTAACAAATGGAATATAGTCTTTTTGTTGGTGTGAGACTATGAGCCAAGTTTTTCTCACCTTTGCTGCAGCTAAGTAAACAATTAATCAAAAATATTGAGTGCTGTTGATAGATCTCTAATACCTTATTCTTGACAACTGAAATTCTGGAACTGCCCATCAACCTTTAGGAGGCAGCTTTAAGATCACTTTAAAAACTTGTGATTTTTTTTAACTTGGTTTCATGCTAGATCATAATTTTGATGTCTGTAATACATAGAAAACCTCATGCATATTTCTCTCTGCCAAGAAGAAAACTTCTTGTTCTAGGTGTATTTCCACTTCAGCAATTTTGAAACATTTTCCTTTATGCCAGCTATCAACTTTTCATTATATTTTAATATTTATGATACAGAAGAATCTTTGCATTTTTCTCTCAGCCAATTATCACTGGCTTAAGGGACTAACTTTCAGTGCTCAGGGATTTCCAAACCATTAGCAACCTTGGATGTGGCACTCTGTCAGCAAGAGAACTGAAGGAGATGAAGTGGCTGCTGGAAGAAGTGACAAAACAAAAAAACTATCAAAGCCACATCCAAAGTGCTGATGTCTATCTTTGATTCTCTATTTTTGGGGGGTGACTGCAGAGGTTTTTTTAGTGAATTTTAAAGTGTTTCTGCTCTTTCCTGCTCATTAAGAAAGCAAGAGAAATGTAAACTAGTTTGGGGAAGTATTTTTACATGACAGAAGACATTAGGACTATTTGTGGCAAAATACCAACACACCTGAGTTAGGCTAAGTCTTGACAGCAACGTTGAGGTCCTGTGGCACCCTTTGCATTTATCACATCAGCAACCCATCACTGCATGTTGGTGTCAGCAGCCTCCTTATTCAATAGGACAAGCCCACAGTTTTGGACACACAGGCTCAGTGTTTTGGAGTGTTGTCGCTCACTCCCAACAGCTGTAGATATCTGATGATGCCTGACAGCTTTTTCAGATCTCAAGAGTAATCAAGTCACATTAATTCTCTTGATGGATTAACCTAATTCAGCTCATTGACAGGAGCTTTCTCCTTCATGAGATAAGCATCCACACGCACACTGACTTGCTAAGTGCCATAAATGCAGACAGAAGGGCAACCCATTATTAATATAATGACCTAGCTTAATTAGTTCAATGGAGCTGAGGGAACATTAGCTTTAGTTGTTGAGGTCTTGGAGAACATGTATAAAATAGATTGAAGCGCACAGACTCATACTTGTCTAATTCCATACAGAGCTTTCTGCATATCCATTTACTAATCAGTTCTAAACTGCAGAGAAGAGCTGCTTCCTTTGTAAAAAATGGTCATTAATTTTCCTTCCTAAAAATAGCAGCATCAGAGTACTTCGCCTTTAGACATGAGGGAAATCTTTTTGCCTGTCTTTTTATTGGCTATGAATTGCAAATTTTCACATCTGTGGGGTTTCAAAATGTGTACATTTGTATATTCAGCAGTGCATGCTAAAAGGTGCAGAGACACTAGCACTTATGTTACTGCTTTATACACTGAAATGGTCTGTATTTAAACGCATTAAAACATAAGCAAAGCGGAATTATTAATATTTCCGTCACAAATCTGAAATGTTCCTTATCATTTCATGGGAAATGTCCACTTCAGGAAAAGAACACAGTAAATATCCCTCACTAGTACAATGTCAGCTGTAAATGTCAGATATTTAGTGAAATCATTGTAACAGAAAATGGAGAGAAGCGGTTTTATTACGTTTAGAAGATAATACTCAATGAGCGTTCTAGCTGAAATTGTTTTGCCATATTCCTAACTTTGATCTGATTCAAGAGTCAAAGTTTTGAAAACTGTTCTAAAACTTCAAAAAACACTGCCTTTTGATTTTTATCTTATAGATCGGGTGAGAAAAAATACATCTGCCATGTAAAATTGCCTATAACTTAAGTGAAAGTGAGCCTGATTTGTCTCTCCTGTCTGTTGACATTGTTATGTTTGGTTTAACCAGTCTAATATTCTCAAAACTTTGGGTTTTTTTAAATAAATACTTTATAAATTAACTTTTGTGAGGTTGGAAATATGTAAGGTGCTTTGGGCTTGGAATGCATATTTTTTTATTCTAGGTTTGTGTGGCGCCTAACCACAACAGTCCATAGCTAGATGCTGTAACAACATTTTCCCCACATTATAGACAGGGAAATTGGAGTAAAGAGAATGTCAGAGGAAATCTTAAAGCCATTTGTAGATCTGAGTTCTAGCTTCACATCCATTTCATTCACATCCATTGGAGTTTAAAATACAGAAAATGATATCTGGTAAAAGGTGAATACAGAGTGAGGAAAAAAAAAGTGGAATACATTACCCTCTTTACACACATATGCACTCAGTCTTCAGAAGCCTTTCATTAAGAGTACACCATAAATTTTAATGTTCACATTGATTGCCAGTTTTATATGGTTACTTACATTAAAATGCAAAGGAGAGCAGAGCAAAGGACTGACTGATTTAATTTTTAGAGGAGCAGGATGCCCAGAAACCGCCTTTTCGCATGCCTTCACACCTTTGTCCTATATGATAGAGCAAATTGTTATCCAGAAGAACTGATCTGTCATCACAGTTGGCAATGTGCATTCCAGCCATGTGGCTGGAGCCTTAGGCTCTTGCTGGTAAATATATTTTGCCTATAAACTATCCAAATAGGGGTGAAACAGCGCCTGCACCCCTGAGATAAGTATACCAGGTGTTGGGGCTTAGTGCTACTTCTTAATTCCCACAAATTATTCAGCAGAACACAATATGAAGGAGGGAGACATCATGGCAGTCCTAGTCCCCCTTGGCTCTACATGAAAGAAATGAGCTTACCTATAATAAAATAGTTGCATATGTCCACATAATCTGCAAGACAAAAGTCTAAACTATTACTTCTGAAAAATTGTCAGATTGTACAGAAATACTACCAGTTTACTCTTTTTACCAAGTTATCATCATCATCTCCCAGCCCCAACTCCTATACTAGATTTTGGAATACTTATGATGATTGCCACCAGAAGTGAAACTTCTCAGTCGGATCACAGCTGACAGATGACAAAGGCTGGGGGTAAGGCCTTCCCTAGTCTTTTCAGACAGGGATAAGCTAGCCAATCCAGCAAGAGCAACTTTACCCAGCAACTTTAGCCATTCAGCATGACCTAGGAAAACACTTTTCCAAATTGCTATTTAAACATATGTTATGCCAACGACCTTCCAAACTCTGCTACAGAGTTGTAGAAATAACTGATTGTCATTGCAACAGAAGCTTTGAGCTCTAAGCTGCCCTCAGTAATATACAGAGCTTGTGTCGGTGTCCACCAATGAAAGTTTGTGAGTGGCACACACAAATAAAAAATGGATACACCAGTAACGAGCTTAATCCTTAAATTAATCTGCCAGTTACAGAAGGAATTTCTGAGAGCTTGGGAACCCTGGGAGGAAGACAGGAGCAGAAAGCTTTATATTCCACCAATGCAATGAGTCAAGGCTGGAGCACCATCAGCTGTGGAAAAACCTAGTGTTCAGTGGGGAAATACTCCAGCTGTTATACTGTCTTACAAAATATGGGTATCACCATCAGTAAAAGGTTCCCTGAGTACTCATTCATTTTCTAATGGAAGTGGATTTAACGTCTGAATCCAGAGCCGTCAGATATCTCAGCCATATACCAGAGCAACATACCACCCCTAGGGATGAGTAGTTTGAGAATCCCAAATTAATTTTATAGAAAATAGGACATAAGGATGCTCCACTCAATTAAGATGACAGCTCTTCTGTAGACACAGGAGCAAAGATTTCTGGACAAAGCCTGGTTAATCCTCATGTCAAGGAGTTTCTACTTGGTTGTCTTGGATTGTAAGCATGCAATCTAAATTCTGTCCAAGTCCTCAGCCATGGTTTGGGGACTGCACCTGCTCTGTTCATTTAGCATCTCATAGCTGGCATTTTGGATCAAGTCAGAGGCCAGGGTGTGGTTGATCCATGTGCCAGGGTCTAATTGAAGTTTTAGACCCACTCTTGGTAATTACATGCTATTTTGGATCTTGCTCCCCAAATTTTGGCTTTTAATTAATTACGGATGTACCAATAAATCTATCTTCCTGACAGTAAAGAAAAAACAGGAACTCAAATGAATACCACCGGAATAAAAGTTGCAATAGTGGTAAAGAGCTCTTAGGAATCCAAGTTGCTTGCTTTGTAGGTTAACTTTAATAGGGTATAATTCACAGTCAGAGTACTTTTTATGCCAAGATGTGTTCTAATAAATGGAATAAAGATCTGGAAGCAAAGTCTATGTGAGGCAAAACGGGAAAAGAGAATCAAGATTAAAAAAATCTTAAATCCACAAAAGACTCACAGAAAAACAGCCTTTACTAACTGCTAAAAGCTAGTAAAAGGCAACTTTACTTGCTGAAACAGATTAATAACTCTTTGAATTAAACACAATGTCTTGCAAAGAAATCTATTCACCACACTGAAATCCAATACAAAACACAGAAGTCTACTTCTAACAACCGCAGAAGTGGAAAATCCTCAGTCTTCAACCGGTTACCAGTTTCTCTCGAAGTTATTTCCATGGCTTGGGGCTGACTGTGAGCCAAAAGAATTGCAGTTCTTTGCAGAATGATAGCAATCACCACATCAGGCAGAGACTCAGAAGCAGTCTCCTCTGGCTAGCAATCAAGACAAACTATCTCAAGTGTAAAGCCCAGTAAGGTGGGACTTGATGAATACACAGGTAGGAGAGAAAAAGACAATTCATGAAAGAACAGCAGAGGTTCAGGATGGAGACACTCCTGTGGGTCTGAGAGAAATGGAGACACCAAGCCAGATCCTCAGCTTTCCTGAACTGATGACACCCTGTGATATGAAATCCTGTCCACACTAAAATCAGTGGGAACTTTGCCAGGGCTACACTGGGGTTGGGATTACATCTCCTGATGGACCGAACTAAGTTCATACCTCACTATCTGCTTGATGATACCTGAAACACAAAAGTGCTTCATATTATTTCTCTTAAAAACAAACCAACATAACAACAAAAATGTTGTAACTTTTTTAATTGTGAGAAACCCAGCCAATTTATTCTATTTATCATATTGTAAGTATTCCCCACAAATACTGTAACTTATGCATAAAATTTAAAAATAAGATCAGTTATGCACAGAGAACAATTAAGACCCTAACAAGGTTAGTTTCCATGTGTGCATTGTAAAGAGAACCTGGAATGGAGCTAAGTCTCTAAATTTAGGAGAAGTAAAGCTCAAAATTGGGGCTGGCTGGTTCTAGTGCAGTAAAAAAACCCTGCCTCTGGTGAGTTTAGAAACACACCTTAGGCTACGTTTTGGCATTTTTGGGCTGATCCTGAGGGACACTCAGCATTGGAGCAAAAATTACCTGAAAGGAGGTCATAGAGAGCTGGGGATCGGTTTCTACTCCCAGGTAACAGGCAATTGGAGGAAATGGCCTCAAGCTATACCAGGGGAGGTTTAGACTGGATATTAGAAAAATTTCTTAATCAAAAAGGTTATGAAGCCGTGGAACAGGCTACCCAGGGAAGTAGTGGAATAGCCACCCCTGGAGGTGTTTAAAAGAGAGGTAGACATGGTGATTAGGGACATGGTTTAGTGGTGGTTTTGGTAGTGTTCGATTAATGGTTGGACTCTATGGTCTTTAAGGTCCCTTCCAACTTAGTGGATTCTGTGATTCTAAATTCACCATGTAACCTCATGCCTGGGATTATCTCTTCAGTCAGTCTTGACTAGAGTTTAAGTACATCACTTGACTGGAGCCTCACAGGCCACACTTTGAGCAACCAAGCTTCAGAAGGAGAGGGGAAAAAGCCCAAATCCAAGGAAACTGTTCCATATGTACTGGTTAAGTAGAGATTTTAGATGGTAGAAAAGACTGAGGACAGTTTCTAGGTCATTTATTTATCTTGGAGGGCAGCAAAGGATGCAAAAGAACTTTTGTCAGTTCTTCCAAAGGATGGCAAAATGGCCTTCACAAGCAGGACATTGCGAACATTTAGCAATATTATCTTATAATTTCTGTTTGAGCAGTTCTCTAATGACACCAATCTGTAGCAGAGAAGTTATAAATTCATGAGGGAAAAATATTTACAGATTAAAAGGTCTGACATTTATGTTTCTAGAGAAAAGAAAAACAGACAACAGCAAATATCTCCACATTTTAGTTTTGTAAAAGCAAAGTGCTTGTTTCAGAGCCTTTATGTTTAGAAGTTGAGTTCTGGCCTTAAATACATACTAGTGTATATTTTCTTCTTCCATGCATGGTCTCTAACTCCTTTTTGGATAACTTCCACTGAATTTCAGATATTATTTTTTGTTCTAGATTCTTGAGAGTAACAACACAGTGCATAAATGAGCCACAGGTTAATTAATGGCACCATGAACCGAAGGAGAAATGATAGCACCCTCTGCTGTCACTTTCAATGATTACCTTAAAGATTTCTGTATTAATCTCAGTAGTTTTATCTTGCCTGGAAAAAAGCCACCAGAATATTTGGTCCATAATTTTTTATTCATGTTAGAAAGACTGCGACTGCTTTGTGATTTATTTCTATTTATTGTTTTGTAAATTACTGTAATATTCCACAATTCGGATTAGTTTTTCTGCTGGGATCTAAACAGAACTGAAGTTTTAAAACTATACTATCTGCTTATATGAGATAAGCGACACCTTTCAAACACCTTCTCTTTCAGTAAGTGTCGTTTTTATCACATGCCCACTGAAGTTCAACATACATTTTCTGAAACCTGCTCTCTGACTGATGAGCCTGAGCTAGACAGCTTTAATCTTCACTTCTGTAATTCATACAGCTAACACTGGAAAGCTGCACAATATGGGTTGAGAACACATCGCCCTTTTCTGTGGTACAGACACAGCCAATTCTGACACTGATCTCCCAAAGACATACTTGTGGATTGACTGCAGTGGATATGATTGGGGACTGAAGTACAATTTACATTACATTAGATGAATATACCCTCCCTTTCTCTCTAATTCCCGTTTCCCTTCTGTGATGGACATATGTTAGTGGTTTGGGGGTAAATAAGTTACAAAATAAATATAAAATCACATGTACAGAGACTCTTCCATTATGTATTTATGGAGTCAGACCTGTTTGCTGTAGAACTGATCTGATAGATCTCAATTTGTTTTTCATCCACTCACATATATGAACAGAATGAAATATATTTGATTTATGTAACTGTGTTCTACAGAAAAGCATCCATATCTCCAGACTGTGAGATACTGAAAAGCGAGCTCTGAATCAATACCAAGAAATCCTTTTCTTTAGAAACTTTATGTGGTGTATTGAACCAAAAATGGATCAAGTCTTCCTGTTTATGTAATATCTGTTTAATTAAATGGATTTCAGAGTTCAATTTCAGGTTTTCCGATTATTCCTTTGTCTTTCCAGTGAAAAATTGGTAGTNTTTTTTTTTTTTTTAATGTTCAGTATCAACATTTTAAATTGAAGTGCTAGGAAGGATTTTCTTGCATTCATTAAAAGAAGCTGTTCCGCTGGCAGTGGCTTTAAAACGTTGGGTATCAGTACTGATTCACATTCTTGAATAAAAGTGTTTTTAAGTAGAGAGGTGCAAAGTAAATACTGATCATGTACATGTAATAATAGACTTTTTACTAAGAGAGAGCAAACATGTAATTATTCCAGCATTGCTTTTGCTTTGTATCATTGCCCAGATTTGTTAGCAAGCATTAAAACAACAAAACAAACAGGGAATTGACAAGACAGAGCTGACTAGGTTCTCAGCAAGCCTTAGCTACATACAAATAGATGAATAAAAGGCACTAGTGCAGTATACACATACATTAGCAAGTATCTGGCCCAATGTTTCTCATGGAAGGTACAGGCCTAATGCTAAGACTCATATGGTTGGCTCAATTTAGTGTCTATGCTTATTTCTGGAAAAAGGCCTAGGAGATTGAACAAAGTGGCATCTGCTCTATAGTTGTATTTACCAGGCATCATTACCTACTCGCTAAAGACTAAATGCAGGCTCTATAGCCAAAAGAACTTGTGCCATATCTCCAGACCTATCTCAATTTGGGTCTGTTTTCAGTTGCTACATTACCACTCCAGTCTCACTTCACAAGTGAGTTGATTCCCTCTCCTGTTGTTCCATTTTTTTGTGTTCTACAGTCTTGGCTGAGTGCAGAAGAATGAAATCCATGCTCACAGGTCACAACCTTGGTCTTCCCACCACCTCCTCAACAGTTAGCAGGAAGCCATAAGGCTTCCAAGACCACTTGCATCTAACAATACTTGGGTGTCTCATTATAGCTGTTTCTGTTAATGATTTTGCTGTATACATCCAGTCTAAGACAAAAATATTCTCTCCAACTGATAGGTGGTAAAATTCTTTAAGCCAAGGTCACCTTTCACAGCCTATAAATCAAGATTCTTGACTTGCCATACACTTCTGTGGCCTTCATACAAATTGCTATGGTGTTTTGCTGTTGCTGATTGATTTCCTGTGATGTGGCATTCATGGTCAGGACGTTCAGTAGATGTTCCTCTGATTTCTTGATAAAAAACAGTTCAGGGTCAGAAGACAGCTGTGGTCTTTCCTTCAACACGAACAGTGCTGGGAACCTTCTGGGATCTTGGTTGGTTTTGCGGCATGCATTACCACAAAGCAGCCACACACAAGCAAGCTCTTGGGCAGCAAGGAGCACCAGGTGAAGGAGCTGTAGCATCACAGCAGGCAGACCTCAGATGAGAGCATGCCACAGCTCTGCCTTGGCATGACTGCACTGCACCATGGACCAATAGTAGCAGCAGGGTCAGGGCCCAGGAACAGCGAAGCAAAATCAGGGGAGATTTCTGTACACTGTTTTCCACATTCTTTCCCCGACACGGACATCCATCCCTCCACAAATCTGTTGTATCACCTGCTTGTGTCCACTAGGTGGCAGCAAAAAGGCATGACTAGGAGAGGAAGGGTTTCCAGGACTCCTCACCACCCGGGTGAACGCACTCTTCTCCACCAGTTTACACTGGTGTCTGCAGGGCAGCCGTGGAGTCAGGCTGCTGCTGGTGGTGGGTAAGTGGTGGCGGGGGGAAGTCTGAGGGGTTTCAATTGTATAGATCCTGGAGAAGGAGCTTGCTAAATAGTGAATGCTTCTCAAATTTCAGGAAGATGTGAGGAAGTCAAGTTGCAGCAAATGCTTTGCTTTTTCAGAACTAGAAAATAGGGAGAAAGGAAAGCTTGGGGACTTTCCCATTGCAAGCACCCCCAAAACCTGGAGAGGAATGCTTTGGTGTGATGTTCCTCCTGCGATGCTGTACCATGCAGAAGTTGTCAAAGGCACGGAGATTTCCGTGTTCAGCCCATTTATTCAGGGTATGCTACGTATGGTAAGGACATCGCTAGGTAAAAAGCTAGAGGTCAAAGAGGGGAGGAAGGTAAAGGTGTTCTGATGGCATTATTACTTCATTTAAAAATAAGTAAAATTAATAAATTAACTGAACTGTTTGTTGGTGTGAAGATTTAGGCACAAGCTTAATGACGCAAATATTGATCTCCATCTGCTCCACATGTGTAAGAATGCTAGCACTAGAGTGTAGTAAAAAAATATGAAACTTCTGATCTCGTAGGAGTTTTTCTTTTCCATATGGGGAAAACTTCAATATTTTTTAAATGGAAGATGAAATTATTTTTGGTGAAAACAGAGAAAAAGAATTACCTCAAAATAATTGAGGCATTTACATGGGAAAAGAAATAAAATAAACCAAGAAAGATCTCTCATTCAAATTCCAGCCCTGCTTGATTCAGGGCAAGTACTTGATTTCAATGGGCAGCTTCTCCAGATACTGTGAACTCTACATTCGTGCTACTGAGTCACATCATGGGACACAGTGATGTAGTGTCTCTCTACCCAGCCTCTGCTTATTTGGAGGTCCATCTCAGTATGTTAATCTGAATTACCCCAGTACAGGAAACATCTTCTGCTGAAACATTCTTGCGATATATTTGGATTACAAAAAAAGCATCTTTTATTTGGAAAATTGCTCCAGGAACTCCTGACCATCTCTGTTCAATGAAGCAGGAAGGTCATGATTTCAGAGTGAAAAAAACAAAGTTCAGCAAACTGCCTGACCTCCTCCTGTGCACATACAACATCCCATCTGCTGCTGCTGCAGCCTAGTAAACAAGGTGGCAGAACAACTGTGCGGTTGGTTGGTACCAACCAAGTAGGGAGGATGCGAATTATTTATCTTCTCCAGCTCCTCAGCATTTAAGCTGCAGCAGCTCAGCCTTCTTGAGAGAAGTCCTCACCAGACTGCAGTTTAATTGTGTTCTTTTTGTTCTAGAAGAGAAAAACAGAGCAAAGGAAAAAAGAAACAAAAACAAAACCAGCCCAGAACAAAGCCAGTAACTCTTTATTAAAAGTGAATTGTTTCAAGAGAAAAAATTCTGAAAATGTCCCAAGTCAAACAGCATCAACCATATTAGATATTTAATTCTGCATTCCTGCAGGTTTGATTCACAGGCAAGGTACTCAATCACCCATATTTTTCCTCATCTTAGCAACATCCCAGAGGTAGTACTTACACAGGGAGAAACTGTTCAGCAGTTTCTTCAGTATATTAATCACGAGCAAGCCTTTCTTAAATGTCAGGCAGTCCTGTAATCCTGCTATCTATCTATTTATTTATTTTAAAGGCAATATTAAAAAAACACAAAAAAATCCCTGGTTTATTTGAACATTGCTTAATTTTGTATCCTTTTCACAAGACAAGTTTGCCTCGGAACCCAATCCCTGTGGCATGTCCGTTTCCTCATGTAAATTGTTACTTGTCAAAGTTCTTGCATTTAAGTTATAACTTAGTCTCACTCCATTTTTAGATTTCACTGTAAAAAGAATGCTTTAAATCAAGGTGAATTAATTTCTGTTACTGTGGTGGCCTTCACAAAGGATTTTCCTGATGTCAAATCTTCTCTAGCCTCTTGACAAATACCATTGCATTTGTAGATGAAAGTTTTCCCACTAACAGGATATGTAGCCTTTCACCTCTGTGATGCTGTTTTGAATCCTGCCCTTCTCCGTTGCCAAACAAATGTCAAAGAGCAGCAATCTAGATTGCAAGAGTACAAGGATCTTGATCTAATTTCAATTCACAAAGCATAAAGGAATCCATTTGGCCCCTTTCTTTTGAGACTGGCCTTGCTAACCAAAGTGTTAGTAATCAGAAACTAAAGTTAGACAGCTCAAGTAGGAAAAAAAGTGGAAATTTTTGTAAGTCACACAATGAAGTAGCTTACAGAATTAGCAAACTTTAGATTTGGTCAGGAAGAGAGTATCAAGTGACCAGAAGCATGTACTGCATGGGTCATACTAATAGAAGCTTTTATACCTTTACCTCCTGCTAGCAAGAAGGGGCTAGTGACTGCAGCATCCCCTTCTCACTTAATAATTGTTTGCCCCTGTTCTAATGCCTAGCATTGCTTTCTCTAAGTCAGTGTTAGCACACAAGCAGAAGAAGAGGTACCCTTTTTGTATGCCTGAACCATATCTATCCCATGGTTTAAAGAGAGTATTCTCTTATGTTCTTCATGGATGATGGTAATAAACTCTCTTGCCCTGTGCAATTTCATTAACCTTGTTCAATTTGTGACTATGAGTTTTGCAGCCTCAAGTGTCACCTCATTTTCTCTCATGAGATACACAAGTTAGTCATGCACAGCTTTATTTATAAATGTAACATAACCTTGTTTATCTGAGCCCCGGACCTTTTGTGTAAGCACAGAGTCCAGACAAATGGGGATGTATGAAATCCAACATTTTCTGAGCACACCGTGCTGCCAGAGTAAGAGCAAGTAAACATCCTAAACAAAAGGGAGACCATAAGGGAAGCAAGCAGAAGGACAACTTTGATTAAAGTTAAATACAAAGGCTTTGTGCACACATGAACACACACACAAAAGTGCCCCAAAACAAAAAAAAAAATAAATCACCCAAACTCATGTGCATGGAGACAGGGAAGAAAGAGCTGCTCTTCGAGTAGTATGACCCATATTCTGCTAGGTCAATACAGATATTGAAGTTGGCTCTTGCCTCCTGTCACCACTTGTCATTTTTACCTTTTTGGGGGTGTAAGGGAGAATGCAAGCTGCCTTGAGTTCAGTGCTGAACCATTAGACTTTTCTGTCAGCTGCAGTGGGCAGACCTTGTTTTCAGTCATCTTCCATTTTCTGTTCTACAAAATGTCTTTTTTGGTTCTGGGAGGTTTTTCCCTTTTCTTCCTAGTGAATACTGAGGTGAAGAAACTGCTCTGTTTCCCAGCACTATCTAGGACATCCATGAACAACTTCCCCTTGGCTTAAGCAGTCTCTCACAGACCTTTTGTTCCTGACGTAATTATGGAAGTATTTTTATATTAATACAGACAGTATTCAACCCTTCTTTGTCACATCTTTTGTTGCCTTCCTGGCATTCCTGGTTTTTCTGACCTTTTTCTATCATTTTACTATTTATTTGGCTTTGTGATATTGGGTTGATTTATATTTTTTACTGTGCCTTTATCTATTCCACACCCCAGTGTTGAGATAACTGGCCATTTTTCACTCATCAAGTACTTCTGATTTGGTAATAAATATTTTGAAGTCCCCATAGTTACTTAACTTTCCTATTCCGAGCCTATGCTGCTCTGTGGTGTGCTCAGTGAAGTCCATAGTCCTTCCTCAGAAGGTCAATGAAAGCAAATAATACGCATTTTGGTAGATACCTGCATATGAATATTCAGCAATATTGCTGTATAACAGGGTTGGATCAAGAGCTTCAGCCCCTTGTTCTGGATTGTAGCAACATCTTACTGTGGGACACTAGAAACACACAAGATTGCTACACTGACACAAAGATCTTGCATTGGAAAATTCTATAAAAAGGCAACAGAAGATTAATTAGCACCATGTTATCCTATGTGATACTGGGTTTAAACACAGGGAATGGATTAGTAAAAAACATGAGCCGCAATGTCCTCAGTAGACAAGAGGACATTCATTAAAGAGGGACAAATAAGTCTTGAAATTCATCTGCAGTTGAAATTGGTTTTCCTTATTTTTACTTACCACTGCATTGATTAGATAAATTCTCCATCCATAGTTTTGCTCTCTAAAACAAATTAAAAAGTAGATGTCTTGCCTGAGTTGTTTAGGAAGTCACGTTGTATGTCATAGGTATGAGTACAATACCACCTTCAGTTTTTTTCAGTCTTGGATGCCATTTTATTTAATAGAGCACCAGTTAGGGTAAGTAATCATCATGAACCTTAACAGTTTGTTAGAAAAATGGTTTAAGATCAACTAGATGGATCTCAGGCTGCTATTTTCATTGCGTCTCACCACAGAGTTTCTTATTTTATATCTGGTAATCACATACTACCTGAAGGCAAACTTTTTTTCTTGTGTTCTGAGCCCTTGCAATATTTTTTGTATTACTTAACCTCCAGAGTAAAGGGGTCCTGTGAAAACATCTCCATAATTTTTCATCAACATTCTGCCTGGGAGTTTGCATTCCTCTTCATAGGACACCAACAATTCCACAGCTGCTTGCTTACAGGCCACATTCACAGGTTAGGTTTCTCAAATAAAATATTTCATGTTTTGTTCACTTTCTTGCTCTACTTTTACAAATTACCTATTTAAAATTACGAGTATTGAAACAGGAAAACTAATTGAAACAAACAGAAATATTAAAACTTCCCTAAGGATATAGTCACAATAATGTCTTTAGGTACAGCCTACTTGGGAACTGTCTAGTCCAATAGCAAGAGAAACACATTGTTTTTCAAGAAGAAAAACATGCTGGGACATACATATACACTCACTTTTCTTCCTATCCAATTGTTAATAGATACTTATAACAGATCACTCCATTGAAGAAGAATATAGATTAATTTAAAACAATGCACACTGCTTGTTTCTGGTTGTAAGATGCATATAGTAATTTCAAAGAATTATTGTATAATAATAGGTTTCTCCAGGCCATTATGATATTCTCTCACATTATCTGATAACAAATTAGTAGGCCATGTGTGCAATTGTTGGATTTCATACGGCATTTAATAATTTCTGTAGAATTTATTTTACAGACTCATTAAAAAACACTCGGACTTTGTTAATAAAAAACAGTTAATCTGAAAATAGAAGTGTAGTTGTTTTTGATGTAGTGTTGCACCTGCAGTAATGGCAAACAATATGGGAATGTACAGAAACCTGGATGAAGTTGCTCTTATCTCCTACTACCACAATTTATATTTAGAAACAAGAAATCGTGATTGAGGCTGCTATAATTGTTATAAGTCTGAGCTGTACTCTGCATGTTTGAACACGTGCTCAAAGCCCAAGTTTACCTAAAAGAAGCAGTCAGACAAGATCAAATATTCCCCTTGCAGGGAACAGGAAGCACCAAGAAGTTTGGACGCTATGAATTTAAGTTTCTGCTGTGTTGTTTGATGTGCTACCTCTATGACATGGGAGTTGGAGAGAAGGTGATGGTGGTGGAAGAGTTTTTCAGGTGGTTCCTGCTGTATTGAGCAAGTGGAAGGGGCAGAGTGGAGAGGCAAGAAAGTGGGTCTGGATCCAAATCTGGATCCAAATCCAGTTCCTCCTCAACCAGAGATCCCTGCAGTCTGGAGCATCCTTTTGACCTATCCTGCCTTTGAACCAGAATCCAAGTCCCCAGTATTTTCCCTCTTCTGACCCAGATGTCATATTCCTTACCTCCCTGCACTGCAGTGTCCCACTAAGAGCCCAAATGACTAACTGCATTCACTTTACAACTCCCTCCTTTGCCCCCAGCTTTCATTCCAGCTTTCCTTCAATACCAAACTCTTCTCACCACTCTTTCAAATATCCCACTTCCCTTTTTCTCAAATGTCCCACAAGTTAACCACAGTGCCATCAGCCTTGCCTATTGAAGTGCATCTCCTCATTAACGGTCTCCTGTCCTGATCCCACAACCAACCCTGGAGCCTACTACCACCCTCTTCTCACTCCTCCCCTCACCCCTGATCCTCTATCCTGCCCCCAAATTCTCTTCCAGCTCACGCCCATCCCATACACAGACCTCTCCTTACCTGCAACTCCTTTCCCACCTATATCCCTGCCTCAGACCACCGAACTTGCTGCAGCTTTTTAGTTCTTCCTGCTCATCTTTGGTGATACGCCCAGCTGCCATGCTCTTCCTCTGTAGCTAGGTGGTCAGTTAAAGCCTCCCCCTTTCTTGGCTGTCCTTGTAGGATAAAAGGAAGGAATCAGACCTCCTCCTTTATCCGGGATTTCAAAAGCTCAGCCTGTTCTTACCACATGCCAACAAGAAGAAAATAGCTTTTGAAAGAAAATAGTGAGATGAGGCAGAGGGTGAAGGGTAGCCATATTTATCAATAAAATTTTCTGCAGTCCAGGTATCTGGCCCTAATTCATCATAGAAGTAAAGAGTGGGGAAGCGAACTTGCCTAGAGGAAGAAGTAGGGCAGAAAACTTTGGCCAGGTCATCATTCTCCTAAGTAAATTCCTGCAAAGGTAGAAGGGGTCAGAACAGGATATCTCCCATTTCCCTCAAGACTTTATTACCCTTGTTTTCTCCAAGGCATCTAGTGAAGCATAGTCCAAGCTGTCCTACATGTATCACATATGAGCTCCATCTCTGGACAGAAGGAAATAGGGCCCTGAACACCCAAGTCCTTGAGAAGAGAATGAAGCAAGCTATGAGGAGCTGAAATGAACCAACAGGGGAAATTGCTGCTTTGGATTTTGAGAAGCTTGCAACACAAGCTATAAAATTTTCCCCAGAGCTATGTACAACTGCACTGCAGCAGCCTAAGTGTTAGTTGTAGGACATTATGACGGCAACAGGAGAATTCCTTCATGTATATTGTTGCAAAATGGTACTGAGCAATGTCTGTGAGCATACCCTTGAACATTTTTCCACCACTGAAAGTGACTAATCCTATGCAGGCTTAGCCAAACTTTTTCAGAATACCAGGCAATGTTGAGGAGCAAAGCAGTTGTACCATTGCATGAACTACAGTGTAGCTGTTAGTAAAGATAGTTGGCATGGCAAGGAAGGAGTAGGGGCAAAGAAAAAAAGCACAGTCTCCCTTCAATGTATTGTTAAAAGCACTATTTTAACAAACTTAGGTATTTACAGCAGATGGATAGGACATATTTAAACACTCCAGATTCTTTCATAGATGTCATGTGTACAGACACTACCCTTCACATTACTGTAGATGTGATTTCTAAATTCTTCCACTAGCATTACTCAAATATCAGTTTTAAAAAAACAAACAATATTTCCTTCACATGCCAAAGAAAACAGGAATTTTAACATCTTAAGTCTTCCCTAGAGATGGCAGGATTCCCTTGGTTTATGTGTTACTCCACAGAGTTGCCTGTTATGCCCATGTGAGGGAGGGACGACAACTCTGTTTTTTTCCACTTACCAGTGAGGAGCTCTTTCTCCACAGACTCCTATGACAAGTCTCCTTGTTTCCTGGCCATCCCCATCATTAATTTCTGAATCTGGTTGGTAGGACAGTTTTGTACGGGGTGGAGCAGGGGAAGTTGTTGCATTTGCCTAGATTCCTGTGGCAAACAGTGGACTTGAAAGAAGGAAGCATGACAGGTTAAGGCTAGTTGGATCTCTGTCTCTTTGGTACTTCCTCAAGAATCCCTTTTCTTCCTACCAGGAAATGTTTCTGTTCCTTATCTGCTCACCTCTCCAAGTAGCCTCTGGTTTCCTTCTACCACTGAGATCTGTGTGTGGGCTGCTTCTTGTGAAGGACAAATTTTAGCTCCAGCAGTGGCCTCTGCAAATCAGGGCACTGCTCCTCTGCCTGACTCTGACTCAGAAATGGCTGGGGGCCCTTCTACCCTTGGCATTTGGCTCTTCTTGCCCCAGGTTTGTCTCCCATCACACAGTGCCATGCTGGGCTGCCAAGTATTCCACTTCGGTAACACTTGGCATTTCCAGCTCCAAGGCCTCAGCACTGACGCAACTTCCAAAATTATTTTTTAAAAAGCCACAAATATTTTGAATTCCTAGCAACTGAGAAACCCCAAAAGAAAGCAAGCAGCATTCTTCTGCCAGGAAGGGAAGAGGAAAGGCTGCAGCAGGGAGAAGGATGGTGGATTGAGAACTGCTTCATATTTCTACTCCCTACTCCTTCTCTTTAAACTTCTGATAATGCAAGGTCAGGGAAGAGGGGAGAAAAAAATAGGGTTAGGGGAAATAAATTCTGGAGTCCTCTCTCCAGGACTAGAGGTGGCAAAGATCACAGAAAGAAATGGCTGCATCTTCTCTGGCTTCCCACCTCCATAATATCCATATATCAGTACAGGTGAGAGACAGATGTTATTAATTTTTCCCCTTTTTCCCTCAGTAAAAGTAAATAAACAGAGGCATAGTTAATGGTTAATGCTTCTGAGTTCATGAAGCAAACAGTTCTCTTTTCCCATCTTGCCCATAGTTTAATAATGAGCTTAGGCTGCCTTCAGGCTACAAAGGGCAAGAAAGCAGGGAATACATATATCCAGAAATGCAGTCAGTGTTTGACGTCTCTGAGCTAAAATTAAAAAAAAAATAAAATAAAATAAAAATTGAAGTGAAGGGAAGAATAAAAGCAATATGCAAACCATGGAGCTTGGAGTCAAGGAGAGAAAAAGAAAAAAACCCCAGGCCTAAAGATAGCTGAGCAGCTAGCAACACAGAGGACTTCCAAATTCAGCAGTAATGCTAGAAAACTGTTTCTGTGAAGGTTATTAGTAAATGATCTTCAAAAATAGTCATAGATTAAAAAAACAAATGAATGATCTGTGTCTGCTATAAGTGTGGCCTCTGGGTTTGCCAGCACGGAACGATCAAGGTAGGAGGAGAACAAACAAGACCTTGGAATCTAGTGTCCCAAGAATAACAGAGAAACCCAGAAACCCTGTGGAGGTGCAGCAGAGCCAGAGAATGTGGTGTATCCCCACATTCCTCCTAAAATTAAAAAAAACTTCAGGATTTCCTTGGAGTATCTGGTGTCTGATATACTCCGTCAGGGAGGTGAAAGCAGAGCTGCAGGTCCGCTTTGGGTAAGGATGCTCAGACAATGCCAACACTCAGCAGTGCCATAAGCAGTAACTGCACAACTTCACAGCCACTAAGAGCAGGCTCCATTTCCTGATGCTGCAGGAAGGAGAGGGAGGGTTTCTGTCAGAGTTACTCCATGGTGGAACAAGACAGCATTTACTGAATCCTGACAAAAGGGGAAGAAGTATTTGCAGCTTTAGTACAAATCAAAACTAGCCCCCAAAATATTTCCTGTAAGCGTGGGCCACATTCTTCTGGGGCCCAAAGCGAATCTGAGCTCCTAATCTTAGCATCACAGCTTAACACATGAGATCAAGGAGTTGATCCAAAGTTCACTAAACATCAGAGAGGTGAATTGAGCTAGCCTTTGGGTAGAATAAAATACAGGTAACTGTTGCATTTGTAAGGAATAAGAGGCATACACAAACTAGCTGACTACACAGAACATACATGGTCACTGTGATTTGCAGAAGCCATAAAATATGATGAATAGCATAGATATGCTGAAAATTGTTAGGAATGTGAAATTAATAATTACAAGTGTGTGACAGCATGCGGAAAACTATTTTTCAAAAATCAGGCAGATAAGTAGTCAGGCTGATTTCTAGGAGAAACTCAGGGAATGTCTCCCATAGTTTAGCATTAAAAGAATAGAGTACCCCAACATCAGACTGCCGCTAGATATCCTGTGCATCAAGAGCACTGTAGATACTGAAGACACAGCATCTACAGACTGCAGACTCTAAAAACATCTAGCTGCCACAGAGTAGAAAGATGTCCTAATTTTCACCAGTTTGCAGAACTCAGAGAGCTGACTTCCTGATCTGTGCCTTTCCATATATTATCTAAGGAAATTCGATTGTTAATCAACATAAGAGTTTTCTGAAGCAACTGGGTGCTAGATGAACACTATAAGAAGGATACAGTTTTGATAGCAGAAGCACCCTAAAATCTAAAATTCTCCCCCAAATAGCTACTTTAGGGCCTTACCTCTTTAATACATAAATAAAATATTCATATTTAGATACTGATATACAGATTATAGGCAATAATATTTACACATGCATTCCAAACCCTAAATATCTTGATACAAGAAGAGTCTGTAAGCAGCATAGAGTGCAAAAAAGCAACCTGTGGCACAGCACCTCCTGAACTCTGATATGATGATCTACATTTAAAACTAAGACTGAGTGAGGGAGGGGAATTAAAGAGATTTCAGTGATATTGGAATAATATCCCTTGTTGTTAAAATAACCACACATTTTCAAACAAGAGCCAGAGTGAGTTAATCAAGCCTCATTGCGCATCTATAGTTTAGGAAAAGAGAACCCAGACACTATTGTGAAAGATGATGGAGATAATATATACTCCTTTCTTTGGTTTTGGAACCATTAGCACAGGTGATCTGATTATGAGTGGGATGAATTAATTTTGAAAAAAATGGAAAGCATGATATTAATATTGTGGATTAATACATGGTCAAAGGACAGCACATCATTAATCTAGTGATATACTTGTTATATTACTAACTGAAATGCCTTATTGAACAAAATCAATAAATACAATCTTTTCCCTATCAGAAAGCTGACTAATGGCATTGTCATAAAAGCTATTATGATTTATATATATTGTTATTCAAATGCAGGGGTGTGTGTGTGCCAGAATACCGAGTTTCTTTCCCATGAAGGATCTTACCACTAGTTGGCATTGTTACTTCACTCAGATAAATAGCCTTTAAGCAATACATTCAGCTACAAAACCCAACCTCTAGATTTTTGAGCTCTATGTTTCATTTAGCTACATCTGGGAAAGGTGATGAGGGAAAAAAAGAAAGAAAAGTAATATGTGATAGGAAAATTATTTCCCTCTCTACATCCCATATATCTCGTTCAGCAAATTTTTAGTTCTTCCTCTCTGAAGGAGAGACTGAAGCAATCTCAAGTGCATTTGTTAAAAAAAAACAAAAGCAAAACCAAAGCCAAGACATGGTGACATGTACTTAAGTAGTAAATTCCAGGCTGTGAATATAGACCGAGCAGTATTCTTAGGTCAGGAAGCTTAAATAACAGAAACACGGTTAATGAATGCCAACATGTGATAAAAACAACTTATATCCCAGTGATCTGCTACAACTCTAATAACCTAGTGCTACAATGGAGTCTTATGTTCTGTTCTATCAGCTCTGAGCTGCTGGCCATAAAGCAAGTGACACCTTTTCTGCATGAAGTTGCTGTCATTTTTAGAGCAGAAGGAAGGGATTTTTTTCCCCTCATCTTCCCAGAAAAAGCAGGGTGATACATTTATGAGTTGGCATGCAAAGAGGCCTTTTGTGCAAAGAGTCTGCCTGTGCTGGCACCAAGAGGCCTCTCAGCCCCAAGTCTGTTCAATCTGAGGCTGTGTTATCACATGCAGGGTGGGATGGATGTGGGATTCCTCCTGGCTGTGCTACCCATAGCTCTGCCATGCAAGGCTGCGGAGCATCTCTGTGGTTCAGCAATGTGAGTGGGTTACAGGGTTCCCTGCAGACAGGCAAGTGGAAAAGAGAAGAGGTTGTCTCTCCATGCCCAGCCGGTGGGAGAAGGAGAGGGGATTTTCACCTGTTGGAGTCTAACTTCGAAGGCCAATATTAAAACAGTTAATGTTTTGCATTAGCTATAAAACAGGCTTCCTTTCAAGTAAAGTTAACATTTCAGCTATGTAGAAGCAAGCTTTCAAAAATAACCACTTCTGAAAGGAAAATGAACGCAACCTGGAAAAGCTGCCATAGAACAATAAGAAAGATGTAATCTCTATAATACTGCAAATTCTGGCTCACGCACAAAACCCACAGACTGACACTACTAGCACATTAACTACAGTGAGTCACAGAAAGGTTCTCAAATTAAATCCTCATCTACACTACTGACACACTTTATGGCCTTAGGTATGTCTCATCGACACTCCTGAGCTCTAAAATACACATAACACTTACCCAGCATTAGAGAGATTAATTCATTAGTGACTGCAAAGTGCTAAGTAAATGTTTACAACAATTAACAACCAAGCAGGATGCTTTCATCACCAAAACAAAAAGACATGTAAAATGCAAACAGCACCAATGTGAATGGTGGAAAAGAAAAATAGAGCAAAAATTTGTATTCTAATGAATGCTTGAAAACCAAAACAACAACAGAAAGCAGTCAATCAACCAGACTGTGGTTTTGAGTAACTTCACATCATTTCTTTAAGAAATTACTGTAGGCTGATCTGTAAGAAAATTTAAACAGATTTTGCAACTGCTTTGCATATACAACTTTATATATAAAGTTTCATGACAGGAAACAGTTGATCCCACAATATCCAAGATATCCCTTATTGCTCTAGATTTAATTAAATTAAACCACTCACAAGATTATGCTACGCCACAAGGCAATCCATGGATGATCACAGAAGCTATGGTAAACTATCCACAAATTTTCCACTATTAAAACTCTTAGCAATTGTTTTTTATTTTTGAAGAAGCTTTACATTAGAAACACTCAATGGGTTGGAGTTAGCAGATGTAATGCTGCTTAAGACACCCATGTATGCAGTCTAATCTCACTCCTCAGTGAGAGGCAACTGAAGTATGCTCGATGGCTCCTAGTTTATTACACAGACTGGAGTCTGATATCCTATTGTACTCGTTATCAGAATCTATATAAACGCTGTCCAAATTATTTAGCATTAAAAGGTTCTATTCTTTGAAGATAAATAGGTTAACAAGCTTTAAAATCATTAATGAAGTAAGGCTTGAGGAATATCCTTCTGAGCAGCATAAACATTGGCTCAGCTAACATCTCATGCCATCAGCGAAGAAAGATCACTAGCAGACCCAGGCCAAGATGCTGTGGGAAATAAGTGGAAGGCAATAACAGCTGGAAATATTTGGCACATACGATAAAGTTTTGAAACCCTTTGGATACTGGCTTTCCAAAGGTTTTGTTTTTTTTCCTTTTAACCACAAACTATTTCATTAGCACTTGTATGAGAAACAAGGTCAGCAGCACCCAGGTGTGCTATTATATTGTTACCTGCCATGAGATGATACAAACATCCTTCTCCTTCATCCCTCTTCTCCTCCAATTATCTATTTGCACAATGCATGTAACAGCACATCTTCAGAGCTAATGTTGTATATCTGGGTAGGAATACATCTCTGTATATATTACTGTTCAAAACCCTTAGGGTGCTTTGCTGGTGAAATGGGCTTTATACAATAGTGCTATATATCTCTCCAGCTTTGCATTTCCTAATGGTGTCTGTACAAGACAGGCAGTTTTAGCCACATTTGATGGATGGACTGAGGGGGTCCCAAATGCCTACAGTGCTGTAGGAGATCTGCATGAGGATAGTGGTGGACGAGGGAAAGCTGTGGATGTTGCCTACCTGGACTTTAGTAAAGCCTTTGATACCATCTCCCACAGCATCCTCCTGCAGCAACTGGCTGCTCATGGCTTGGATGGCAGTACTCTCTGTTGGGTTAAAAACTGGCTGGAGGACCAGGCTCAGAGAATGGTGGTGAATGGAGCTAAATCCAGTTGGTGGCCGGTGACGAGAGATGTCCCCCAGGTCTCAGTATGGGGGCGGGTTCGCTTTCACATCTGTATCAATGATCTGGATGAGGGGATTGAGTGCACCCTTAGCAAATTTGCAGATGATGCTAAACTAGGTGGGAGTGTCGGCCTGTTTGAGGGTAGAAAGGCTTTGCAGCAGGATCTGGACAGGCTGGACCAACGGGCTGAGNATGGGCTGAGGCCAATGGGATGAAGTTTCATAAGACCAAGAGCCAGGTCCTGCACTTGGGTCACAACAACCCCATGCAGTGCTACAGGCTTGGGGAAGAGGGGATGGAGAGCTGCCTGGTGGAAAATGACCTGGGAGTGTTGGTCGACAGCTGGTTGAACATGAGCCAGCAGGGTGCCTGGGTGGCCGAGAAGGCATCCTAGCCAAATAGGACTCAGGAGGTGATTGTTCTCCGCTACTCAGCACTGTTGAGGCTCCATCTCAAGTACTGTGTACAACGAAAAAGACTTTGAGGCGCTGGAGCAGGTCCAGAGGAGGGTAACAAAGCTGGTGAGGAGTCTGAAGAGTAAACCTTCTGAGGAGAGGCTGAGGGAGACAGGGTTGTTCAGGCTGGAGAAGAGGAGGCTGAGGGGAGACCTTATCGCTCTCTACAACTACCTGAAAGCAGGTTGTAGAGAGGCAGGGACTGGTCTCTTCTCCCAAGTCACAGGCGATAGGACAAGAGAAAGTGGCTTCAAGTTGCACCACGGGAGATTTGGAATGGATATCAAGAAAAATTTTTACACAGAAAGGGTTATCAAGCATTGGAAAGGGCTGCCCAGGGAAGTAGTTGAGGCACCATCCCGGGAGGTATTTAAAAGATGGGCTGATATACTGCTTAGTGATGTGGTTTAGTGATGGGTTGTTGTTTGGGGTTTTTTTATCAGAGCTAAGTTGATGGTTAGACTAGATGATCTCAGAGGTCCCCTCCAACCTAGACAATTCTATGATTCTATAGAAGGTACCAACACGTACCACTGTTGACGGAAAGGCTGCAAGTGAGGATCAGCCACTCCCTACTTACTTGGGTCAAGGAGGACACGTACAGCTCATGAATGCTCAGAACAAGGCATCACACACTCTGCCTTTTGCCCATATGGTAGTTTGGAGGAAAGCAAGAGTATGTATGTATATAGGGAGCAGAAAGGCAAGGAACACTGAAAGGGAGAGAAGCATGTTGGTAGAGGTCTCAGAAGAGGTGTAACTGCTAAATCTGGAGGATTTTTTTTTAAATTGCATTAATTTATTTATTTTTACTGGCAGAAAGTTGGGATGTAGTATGCAAGACTTGAGGGAACTAGATTTCTGCTGCTCAGAAGAAAAATAGTTTTCTATTTAGACATCTCAGTCAACTGAGACCTGCTTATCCACTGACAGGGAATGAGAACACAAATACTCAGGTAGTGTGATACAGGAATCCCAGTCATGGGGACTGTGTGGACCTGTTTGTGCTCCCTCATCATATGTAAACAGAAAAGATTATTCTTGTCCTAAAAAAAATTACATAAATATTTTTCCTGTCTGCCCTAAAATAGTGAAACCCAAATTAAACATAAACCAACCGCCCTCTTTAATGGTGATTATAGCCTTGCTGGATTCTATGCACAATAACAATGGTTTGAATTTGTTTAAGGCTGCAAGGAAAATTACAGCAGTGAGACCTTGAGTCTGGCAGTGTGTTTTTGTTCCTCAGCTTTAAGCATAAGCAGTAGCTGGCTACATGGCAAGTGCTTTTAAAGAGTGATCTCTACAGAACAAAAGGAATTAACTGTGCACCATTGAGCAAATAAACTAGTAGATAAAGGTACGACCAGTAATCTCTGAAATTTCATAACTATTTCACCTGTGCAGAAGCTATCAGAGAGAAAAGTAAATAACTCTGCTCCTTGCCTGTACATCCTAAGGAGGAGGATCACTCCTGCTGTCATTACAGTTACATACGGAGCTCTGCCATAACACTGGGTCACGAGGAATATTTAAGGAATTCAGAGAGTGCTTCTCTCCCATGATATATATGTATTTTTCATGCACCGGAAAGGAGGAATAACCAAGGCAAAACAAATTTGGATTTAATCAGTACAGACAAGCATTCAGTTGTACTCCAGGCCTTTGCTTGAGTAAACAGCAATGTGTCTCATGAAATGTTCAAAACAAAAAAATAAATAGCCTTTAAAGACACAAACTGTCTGTATAAACATAGGGTGGGGGAACGCTACTGGATTACCACCACCATTTGAGGGAAAAAGAAATCAGCAGCTCTCTCTTTAGCAGGAGCGGAGAAGTGGGATGCAGGTCTTGAAACAATGCTTCCTGCAGTCTCAGGAAAGCACATGACAGATGTCCAGGTACCCACTTCCACACAATACCTGCTCAATATTCATAACCAAACAAGGACCTAAGTAACCGCTCAGATAAAACAGCTGCAGACAGCAGACAGCAAAAGAGAGACTGAAAGAACCACTGATGTGCTAGATCCCTGCAATAAGCAAGAAAACTGTTAAACAATCTTTGTTAAATAGTTCAGGGGGACAAATCTCTGCTGATCCCTACAAGAAAGGGGTAGAAGTCTTAGCACAGGATTACCAAAAAATAAATACAGTGCAAGCAGTGATCTGGTTTCCTTTTGAACCTCACAGATACACATGGATTCTTATCTTCAGGAATTCTCCAAATTAGTTACACAATCTCTTCCATTGGGCTTATTGTGCTCAATCTCCCAACAATTTAAACTCCTCATTCCCTACAGTCCTTTTTGGAGCTTCACTCTGTGAGTGCCCAGGAGCCTTCCAGTTTCCACATTAAATTAACCAGATAATAAACAATTAATCTAGGGCTAATATTGTCCTCTTATAGAGGATTTTTCCCTCCTTGATACATAACCATCCAATCCATTAACAAATAGTTGCCCTGTCTCACCTTATAAGCATTGCCCACCAAGCTTAACAAATCAAGGCATATTTATCTCTTTGTAAGGGAAAGCAGAGAAATATTTAATACACCCCATTCTTCTAACAAACCTACTAATCCTCATCTGCACCTGTTTGAATTCACATTAAGCTTTGTTATAACTAGGTGATCTCAGCTGTGCATGAAACTTTATCACTGTCACATAAAATGGCTTGGATTTCTCTGACAAAAACATTTTGCTTAGTGTCTTAAAAGCACATTAGGCTTTTCACTGCCACTTAGCACTGGTTGCTCATAGGTATCCAAAAATTTGTTCACCCATCACATACTTCTTTTTTTTTTTTCTCCTACGTTCTTATTTGTTTCAAAGATGCAGCAGCAAGTACAAGGAAGGCAGTTCACTGCAGAGAATGGCTGTTGTGCTGCTCCTGCCCTTCCACAGGGCTTGCGAAATACATGCTGTATTCTGTGCCACTTTCTTAAATCAAGTGGCAGGATTAGTGCACTAGGTAAACGGAATATTTTGTACGATTTAGGTATTGCAGAAGTACAATGCTCCTCTGCAATAAGGAATTAACTTTCTCAATATTCCTACATCAACAGATAGTTGTGGTTACATGTAAATAGTGCGGGGAAAATTCACATGGTTTTGCATGCAAAACAACCAACAGAGAATAGCTTTTGCATACAGATAAGTAATATATTCAACTTCAGAAGTAGGAAATGTACACTTGTTTCAAGTCTAAAAATAATAATAATTTAAAAAGCCCCAAACCATGCTATTAGGATATTGCTAAATGCTTTGATAGTCAGCAGACACAACAGCTTGACACTGGCAGGGAACACGCCCAAAGCTCTAAATCAGGTACCAGAGGTAGGACTTTCATAAGTCAGAGAAATAGATCCATGTTTTTCTGGGTCAAAGTTCATTATGTTTAGTACAGTATGTTCAAAAGGTGACAAGCTGCAAGAAACAAGTGCATGTTTTTATTACTATGAAGGAAACTCATTTACTCCAGCTCCAAATAGACACCCCCATACAGAAACAAAACCCCAAAGCCAACAACAAACTGGCCAGCTTTCTGCAGTAGCCTCTGGGCTGACACTGATGCCTCCACCTGAGGTTTGGCAGGTGGGCTGTGGTGTGCTGGGTCAATGGAGGGACCAGCATCACTGGCACCGTGCATCTGGAAAACAGCAGCAGCAACCTCTCCTCCCACCTCACCCCTCCCAGAAGCCCAAGAACCCTGAGATAAAGCTCTGCAAGATAATTTCGGAAATGGGCAAAATTAGATTGGCACCACTCAGATGAAGCCTTTATTTTGATGAGGCTGTATCAGTTTGGAGATACAGTTCATGACTTGAAAGGCTCAAGGAGAAAGCACAAGTCCATTTTCTACAGCTGTAAGAGAGGTGAAAGGCAAAGTGTCTCAGAGCGTTTCCAAACTTAAATGAGACTCACAGGGATGTGAAGGCACGTATGAAACAGGTGCCTGATAACTGGGAAGACCTGAAGAGCAGGAGAAACAGAAAAAATAAAGGTCACGGGAATTTACAGAAATGTGAAGGCAAAACTAGTGATATGTTTGGAAAAGAAGTTTAAAACCTCCAAATGCAACACAAGTGAGAGACTAAGCACAAGCAAATGACCAAGAAACAGTGAAGCACTCACTGTATTGAAAACTGGCCTGCCAGCTGCACTGCCCTTTTGTGGCTGCCATGACTAACAATACAGAACAAGATTAATTGCACAATTTATTTGTTTGTTTGTTTGATTTAATTTAAGTATACGAACAGGTAAGATTAAAGTGGCATGTTGCCTGTAAACCAGTTTAATTAGTTTCAAATACATGCACATGCTCATAATTATCTCAGGGAAGTATATGTTTTTGGCCAGTCCAGATCCTATAAAAGAATTATTAAAGAAAATGAACTTAAAGATGAGAAGTTCCAGAGCTAAGATTTTAGTTTCTTTTTAATTTGAATTATGGCTGCCTCCTGTAATAAAATGTTACCTTAAAGGATTGCTTCCAAGTGACCTCAAACACCCAGTTCTCTGTGACCTGCAGACAAGTGACCATAAGAAGCAATCTGCAGGTAGGTTTGGCTATGGCACAGACTAGCCATCTAGGAAGTTAGGAAAGCAGAACATCTCCTGGGACACCTGGCTCATGAGAGGAGCATACTACACGTGCACCCTGCTACCTGTACTGTTAATTAGCTAGAGAAAAGGATTTTATGCTACCCTGCCCCTACACAAACTTTATACCACTATTAATTTCCTCTCTTTCTGATGCTTGCATTTATTTACAAACTACATAAGGAAGAACTTTTTTTGCTCATGATGCCAAGCCTCCTTCCAGATAGTAGCTGAACCCTGAGAGCTCCTTCTCTCAGCTTCATGCTTCAAATAAATCCGAGTGATGTTTCTGTAGACTTTCCTATGGCTGCTACTCTCCCAGACCCACACTTTCATAGGAAGATCAGCATCATCTTTGTTTTAATTTGACTGCTCATAAACTCTGCCTGCACAGCTCTCAATGTCATTGAATTTTCTATGAGACCTATACTTTGGACAGTGATGCTTGTTATTTCAATTATGCCAGAGGAGCTATAAATAACTTTATTGGATTATTGTGAAAGTTTCACCTGACTCTCCTACCACTTATTTTTCCAGTCTCTTTCTCCACAACTCACAGACCATTTCTGATGATTGGCTAAAAGACAAGGGAGAGGACGGTCCCTTTTTCACTTTTTTTCAGTGCTATGTTTATTTTCTGCACAGGAGTCAAAAGGACAGTCCTGGTTTTGGGCCTGAATCTAGAGTCAAGGCAAGCTCTGTATTTCCTTTCTTTTGAAAAGGGAACATCTGGACACAGACCAGGCACTGGAACTACTGAGAGCGATGGAGTTAGGCAGAGTTGAATTGACCCCCTTCCAGGCCTCCCACCCCCTCATTAAAAACCTTGGGAAAGCTCAAATCTAAACTTGATCTCTAGGTACAATATGCGTCAAGGCCACAAAGTGCAAGCTTGCAATTAAAGGTGCTTTGAATACATAACAGATCTCCCAGATGGGAATTTCCTCCATTATTATTTTTAATTTTTCATTTCCTAACATTCAAATAACAAAGAATACATCCAAGTATACTCAGCTTTGAAGAAAGCAGTTAAGCAAGGACTAAACTGGGAAAGAACACTTGGCCTTCTGCAACATGGCCATTACATTAACTCCTCTGAGAGCTGGTCTTTTTAATCCAAATGCAGTTTGTTTTTTTAAAGTCACTAGCGATTACCAGAGGAAAAAAATAATTGTTGGGAAAAGCTTGGTTTATTCACTGACCAACATAACATTTAACTTCATCCCAAGCTTTCTGCAGCATGATACATTGCAAGTACACTGTACTCCAAGGGTCAGCTTCAAGGGCCAGGAAAAAACAGTCACCCAGAACTTGAGTTCAAAGGAAAATCAGGGTTAGTTTTTAGAATGGAATGACTGGTGGGCACACACCATTAGGATTGTACTCTGGCAATATAAAAAGACATTTTTACATATAAGCTAGTTATATGTACAATTTTAAATAAAAACAGTCTTCAGACTTCTGTGGGTTCTTGAACCAATAAAACCAGCTTCTTTAGAGCAGCATTAAAAAAAAAATCTACTCAAGAAACCCTAAAAATATGCAGATAGAACCCTAGACTATCTCAGTATCTTGTTTTCTTCCCTTCATTACTACTAAACACTGGGCAGGAAAAAAGGGAAAAAACCCACAACCTATATGCTTTTTAGAACCTTTCCAGATCAAGGCATACACTGCTGCAGACTCCCAGATCTTCTGCTGTTAAGGCAAGGTTACCCCAGCTGAAAGCTTTTTACAATCTGCAGTTAGATCAGAAAGGTACAGCAAAGGGCCAACAGCCAGCATAGTGCAGGCTTAAATGTAAAGTGAGGTTTTGCCAGTGCAAGCTGGTATTTTCTGAAAAGACAAGTATATCAGCATCACTCAAGTCTAAACTTTCAAATTAACTTCAGCTGTAACCCTTCTTCACTTCAAGTGAAGTATAAGTAATGAGATTAAGTATAAGTGTTGGCAATACTGCTAGTGCCCAGGAGAAGAGGCCATGATCTTCAAAGCCCACAAATATTGAAAGAAGCCCCATAATCTTTAACAAATGCAGAAATGTTACATGGAAATATAGACTCAGCTGTTTGTCTGAACATATCACCACAGTAAAGCGTGCTTATAAGCAGAAAACTAGATCTTTAGTCAGGAGATGCTATATTCGTTTCAGTAACTGGATGCTTCTGAATTCTACGGCTACATTTAATCGGATTTACTGACTGTGTTTTATGAAATGGTGATGGAGGACCAGAAGGGGTTCTCCTCCACCCTTTGTGGCTCTGTCAGTGTAATAGCAATTGCTGCCTCATTAGGTACTGCAAAATAGTATGATGGGAAGAAGTCTTTCACACTACATGAAAGAAAGGGAGGAAAGCACAGGTGAATTTGCCCTGAAATAGTATTAGGGAGGAAAAAGCATTTCCTCCTCTTTTCAGAATGTGTCTAGTTTCTGTCTTTCTATTACAGTGCAGTTTGTTTTAAATTTCAGAATATGTCATTCCCGGGGTGAGGTGAAACTGAAATTCTGAAAAGTTCCTCTGATCTTGGCCCATCAGTGAAAGCACTTTGAAATGTCTGCTTCTACTAAATATTTTGTTTGGGTAACTTCCACTAGGGATTAAGTCTTAATGCTTTATTTCCATTAGAATGTCCTTTGAACAGGATTTTAGAAAAGCTTAAATGAAATGAGAAAACACTTAGGTCAAAACTTGTTCATAGCAATGGTTCTTCAGGACTTTACTAGCCTGGGATTGAATGAACTGTATTGTATCAACTGACAATCAATAAATAAAAGCCTGGGTAATTCTGTTTTTTTCAGTTCAGTGACCCTTTCACAGCAACTGCAGTGAGGGAGCTTGGTGAGCAAGAACGCAAAGTTGTTCACTAAGAGACGGTTGGAAAAGGGCACATTTGCTTGCACAGCACACGGCTGTGCATACACGATACCTCAGAACACAGTCAGCTGGAAATAAGTGCAGCAGATTTTGAAGCCTGTGGGCCAATTTTTGTTCACGTTTAGACAGGCCTGTATCCAGGTAATGTCTATCATTTCACTGAATTTAAAAACACAACTAAACTTTAAGATGGATCAATAAAAGCACTGTCTGGGTCTCTGATTCCAGCACAGAAAATCAAAAGGCATTTGAAAAGAAAATCCTACTCCTTTAGCACTTTATCGTATGGATTAACAAATAACAATAAATTAATGAAACTGGCAGTAGGCAAGTGTAAGACAACATCACCCTCCCTATCCCTGTACTTTAAGTTTTTACTCAATCGCTAGCTACTAGAGATTGGGATAAATCCTGGAGTATGAAGTGTGCCACCCTATCCAAACTTTTGCTAGTATTACTTGTTATGCCTCCTCTGGTATCCCTTTTCCTTTCCATGGCAGACTGTAAGGAAGCAAAACAGGCTATGGCCTTAAAAAGCCCCTTATACAGATCATTTCCCTGAAGGATGATCTAGCTGGTTTTCATCAAATGAATGAGACAGAGGACCAAAGTGGTAATCCCTAAAAGTGGGGAAATTATCTGGAGTACATGTGCTTTCTGATGGCAATGAAGAGGTTAATCATGACTCCATGGTTACAGCCTGAAAATTTATCCTACTATAAAAGCGTCTCTATATTTCTTCTTACACTGTAATCTTCAGTGGAAAAAAAGTTACTCCCCTGATTTGCAGTAAATTACAGCTCCAGGCAAAAACTTCACCAGAAGAGAAATGTTTCTGACCATCCACTTTTATCTACACACAAGATACAATCAGTTTCTGTTGCAGAAAGTGTCCAGCACATTCAGTTATAATTTCATCCAAGGTTAACCAACATCCCGCAACCCCCCCGCTCCAAACCTCTGGAACTGCAGTGTTACTCTGGAACATGCTGGTGATTTTCCACTA
The DNA here is from genome assembly GCA_013400055.1 of Nycticryphes semicollaris. Lineage (NCBI taxonomy): Eukaryota > Metazoa > Chordata > Aves > Charadriiformes > Rostratulidae > Nycticryphes > Nycticryphes semicollaris. The sequence goes on along the minus strand of VXBJ01001361.1, from coordinate 852,406 downwards.
TCTGCACAACATACAAGCTCAAATGTTTCTCAGGTGTCTTGGCTACCCAGCTCAGAATTTTCTAACCACACAATCCGTTTCTTCATGATGCACCATGCTTAAAACTCTGCCTCTTCAGAGAAAGTTGCAGGTTCTCACCTCTGAAATTAAGTCCTACCCCTTTGTTCAATTTGTTGCAATAAAATAAACTATTAATAAGTTATTAAAATAACTCCCCCTTCCTCACTAGTATTGCTTTTTGTAGACATTCTTCCATACTTACCTGAAATCTTCTCAAAAATCACTACTCTTTGCTTTTGGCTATGTGTAGGGGGCAAAAGGAAAATATTTTATAGGATATCTTCAAACAAGTGAGGGCTGTGGAGATGGCTCAGTTTTACAGTGCTGTGAGAAAGGCAAGGTTAAATACTGCACAAGAAATTTGAGACTGCCCCCTGTTGGCAGGGGGAAATGTCATTAAGCAGAGGCCCTCACCATACAGCCTCCTCCTCCCCGTGCTTATCTTTCTCTTCCCCCACCAGCCTTTAGCAACCTCCAGAAATACAATCTGCTCTTAAGTAAGCAAACCAAACCCGCTCCATTTCAGATCTTCATATTCCTGTCCAATCCTGACAGCACTGTCTCTTTCCAGTCTCATTTCCCTCTCTCATCCAGCACAGCTTCTTAGCTTGACCATGAAATGTTACAACCAGCTGCATCCTTTCTTGCCTTCTTTCTGATCATAGGCAAAGGCTGAAGAAATTACTCAGACCAAACGTCAGCCTAAATACTGTCCTAAAAGCATGACTTTCAGGCACACAAATGACCATGGTTATCATTGCTTTCTACCTGTACTGTTTACATTAATTCCAAGTGGCTGCAAAAAAGCAGCCAGCAGCTCCTGAGAGAGGCTGGCTGTGCAGTGCTCTAATGCCACCAACTAAACACTGTTCAGAGACATACCAACTTGGATTTCCTAGGAATCCCTTCACCCTCCAAAAATCAACATGTGTCATCTCCTCTGGACATGGGCATGAGGTGTACATAAAGCTTATTTACAATCACAAATGAACTCAATTTCCTGCTTGACTTTGTCTTCATCAGGCACAATCAGGTTCAGAGAGAGACTTCTTGCTGCAGCTCCCATGCAAGGAAAGTGTTTGCCAAAAGCAGAACTCACAAGTCCTGTTGGTGTCAGTCTAGTAAAGTTTAAAGTTTTTTTTCCCTCATCCTTGGAATGGCCTTGTATCCTTCAAGCTTTTTTTCCCCCTGACATCCCCAAATCTGCTTTAAACTTCAGAAGTGCATTTGAACAACCAGGTATGGCTTTTCAAACCCTCTAATAAGGTCCACGGGAGCTAGGGAGAAAGATACCTGACCAGCATCCTCATGTTTTTCGAGATTTGACTGATGAGCTCACAGAACCTGAGCTTATCAGAAGATGTACACAGTCAAAAACATTTTAACTGTTCTGAGTTCAGAGCCACAGCCTTAAGACATAGTATTTGTTTATTAAACAGCATTATGATGTCCTGGGAAACTTTCAAAGTTGCTTATATCCTATGAAGTGACATCACTGAAATGAAACAGCAGGTCACAGTGTCACAGCTGGAAACCTTGAATCCATCATAACAAGATCTCCAAGTCTCCAATTCAAAAGCTCTGGAGTTCTGAGGTGTTTTTCCTCCTAAGAGTATTTAGCTCAGGATTCTGCTTTCTGTGGTTCATTGTGAATAGGATTTGGTACAAAGCTGCTGATAGAATATCTTCTGGGAATGCTAGTGTGAGAGTACTGCGTATGGAAAAGTACAGTGTCAGAAAATATGGTACAGTCCAGCCCTGAAGGCAAGGTTACGTTGCTGTGTTGTCGTGCCACAGAGTTTTTACAAGCTTCAGAAGTGTATAAAATACAGGTGAACAGTTCAAGTTTGATGACAGATAAGCACAAGCTTGGTGAGGGAGTAGATGTATGATGCGGACATTAATTGTGCACAGCAGAGCAAGGGTACAGACTTAGAATCAAACAAGGAATCCAGAGGGATAACTAAGAAGGGGATCTATGTTAAAAAGAAGTTAATTGAGGCAGAAGATTATTCTGGAACATCTTATGTTCAGCTTTTTCCTATTTGACCAAGGGAATTCTACATTCTTGCATCTCTGTGAGGTTACAGATGACAAGAGTGGTAGAAGAATAACGCTGAAGTAATTTGGATAGACCTAAGGACTCAGGCCTTCAGATTTTTCAGGAAGTGGGTAAATTTGAGCAACGATGAACACTGTTTCTGCAAGCACTTCTGGATTAAGTCATTGTCAGTTTAGCCTGTCTAGCATCAGTTGGCCAAATAGTCTCTACTGAGACTGTTAATGGGAACAATATTTCTGTTAGTAGACTTACTACAAAACTAGCATCTAGTTAATGTAGAAACCCAAATCCAGCAGGAGTTTTATGCCCACTCCTTGAAAGTGCAAAATTCCATGTTTTCTCCCCAGTGACTGAACGGTTCAGTTTTTCTCCCCTACGCCCTTTTACTGGCTCCACAGTTCACTTCTGAGATGAACATTTACTTGAAACTCACTTAAGGTGCATCTGAAGAGGGGAAAGAAAAAAGTAAGCCACAATCTTTACCTAAAACCCCCCAAAACACTTAGGAAAACATTCCAAAGATAAACAGAATTTCCTCATGGCTTAATGGCCCATCTAGGATTAATCAGCCCAACCAGGAAGACTATTAAATATTTTTAAATTACAAAAGACTACCTGAAAAAGTTCAGCATGATCTGGAGGAGGAAAATTTAAGAAATTAGTATTCTTGACCTCACGTATAAAATGCAAAGTATTATTTCTTACAGATAAAAGCCACAAGAATGAATATTTTAGTGCCAACTCTAGCTGTCTGAGAACAAGGAATAACCTAATACAACCTCAAGTAAGTCTCATATAGTTGGTTATCGACCTGCTGTAGCCGCTTTTTTTTTCAGCCCTATGGGTTATGTCCCGATGAAACAAAAAGAAGGGGAGGGTGATAGACATTGCAGGTGTCCTACAAAGAAGGAAAAGAAGCAGGAAGCAGCTAGGTGACTTATGTGAAGTCACTCAAGAAATTCTGGACAGAAGGAAGGAATGATATCAGCTCTGATCTCAATGTTAATGACTGAAACAGAAAATAGTGATCTCTCTCCTCTCATCTCTTGTATCTGAAATATCGTCACCAAGATTCACTATGGGCCAGAAGAGAATTTTGACTACAGAAAACTCCAGAAGGAAAAAACAGTTAAACACTCAATTTCTCAATACAATAGGGTAAAATTAATTCAAAAATACAATTTTACTTCAGGAAAAATGGGGAAGATCTCTCTATCCTTCAATATAGTACAGCACTTGGGGCGGGAAGGGGGTAGGGGGGAAGGCAAATCCTCCCTGCGTAATTCTGAAGGAAAAAGAACTGCACAGCTTTCTGCCCTCTAAAAGCTATCAAGCGAATACAAAATAAAATCGCATCCCAGTGTTTCATGCTCCTTCACTTAACACATTTCAAGAGAAACAAACAAGTTGTATAGGACCGTCATGATCCTCTGAACAATCCTGCTTTTCATCAGGATCCAAACTGAGTTTCAAAAGCTGCTTGGGACATGTCTAGCTATTTCTGTTCCACAGCAATGCAGTCATGGAAAGTTTTCCATGTACCATAGCAAGGCCACAGAGCAAACAGTTTATCACTGGAGTGTCTGAGCTCACATGATAAAAAACAAACAGGGAGTAATATATGACAAAATCTTGAAAGCAGAATTTTGGACCCCAGTTACCTGGTCAGAGGCTCTTTTGAATGCGTTGTGTGGGCTAATAAATTGCTTGTTCAGAGAACAAGAATAAGTCTACTTTGTCTGGACTCTAATCTTGGGTTTATAGTGGATTGCTATCAGTGCTTTTTCCCTGGAATTCAGTTTCTCTGCACAGGTTTAAAAGAGTAAGTCTTTTTCTATTCCTTCAAGGCAAGAACGTGTTACGTAGTTGCTCCTGCATGTTTTTTGCCCATATTTGGGGTGAACAGCAATTGGCTTGATTCTCATTTATGCTTTGGTTTCCTTTGGCTTTCTGGCAAGCAGAGCCCACAGAATACCTACCAATAGCACTGAATTGCCATTGAGACTCTACTGTGTTTTCTCCCTTTCCTGTTCTCCTGAGTGAAGATTTTGGTGGGAGCCAGTAGACATACACCCTGTGTCTTCAGGAGCTGGCAGAGGGGAGCTCAGTGTAGTTCACAGGCAGAAGGTGATGGGACTTCTTGTGGTTCTGAGATGTTGTCTGGTGGGACTGGCAGGCAGCTGTGTTCAAGAGTAAATAAGCAAATTCAAGCTCAGTGGTTCTTGCTGTCCTGAGGACCTAAAAATCTTACAATTGCCCACTGGTATACCTTTGCTGGTAAAATGCCACAGCACCAACAGGGGAATGACAACATTGCTTAAGAGCTATGCCTTGGGTGCTCCCAAGACAATGATTTTAAAGCATGAAGAACAGTGAGTATCAGGATTTCTCTAATTTTTATACAGTTCAGGGGAAATCAGACAAAGCAAGGATGACTTGCCCCACTTTCTTATCCACCTTAAGAACATGTAGAGTGAAGAGAATTGATGGCCTCATGTTTTCATGCATTTTGTTAAAGTCTTTTCATATCTTCCCCTTGGTTTTTTCAGTGAGACACAAGTCTCACTGAAGTACTTAGGGAAGGTCCACTTGACTGTTCTGTGATCGTGTTGTCACAAATGTAAGAGTTCTCCAAAAGAACAGATGTGCTAAACCAGGGCGAGGATGCTGAGCTGAATGGAAAGTACATGCTGATCAAATATTTACTATTGCTGCTGGGGAGGGAGCTGAGAGGTGGCATTTCCATGACATTTTGTTCCTGTAAAGCCAAGAACTGTTCTGTAACCTTTGAATGTCCCTTGAAATTGTTAATGTCACACCAGAAGTAAATTGAGATATTTAGAAAGGATGAGATTGCTTATTCTCAGTATATGATATCACATATAAATAATGCTTATTAGAGAATATCAATAAATGAATCCTCATGATAACTATGAGAAGTAACTGATCATAACAAAAGAATTAGAGTTTAAGAGCAGGGTGACATAGAGACTCTGTGCAAGGTTATCTTGCTCTGTCCTGTTGTAGTAGGCACATGTGCTTAGCTGAAAGTTGTTTTTTTTTTAAAAAAGCATACTCATATTCCAAAATTCAGCTAAGAATAGTTATCTACATATACTAGGTGCTTCCTTATTATGCATTAGCCAGAGCTCCCAGAACTCTGTATAAGAATCAGTGAGTTAAAAAGTTTTTACCACCCCCAGCCTGCTCGGGTCATTTCTCATCATACATTCTGAAAGTTGCTATTAGAGATGTGGGCCAAGGTACAAGCTGATTGGATCTGCATTGAAATCAATCAAGAACAAGAAATATAAAATGTATGCCATGCTCTGTTTCCTAACAGTGGAGACTCAAAACACAGATGAAATATTCAACATAAGAGATTAAAATAGTTCCAGAAGATGATTTTTCCTGCAGAAGTCCAATTTGTATCTTTTAGAAATGCACCAATAGCCTTCTGAAGCAGCTGCCTTCACCCTCTTTTTCTGCTCCTTTGCACTGCTGTTGGGACACAGTAGACATATGCATACACCTTCTTTATCATGCATCACAAAACACTTCAGTTCTATCTAGTTCTTCTCCCTGGGAAAAGTGAAAGTCTGCTACTTATATTACATTTATTTATATTTTGTCTTATATAGTTTGAGAATGTGCCAAGTGGTTTAAAACAATAACAAGAGCTGTCATGGAGGAGAATCCCAAACCAAAACAACAGAAAAACCCAACTCAAGCCCTCAGAAACCTCTCCCCAAAGAAGAAAAACCCCATGAGACCAGAAAACCAAAAATAAAAAATCCATTTTGCACCTGCAGCCTGTGGGAAATACATCTTGGTTTAAACTATCTTTAGCTTTATGATAGATGCAGATTTCAATTATCCTTTTATAGCCTATTTTATTCTCAACATGCACTTCATTATCACATGTATCACGTAATAGTGACAACAAAGAAAAGAAAGTCAGGTTTGCTGGATTACTTTATACAGATATTTCTACTCTACACCCCTGTTGTTCCATGAATCTGGAGAGATGTGTAATTTATCACAGTGGGCAAAATACTTTTATAATTGCCAGTAATGAAATGGAAGCCATACACTATGACTTCCCTGTCCAAATCTTCCATAAAATGGGGAATTACATAAAATTGCTTTCATTCTGCAGAATGGGAGAAAGCAACAAGACAAATGTAAGAGAGAGATCTTAGATCACATCTTAACTGCAGAGGCTGCCTGCTTCTCACAGGAGCCCAGCCCACCTCCTGCTAGTGAGCATCACAGCTTTTTACAAGAGCTTGGAGGAGTTGATGCACCCCTCACCAGAATATCATCAAATTCCAGTAAAGTGAAAAAAAAAAAAAACCAATCCAACATTGAAATATTTTTCTTGATCATTTTCTAAACAAATCTATACATTCATCCAAGCTCATACATATTTAGTTGTTTTCACTAACATCTGGTTTAAACGTGACCATTAACTTCTGGAGACTACTTTAAAACGCAGAATAGAAAATCCCTTCATTCTGTCATTTTGTTGTTGTTATGTTTAAAGCCTTTTCCCTCTGGGAATTTACTGTGGTCAGAAGTCTTCATCACAAACTCTACTACATTTGCTGTAAAAACAACAAGTCTTTGCTGCCTTCATTTCCTTTTCAAGAGACATGGTTTATGATGTTTTAATTAATTTCCTCTTAGTTTAACAATTTAAGAATAATTTGAACATGCTTTCAGTGCCTTATTTCTACTTCAAAGCTGCTGGTCATTGGTACAGGAGCCTGGGTGCTCAGTACATATCCCTTGGTGGGTTCATTTCTGAATGTGCCAGGCAGCAGCCTCTTTTTTCTTCCTCAAGATGGTCCCATAACATACAGATATTTAAAATTTAACAGGCAGGAAAAGCCCAGAGACATCACTAGCCTCATCAGAAGGTCCTGTGAGCTCCAAGTAAAACAAAGGCAACTAGAGCTGTACCATGAAATAAAAGCCAATTGTTTCAAACCCAATGCTGAGACAGCTTTGATATTTTCCAGGGATAATTTATAGCAAAACTTAGAGTGGTAATGAGGATGTAAGAATGCTCAGCATAGGCAAATCTCAAGAATATAGGAAAGAGAGAATCCAGTGTTTCAGATAAGAGTGAGAAACAAAAAACCAATGAATCCAAGTGTACTATCTGGTAGCAGAATTACTAAAATGCTAGAGGAAGCCTATCACTTTTTCAGTCTCCCAAGAATCAGAAATATTTGGCAGACACTTGAGACAGGAAACAAATAAGTTTTATTTGGGGCCTCAAACATTATTTATAAAAATGTCAACTTAGAGTAATCTTCCATGAAAACCTTACACTATTGCAGTTGTAAAATGTATATTTTAAGATATGACCTTAAAGTATCAGAGTTACCTGATACCTATCTGTGTATTTGTCTCTCATATATATGTGTGTGTTTGTGTAGGTATACGTGCATATATAAAGGAACTTTTGCCTTTAAAATATATTTCTTGTAAGTCAAAACACCCTCCTGATTGCACTCAATTGTTTGGTTTAAGCGTTGATCTCTAAGGCACTGATAAACAGTATTTGTGTGGGTTTGGGAAAGCTGCAAATGTTTGCACTTTAAAAATCCCATGTTGCTGAAAAGCAATGTTTCAGCAACCAAGAACATGGCCCGTTCTCTGAGCGGGATTCACTGTAGCTAAGCCCCCAAAGAAGCAGAGCTAGTGGATGATTGCCAGTAGTAGGAGATTCTAGAAAGGTTCAAAACAAGGTCTGAAAGCATCAATATGTGCTGTTTAAAACAAGTTGGGCACAAGTACCATTCACAGACCGGCAGCCAGCGTTACACCACAGTCCAGACATAGAACAAGTTTCCTCCTGGCAAACAGGAGTGCTCCTGTTAGATGTTCTTAGCCAAAGTAACAAAAAACAAATTGGGGCCTGATATAAAAAGTGGCCTGTACTTAGTTAAGTTTAATCTCTTCTGGGGACCACATTCTGAGAACATCCTGCCCTGTTTGCTCCCACTAGCTATGGAGGGGACAGCAGACCCCCACCAGCAAGGGGAAAGTGCAGCCAGCAGCAGGATGAGGCTTCCCCATTAACATTTGCCACCCTTGTCAGTCACTGACTAGGGAGGGATTTCTGTCAGCAGTTTTGCAGACCATATGAGGGCTGGCTAGTCAAATGCCTCTGCATTTGAATGACTCCCAGCTACCTCCTTTTGGCCCAGACTCAGCGCAGCTCAGTGCAACCTCAGCAATAGCATTTGATATACAGCAGTGCAAGAACACAGCACCTGAAGCTTCTTACGGTAAACCACAGACCAAGAAGCACACTACAGACATTTAGTAGCCATATAAGGAGTATCCCTGGCACTGATCTGCTATTCTCATTTAAGTCTCCCTCACCTCACAGTGCTGCAGCACAGCTTCTGCCTGTACAGACTCCCACAGACTTTTGGGTTGCAAAATCCTATGTCTGAAAGCAGGAGTAGATGAACCCAGTAACTCAATGACCAATTCCACAATCTGCAACAAAACAAAGCAAAGCAAAGCAAAACAAAACAACAAAATAGAACAAGCCTCTGTGCCTGTGCTTAGTTCCTAGCCCTCGTGCATTTTTACCAGTCATAAAGCCAGAGAGTTCATGGCAAGGGCTACCTCCTCTGCAACCCTCAAATAGAGCAACTCCATTGTTCCCCAATCTTCACTAGGGTATCCCCTAGAAGTAGCTGTGCTACAAGTACTCGTACATATCCAGAGTCCCCTGTTGTAGCAGAACAGCTCCAAATTGAGACCAGCTTGGGCTGAAGCTGCCTTTGTGCAACATCTCCTGTTCCAACCTGCCCAGACAAACAGGTCCTGAAGATCTTGTTCCTCTGCTCAGTTTTTATATAAGAGAAGAGCTAGTTTTGCAAAACAGACTCAACCAGGATGAATTCTACCAGGCCTGCACAGCATCTGGTGGAAAGCATTGCTTACAGATATGACTGGTACATCCAAAGAAATATTGATATTTTTCATTCCTCACGGTCTGGACAAGAAGAGAGGGACTGTGATGGCAAAGGACAGCAGAAGTTCCTGTCATGTTTGTAGGGACTCTTACATCTGGCTTTTCTGAAAGGGGAAAAGTCCCTGTGAGCTCTGGCATCTCATGTTCAGTCCCTCCTGGAAATGACCAACCCAGCAATGACAGCACACCTATAAGGGGGAACCAGGGAGTGTTGCTCAGTTGAGGAGAATAGCAGTAATTATATCTGCTGGAAATAGTGGCTATTCAGGCTATTTCTGTTGGCACTGACATTGTGGAACACCCAGGTAAAATGAAGTTGCCCTCGTCAGGAACACTTCACAATGAAATGTACTTCTGTGCTATTCTCAGGGTCAATATTACTGAGAATGACACAAGTAAATGAATCTGGGCCACAAACTAAAGAATATAAAATAATGTTTCCATCTATGTCAGAGGAATGGCATATTTGCAATTCTACTGATATTTTTAAACAAGCAGCCAAGGGGTCTTTATCTCCCATATGAGCCACAGACAAGGAAGAACTTGTTTATTTAAACCACAAAATTTTATAGATTGGAAGGATGGGGGGGAAGCATTTTAACCAGCTGAAGCTTGAGCTACTTTAAGGCTGGGAAAATACTTTATCTTCCATCTTTGATCTGGGTAGCTGTATAAAAGGACAGGAAGGTCTGATTTTGCAATGTGTCCAGGCAATCTTGTTTGTGAGCGTCCCAGCACCAGAAAACAATCTTAATCCCCCAAGTTTTCCATCTTATTGACCAGTTTCCATATTCATCTATTTATAAACCTATTTGTCCATTTTTCTCTCTGAACTCAGATTTTGCCAGACTAGTAAAACTAATCTACATATCTGTGTGCCCCTCTCTGCTTCCAGCCTATCTCACCTGTCCGTATGCATGGCTTATACTATTGTAGCTCTGGCAAAGTCACAGGGTGCGTATGAGCTAACCTATGTCTTATATTAAGAAGCATCTGCTCCTATGACCTGAGGTCCTTCATATGTTTGTTTTGACTTAATGGACTATTGCCAGCAGTGTCACTGAGGTTGTTTTTATTATTTGTTCATTCCATTGTATGTGCATGCTTTTCTTTCCAGCCTCCTTGTCTGCTCAAACTTGACAGCCTTATGGCCAGTTCCAGAGTGTAACATCATAAATAACATATATCATGATGTAAAAAAAAAAATCTCACTTATATTGTCCATTTCCAGCAGAAAACAAACCAACATGTGGCTTTCTTTTATACTAGCTAGAGTCAATGCCTAATAACGCTAGATATTTTCAGCAACTCTAGAGAAAAGTACCATGTCTTTCTTTGGATTTATCAGTAAACATTAAAAAACAAATGCAGCTCACCTGTGCACGGGTGAAGTGATTTTTTTAATCTCCATTCATGTTTTCATCTTTGGCTCCTTTTATTTTCTGCATCCTGCAATCAAAAAAACCAAAACAAAACTGGAGGGTTCTCTGCCTCTGCCAAGCCTTGACACATAAACAACTGAGACATATTTAAAATAATTCAGATGTTTCTATCGATTCCTTAAATAAATGTGACTATCAGCTACCAGTCTTCTCTCCTGTATGTTAGCTGTGGCAGAGATTTGATAAACCATTTTGTTTACTATTGATAGCATTACCAGGTGAAAAGAAAAGCTCCTCACAGCTCCTTGCAGGTTCTTTCATGCATTCACATTCCCTTTGAAAAGGGCAAAGTCATGGCAGTGCAGCAGGGAGAAGAGGTTTTTAGCAAAGCCTTCACTGTCTCACCTTCAGGTCCCATCCTTTTCAAAATAGCTAATCCTTAGGTTACATGGAGAGCTCTCACCTACACTACATTTGGAGATAGGGAGGTGTTAAGCTGCTGGGAAGGGCCTGCTGTTGAAGGAAACACATGGGTAGCTGAGCATGCATTTGGTGAAACTTAAAGAAGTCTTACAGTTCTTGGAGTTACCAGAAAAGTGTGGGCCAGAAGATGATGCTCAGAATTCGTAGAAAGGAATATAAAAACACCAAGTATAATTAGGATGCTGATATACCTACCAATACACTTTTGGGTCCATTACTTTTTTCATTATCTTTACTTCTCACAGCACCTCTGGTCCCTGCCCTCTGATACTAAACCTGTGTCTAGTGAGAGTGTTTAAACTCTCCCCATGAGTGATGCTTACGGCTCTTAGACTAGCCACTTCCTCTACCAAGCCCACACAACTTACAAAACAGATTGCAATTTACCCTAAAACCTTCCCCAAAATCACACACCCACTCATCCAGGAAAAAACTGACACCCACAGGTTTTTAAATTAATGCTTCTCCTCTGTCCACACCATGAAGGTGGAACTTATGATTCAATCTGTATTTGAGCATAAATTTATTCACTAATCCTCTTCACAACAGCTTTTAAGATAATGTAGTATTTATCAGAGATGCCAGACTGATATACTTTGGGACACAGAAGGCTTCTGCAGAATTAGAGGCACCACAGGGCTATCTGCTCTTGTGGAGTGTCCTCAGGAGTTAAAAGTATGGAGCACTGAAAGATGGTATTAGAAGTTTTGTAGGCTTGATAGTACACAAGGGAATGCACAAATTTTTTACCACCTTACCACCATCTCTTTAAAGTTTTCTAAGAATGGACTGCTTCCTATCATGTGTTAAATGCCATTTAAACATTGGTAATATTTTATTAGTATGGTTATGTTTTGAAAATTCAGTTAGGTTCTTTTTCTAGCTCAATACAGCAAAAAAATCCTTTGGTAATAATTAGGTGTGCCTGAGTATACAAAATAAATTGCCCATGGGGACTGAAGAAGAGGCTTTCTCCCTGCTTCTCCCTCTTACTTCCACCATACCCACACATTTACAAAAAGCGTAGTTTTGACATTTTTAATTATTGTTTACTGTCCTGTGGTTGGATGGTGCCATTTCCAAAGCTGTAAGCGGACCTGGCATATTTTCAACATTCTTAATACTGCTGCTGCATTTGGAAAAAAGATTCTCCATAAACTACTTACATGCACAAAAAGCACCGAGTTGAGAAAGGATAAAGTTCAAATCCATAGCACACAGTTGCTCAGCAAAATCATTTGAGGTTTTGTGGTGTAAAAGTGACTTGATTTTTTTATCGTACAATGGTGCACTGATGCTGTCATAGCTTTAGAGAGTATGCCACTTCTTTACTCGGCACTGCTGACCCGAAAAGTGACATCTAAAAGAATAAGCAAGTTCAGTGATAATTCAGTAGTGGATGAAAAGTATTTGAGCAATCTGAGACACACAGTGTCCCAACCAGAAGACTGCCACCAAATGTCATTTCTTGTCACCCTGTGACTCACTTAAGAGGCAGCTGTGAAAACCATGAAGATCTCTTATTCCTCTTCTTCCCCATGAAGCTTGAATCCATTTACTTGGATAACAGAGGAGCTGAAGCTGAGTGGTTTATAGCATCAGCCTACTTAGGAAGTATAAACTAATGCTAACTTCCTATTTTCAAAGTCTTTATGATAGAAGTTTTAACTTGAGCCTCATTGAAGCTAGAGTTGCTCCATGAGTAAAATAGACTGAACACACCAACTATTTCAAGCTTTCTATGTGTGGGACTTGCAATGTTAGTGTCCAGTTTCCAAAATGTGCTTTATTTCACACCTTGTCCTTTTGCAAAGCAGAGAGGAATAAATTTGGGTATTTTGTTTTGGTTTTTTTTCTGAAATGAAGTTGTCAGTATTTCAACAGAGAACCCACCTCCTCTGCTCCCCTTCCACAGAAATGTGGGGACATACACAATACCAGGAAAAAATATTCAGACAATTGAATTCTCAGGGGTGGACCTGCTGCTACATGCTAAGACATCTCATCCTGAAGGACACTGCTCTTACCGGAAGCTTGTACATGAAGAAGTAACTTGCATCACTAAAAAGAACTTGTTCTGGGAGGCAATGAAATCAGACAAAACTCTCTGAAAACATGAACACCTGCAAACAGTGTCTAAGATGAGAGGAAAAGGAAACACACTGGACTGGGGACTTTACATGCTCTTTTTCAAGTCCTGCACATTGTGTTGAAAGAAGCGTAAGAAAGGCATGTAACCACCAAATGGAAGAAATGTTCTTTGTGCCTGGTCCAGTCACAATCTGAGGCCAAAGCCAACAGAAGGAGCTAAGTTTAGTCATAAAACCCCTCAGTCTGTCTCAATGGCTTGGGTTTTTTCCCTCCTTCCTTAGTACTTTCATTACTATGTGCCACAAAGAAAGATTTCATGCAGTTTTTTTAAATAATTACTACTTAACATTTGAGAAGAAAACACTAACCACAGACTCACATAAATATTCTACTGTTATATGCCAATGAATGACACATATCCCCTCTTCTGAATGGACAGCATGGTTACTTCTCAGTAGTATGCAGAAAGTCACAACTATTTGTTTGGTAGGAAGAATTGCTTAATACTCCTATTAAGAGGGGAATCGGAAAATTATGGTAACATGATATGCTAAAATAAAATGTAATGGACAAAATGGGTGGAAAAGAAAACACAATACCTGGACTAAGAGCATTAAGGTCTCTATGGAAAAAAAATAGTTGTAGACTGTACTCACTGTACATTGAAAACAATAAAGCCTTCTTAGAAAGGAGATGGATCTCATCTAACCTCCTTGAGAAAGAAAAATTAATACATTTCAAATCTTTACTGAAAGTCAGGAGGAGACATTTGAAACAATGAGAAACTTTTGTGCTACACTACTACATTTACCATTTTCAGACTTCAGTAAGGACATCTCCTTTGGGGAGTTTCTCCATTTCAGTGTTTGCCAAATGCAAAAGTGCATAATTGATATGGCCTCTTTTTTTTATATTACCTGATTTGGAATTGTTTGAGTGGTCATTCAAGGCACCAATGCAAGGACTTTTTCTTTCTGTCCAGATCAGCTCTGGTGATATTGACTGCAAAGACTGCAATGAACATAGAGAACTCACTCAGCCCAGGACCAGAGCAGCTGCCGCCCACTCTCCTCAGAATTTGCTCTCTGGCCCCAGGTAAGGAGGTAGGACCAGAGCATATGCACCAATTGTGTTATCAATATTTAGCTATGGAATTGTCAGAATTGGAAGGAACCTCTGGAGATCATCTAGTCCAATTCCCCTGCTAAAGAAGGATTGCATACAGCAGGATTGNCACTGGATGGCGGCACAGGCCTCTGGAGTGTCAGCCAGCCCTCCCAGTTTGGTATCATCAGAAAACTTGCTGAGAATACACTCTGTTCCCTCGTCCAGATCATTGATGAATATATTGAACAAGAGTGGACCAAGTATTGACCCTTGGGGGACACCACTGGTTATAGGCCTCCAACTTGATGCTGCTCCATTAATTACAACCCTCTGAGTTCTGTCACACACCCAGTTCTCAGTCCAGCTCACTGCCCCCTCATCTAGCCCACACTTCCTTAATTTCCTAATAGGATGTTATGGGAGACAGTGTCAAAAGCCTTGCTGAAGACAAGGTAGATGACATCTGCTGCTCTCCTCTCATCCAGCCATTCAGTTATAACATCATCGAAGGCTATTGGATTGGTTAAGTGCGATTTCCTCTACAGAGGGAAAAATCTTCCTCTCTGCAGGCCTTCCCCCTTGCCCCCAGGGTCTGGGATTCATGAGGGACAGTTTTAGCAGTGAAGACCCAAGCAAAGAAGGCATTCAGCAACTCCACCTTCTCTGTGTCTCCTCAGAGGGAAAAATCTTCCTCTCTGCAGGCCTTCCCCCTTGCCCCCAGGGTCTGGGATTCATGAGGGACAGTTTTAGCAGTGAAGACCCAAGCAAAGAAGGCATTCAGCAACTCCACCTTCTCTGTGTCTCCTACCACTAAGGCACCCACCTCCTTCATCAGTGGGCCTACATTTTTCCTAGTCTTCCTTTTTCTGTTGATATACTGAAAGAACTTCTTGTTATCTTTAGCTGTAGAGGCCAAGTTAAGTTCTGCTTGAGCTTTGGCCCTCCTAATTTTCCCACTGTGTAATTTCAGTACATTTTGGTATTGCACATAAATTACCAACTCCATTTTCCAGAGATTATAAACTTTCATTTTATTCCTGAGGCCCAGCCAAAGCTCTCTATTTAGCCAGCCTGGTCTTCTTCCCTGTCGGCTCGTTTTGCGGAACCTGGGGATGGCCTTCTCCTGTGCTTTTAAGAGTTCCTCCATGAAGTATGACAAGCCTTCCTGGGCATCTATGCCCTTCAGGACTGTCTCCAAAGGGACACTCTCCACCATGTTCCTAAAAGGCCAAAGTCTGCCCTTCAGAATTCTGAGGTGGCAGTTCTGGCTCTCCACCTTGCTTCTCCAAGAATTGAAAACTCTATGATTTCATGATCGCTCTGCTCAAGGTGACCTCCAACTATTACATCCCCCACAAGACCTTCTCTGTTAACAAGCAGCAGGCCAAGTAGGGCACATTCCCTGGTTGGCTCTTTCACCGGCTGTGTTAGGAAGTTGTCTCCCACACACCCCAGGAACCTCCTGGACTGTTCCCTCTCTGCTTTATTATATTTCCAGCAGACATCTGGGAAGCTGAAGTCCCTCATGAGAACAAGGGTGAGCAATTGCAAGACCTGTGCCAGCTGCTCATAGAATATTTCATCAACTTCTACATCCTGATTGGGGTGTCTGTAACAAACTCCCACCATGATGTCTGCCTTACGGCCTTCCCCTTGATTCTTACCCATAAACTCTCAACATGGTCATACACATTGTTAAGTTCCAGGCAATCAAATCTGTCCTTAACATAGAGGGCCACACCACTGCCTCTCCTTCCTTGCCTATCCTTCTGAAAAGTTGGCAGCCATCAATCGCAGCACTCTAGTTGTTTGAGTCGTCCCACCACATTTCTGTGATGGCAATTGTCACAAATTTCCTGCTGTACAATGGCCTTCAGCTCCTCCTATTTGTTACCCATGCTGCATGCATTCATGTAGAGGCACTTCATCTGGGCTAATTGTCCTGCCACTTTTGGGGGGGCAGCCCTAATTCCCACCTGACCGTGCTCAGACCCTCCTGTAGTTGCTAACCTATTACTACCCCTCATGTCTTTGCTACTTCATGGATCGCCATCTCCCACCTCCACTGAGACAAAGGACTATGAGTCCTTGCTAGTACTTTTACCCTGGCATGCACTTTACAAGCTCTGGCATGCTGTTCCCAGGCTTCACTTTAGTAATCCCGGTTTCATCCCCATCCTTCTTCAAATCTAGTTTAAAGCCCATTCAATGAGCCTTGCTGGGTTCTTGTCCCAGGATCCTTCTTCCTTTTCTGGTTTGGCTTTTCCTATCTGTTGCCAGCAGGCCTGGTGTCCTGTAGATCAACTAATCCTGACAAGCCATATGGAAATTAAAACAACCCACTCAGAGTTCCCATAATTTACACAAGAATGAGTGGGCGAGTGGGTCCACAGGAAGCCAAGGGTATAGGTAGCACAAAACAATTTATGCTGTACCTTTTGTGGAACATAAAGCTCCCTGAACCTGAAGCAAAACAGCTTAAAGACTACCACATTATGGTGGCTAATCATAGGTATATAAATGCAATTAATGAATGTTA
Source organism: Nycticryphes semicollaris (assembly GCA_013400055.1). NCBI lineage: Eukaryota > Metazoa > Chordata > Aves > Charadriiformes > Rostratulidae > Nycticryphes > Nycticryphes semicollaris. Next base: position 835,679 of record VXBJ01001361.1, on the reverse strand, counting down.
TTTAACTGCTGCATTCATCATGAATGTATTATATAACCACATTATTGCATGCTTGGGCTTTCACTTACGTCCTTGTTTCAATACCATGACTCAGCAGAGAATAATTTTTAGCTTATTTTCCAACTTCCTTGTGGTATTTTTCATTGATGCATGTGGTGTAAGATTGGGAAAAGACAGCTCAGACCTGCCACTGTATGTAGACCTGAAAGCCAAATCTTCAATTATTTTTGCATCCAGCATCACTCACTGATGGGAACTGTTGCACTGTTTTGCCCTAGTCTCATTCACTGGAGCTGTCCTACCAGCTCTGTGAGCTATCGTGACTGAGGCAACCTAAATTTTTCTCTCCCAGCCTTTGTGCAGATGCAGGCAGTAGTGTTTCCGAAAATAAGAACAATATGAGTGCAGGATATGATGCACCCTTCCTCGCACAGGATTTGACTCAGACTCCCTTAACCAACCAATCACCTGAGCAAGTATTACTTCTCCTGAGGCAAGTCCCTAAAATTTAGCCCCCTTTCTGGACCATGATACTCATCATCCAGTGTTGCTCCTCCCTCTGTTCCCACCAGCTTTATGGAGAGTGTTCATAGTGTTCACAGGGCTGGATGGGGAGGACAAGGGGCAGAGTGGACGCAGCTTGGCATGGACATGGTCTTTATCATCTATAGAAGACCATTGCTTGGATGCCCCAGAGACTGACAATAGCAGATGTAAATCAGTCCTGGATTTCTGATGTTTTTTTAAGATTTAACTATGCCATTTGACATTTTCTGTTACGAGATTTCCCCAGTGGTGAGCTTCCTGAATCAGGTCATTACACCGTATGTCTTCGTAGCTATCAGCTGGATCACTGAAGCTGATACACACATCACAAGATGTGTGTGTATGTGAGATGACTATGAAGGTGTACAGTCTTGGGAGCCACTGTTGACTAGAAGAAACAGACCTCAGCTTCCCAGATGTGCTGAGAAGAGCTGCTTGCTGTTCTTTTTGGTGTGATTTTAACTAATTTAGCAAACAAGGCGATTAAAGACAGAATGGCCATGACTGCCTTCTGTCAAATTTCTTCAGTCTTTTCACAGCGCTAAACAGGTACCTCAGTAAATTTAACACTCATATCACACACACACCACCCCAATCTTTCAGGTTTTAAAGTTACTTAGAGACTCTGCCTCCTCAGTTTGGGGGACTGAGAAAGAATTTCTTGCAACAAAGTTCTTCATGGGTTTTAAAATCTACTTGGTTTTAGGTGATTTATTTGGAGCATATTTCCAGTATGTGGTTTCTTCTGACTGGGTTGACTAGACTAAATATTAGTTGCATACTAACAGGAGCTACAAGTGATGTCCAGGGAAAAGAAGGGGCGGAAGTTGCTGGTGTTGAGCAGGCATCCAGCTGCACTTGTTGAAGGCCTCTGTAGCCTTCAGCCTGGGGGCAGCAACCACAAGCAACACAAACTAACTTCCTGATTATGGACAAACCTCACAGCAATATTTTTTCTGTGCTTCTCTCATGCCAAGACAGTAAGACATCATTTTAAATAGCCTTAATTGAGTATTTGGATTGGGGAAGGGGAAGGGAGGGAAAGGGAAAGGGAAAGAGAAAGGGAAAGGGAAAGGGAAAGGGAAAGGGAAAGGGAAAGGGAAAGGGAAAGGGAAAGGGAAGACTGAACGCTCAAACCTGAAACTTCAGGAGAGCATCCTGGAATCACAGAAATTAAGATCTATAAGAAACTCAATATATAACCTATAGCTTGTTTGATCCAGGTAAGAATGACTGGACCAAGATGTTCCCCGGTATATATCTTGTTTGATTTAAAAAGAAACTTAGATATCAGTGTCTCCAAAATGTGTTACGTAGCTTATTCCTGATCTTAGCAATTCATTCCATTTCTGCAGATGAATGCTGACATCCTCACTTTTATGGCCTGTCTGTGCAGAATATGGAGAGCAATTGATCACTACCACCTTTGCAATAGCTTTTTTATAAGTTTGAAATCTGTTATCAGGCAACTTGATGTCTTTCATCCAGACTAAATACATTCCTTCAAACTTCCTTCACCTTTCACATAGCTCTTAGTATCCTTCTTGATCATTACAATTTGTGATATCTGGCACGAAGTATGGTGCCTTTGTCAAAAGATTTTTGAAGGCCTATGCCACTTTTTCTATAAATTTGAGACTCTGACATTTTGGGAGGCCCTGTTGATAGATTAGGAAAACTATTTCCCCTCTAATTGCAGATTGGAGCTTCTTTATAACAATGTAGTTATTTGGATTATTTCAAGGTTAAATTACTTTTCTTCCTAACAGGATAGATAGATATTTGTGCTAGTAAGCTCGTATAATACTTATATCCAGCAAGATGTTAATTAATTGAAGTTTCCTTCAATTCCATTTTCTCAACACAACAAAAGTCAATGGAGTTATATCACAGATTAAAGTTTCAATCATTTAAGATGTGTAAGTTGTACATCAGCACACTGGGTGTTCCTGTGATGTTTATTTGCGGTTGTATTATTGAATTGCTGTCGACATCAGAGGCAATTCATTAATTTTGCATACCTCGATCTAACATGCAGTAAAATGGTATTAATAATACAGGCATGTTGCAAAGATTAGCTAATGATTGTGATCATTTTTTTATCCTTGTTCTTACACAGCATTTGGGCATTTGTCAGTCGAAAATGTTGTGCAAGTGTTTGGCCACACTGTGTTAAACGTCCTCTCATGCAGTAAGAGCTATTGGCATTCTCTGTTGTAGACTTTGTTTGTTTAACGTGGTGATCAAAAGGCACATTGTATTGCCACCAAACCCTGAGTCACCCTCCCCAAGGAACAATCATCTTTTCTTTCCATTTGGGTGGAGATAGTATATTTCTTACTAAGGGAGTGGTGATCTCAGTCCAAAATTTCCTTATAATATTTAGTAAGCTAAATATTTTATATTTATGTTATATTGAGAAGACAGGGAAAAGGAGGTGTATTGCATACATGCTGGTAAGCTTTTGTCGTTGTGCTATTAACACCACAGCAGCAGTTTAGTGACTTTTATCTTCCTAGTGCAGAGCTACAGAGGGAGAGGGAAGGGGCGTCAGCATAGGTGGTGCTGTGAAATTTGCAAAAACATCTGGCAGATTCTGGCTGTAGCAAAGGAATAGAAACATCTCTCCATCTTTCCCAGACACTGCCTGTGCACTGCCTCACTTTCTAATGGCGATGCTCTTCTGTGGAATCACTTGGTTTGACTTCTTCATGGCTAGGAAGATGCAGCAACATCAGGATACAGCAATAGTCACCCTGATGGTGACTGCCTACTGTGGGCAGCAGCACATTGTGGCAGAGGGAAATGGTGGGAGGTAGTGGGTGATGAAGCTGCTTGTCATGTGCTAGGGTATAGGAGATGAGCGTGAGGACTGGTTTATCCTGCCCTAGACAAGGTCAAGTAGAAGACCTTTCAGCCAGATGCTATTTCCTTGTGCCTCATGATGAGAAGCAGGAGGGAGGAAGGAAGGGGAGGAAGGACGGAGTTCAGAGACAGGGTTGTGGCAAAATGTGCCCCCTGGGGAGCTTCCCATTTCTCTACCGTTACCTACTATTTCCCTCCCAGCAGTCTGGTCAGGGGGAGAAGGGAAGAGAAGAGCAACTAAAGGGAAGTGCAAGGGACAGAGGGTGGCATATTAGAAATTTGCTGGAATTGGTCAGTTGGGCTGGAACATGACAGGGCTCCGGAGAGTTACTCATAATACAAAGTTTCGAAATATGTACAACTCACACTCAAAAAATGGTTTGTGTCTGAGGGTGGGGAATGTTTTCCCCAGCCCCTGCTTGCAAGACAAATAAGAATACGGGGAGGGGGAAGGGAGGGGGGAGGGAACGAGGGCAGAAATTACTGCCACTACTGTAAACAGTTTGTTTAACTAAAGATAATTGCACCAAAATTTGCTCAGCTAATTCTTATTCTTGCTGCCTGCTCCCTAAAGACTGTCCAGGGCAGGTACCTGATAGCACAGCTGGGTCCTAGTGGAGCACAGAAGTGGGAAAGGAGTGTGCCTGGAAGGCTGACTCTGTGCTCAGTAAGGCCTTTGGGGATTTTAAGTAGGCTTTGTTATGAATCAGGAAAAGTGATACTGAGTGCCTAGTGTTTTTAAAAGACTGTCTGCAATCAGAAAGATTATTAATTTATTTTATCTGTGTGGAGACACCAGCTGGTAGGCAATTGTTGCCTTTAGTGTATTATTTTTCATATGTGAATTTTTGCTCTTATTTCCCAAATGCATAAGAGAATGAATCTCCTTATGCAAAGCCATACTTATGTACATTCTACGTAAAAAAAAAAAAAAGTCAATGTCAGTAAATTCTTCTGACGTTTAATATCAAATTTCTTTAAAAAATTACTATATCTTATGGCTGGTCCAAATTTCTGCAAATGCTAAACTGGAACTGACTCCTGGTGCCAGTGCTTTACCATTACCTACCTGGAGTGATCCTCTCAAAGGCTGTTCTGAACAGACACTTCTTGAGCGCTGCAAATGATCCAACCGTACCCGGGTTTCTAATAGTTGCAGGAGACAAATGGCAGAACCGTGTTTGAGCCTGATGGGAGTAAAGCTTCTTCCAGCCTGTCTGACTTGAAAAATATCTTTGCTTGCCTCAGCCATGTATCAAGTCACTTTGACCTGCTACAGTTAGATTTCCATAAATACATTCTGCAAAAGGAAATATTTGCTCTAGCTAATGCTGCAGGAAAATACAGGTCAATTCATTTATCATACTCATCAGTATAATATAACACTGGGTACACACACTATTCCTCTGATTCTTCAGAGCATTGTTCTGAATTACTTAGCACTCAGGATGTGTTCTTGCAGATGGCAAGAGCCAGCAAGTTCAGGCTAAATCGGGGAGTCATAATTTACTGCCTCTATCAAGTTACACTGACAGGTAAGAGCCTAAGCTGTGATACAATGGGCTGCAGTGCTCTCACCAGTGTAAAATTAACCTCCAGGTAATGTCCAGATAGATGTATACCAGGAGCCACTAATCCCATCTGAAGTGGGGATGCAAACTGCTGGGTGTTTTTGCCCCCGTTGTCACTGGCTTTCTCGCTTCCATTTCCTTCTGTCTTCACCTGAAGCTGCTGATAAGGTATGTGGTACCTGCCTTGGTTTTTCTGTAGCTGCCACTCTAGGGAGAAAGGGACAAGAAGCAATCAGAAATTAGCAATATGTATGAGGAGTTCACCTACAAAGTAGAGTGATAATATTGCTCTTTGCTTTGAAACTCTTTTGATCTTGTATATTAAAAAGCATTTTATGCCAGGGTGAAACTGGAGCGCTTTTCTTTTTTAGCTGGGAGGACCGGGGCACAGAGATGTACAAGAACATGTTCTAAGTTACACAGTGAGACACGTAAGACTTCTGAGACAGAACTCAGTGCACCTGACATTCCAAAGAGCACTCACTTTTTATATTAATTAAAATAACATTGGGTGGATAACTCAGGCCCTGAGATACATTCAAGGAAGCAAAAGTACTCTCTGCAAGTGTTACATGAAGTAGGAAGCACTCTGTATGAGTTGGCTTCTCCTTTCAAACCCCATTAGAGTAATTTTCTGCCTATTGCATTCTCTTCCTGTAGATGTTTTTGAACATATATTCAGAAATGCCTGATGAATATCTTCATGAGGGATGCTCAGCAGGTCTTTAGAGAGACTCAAAGACATATCTTTGCTTCTGAAAGTCTGTTTCAGACCTGAAATTCTATGTAAGAATAAGGGCCTGTTGCAATTACAGACATCTATCCTTAGGGAAGAAGAAAAATACGACAGACTGATCTAGTGTGGACCAACTTAGATTACCTTTGTGCTAGTTATTTCCATGAATCTGCTCTTCCAGAAGCAGAGGAAGCCTCTAGGTGTCATTGGAATGTATCAGGAGCTGCTGGAAGAACAGAAGGAAGTCTCTTATTCCATGATGCTGGTGATCCCTTCTCAGAGCACTTCCAAGTCCTTTCATTTGTCTAGTGTTTTAGGGGCAAAGAACCTGTTGAGTAATATCATGGCAAGATGTATCTTTAAATACTTTTTTTGTGTTTGCAAAGGTTTACAGAGTGAACATTTTAGTGGGGAAAAGAAGTTTCTTGAGTTTTAATTTTTTTCACTGCAGAGCCTTACAGGTTCCCTTATGGTATGGGCACTGGTTGAGGCACAAAAAAAAACCAAAAAAAACCAAAAACCCAAACCAGTAGGTTTCACTTATTTAATATTTTTCTTCTCACACTGAGGCCTCAGAGAGTTGTAGTTCTTGTCACATGCAGCTCTTTATAACAGGAAAATGATGTTCCATAACCAAATGCCTTCATAACAAAGGTCCTGGCAGCACAATCACACTGAATACCTACTTAATCAACTATTCTTTAGCAAATTAGACCCACTTTTGACAGAATGTTGTTTAATTTTGGGGACATATCAAATTGAAAGATAAAGTTTAGCTTCTGGCTGACTAAATGTACATTAAATTACTGAACTAAGCATATATTGGAGAAAGCTGGTAAAACAATATTTCTGTGCAGAAATGCAATTTGGTTTATAAGTTCTCCACACTATTTTGAAAGTGTGCTGCAAAACTAGGTTGATAACATGTGACAGTATTGCAGAATTATCAAAAGGAGATAGATCTGGAATGAGAACAGCTGCTTGCTTAAGTAGCTGTGAAGGAATGAGACGCAGCGTGGGATGGGGATGATAAACAAGTTAGTTGGTTCTTCCAAAAAATCCACCGATGCTTCATTTTCCTCACAAGGCACTAACATTCATACCCTGCTAAGATGAACAGAGTAGCTTGGAGTGCTATTTTTTTCAGGTAGTCAATACCAATGCACCAGCTTTTGTTCAAATTTCCTTGCAATCACAGTGGCTGGAAACTAGCTTTTTAATAAATGAAGTCTAATTTCTGAACAGAAATTACACCGAGGGTGAATGCCATATTTCAGGGCCACAGAAGCCATGCAGTGTGGACAGGTCTGACAAGAGAAGCCTGGATGATTCTTCTGCAGACTTTTGGGGGATTACAGCCTTACCTCTTAGGAAAGGTGAGCTAAGTGTCTAGGAAGAGAGACAGGTCATCAGAGCAGCAGACTTCAGCAGAGTGTCTGGCTATTGATGGCACTTCAGCCTTGATGCACTTCCAGGGTACTTTGAAAGGGAAGAAGAAAAAACTAAATGCATTAGTTGATTATAGTATGAACAGGAGATACCGTACAATTTATTGCTATTGATAAAATAACAACAGTCCTAAGAGTCTGTTGATACAATATCGTTTTCCTTGTTGAATTTCTCAGAGTGAAAAAAAGAGTTGTTATTTTATTAACTTTAATCTGTAAAAACACCTGAATACTCCTATACACACTGCAGTGGGACAGAGAAAGGAAAATATTAAGGAGAAGATAAAGGAGTTCAGTTTGTTTAGTCTAGCAAAAATAAGGACAAAATAGTGGAGTGGGGATACAATTACTGTAAGTAAATACATCAGGACAGAACACTAGGAAAGGAAGAGAATACTTAAGCTAAAGGACAATGTTGGCTTACTAAAAATAGGTAAGAATGGTCAAGAATAAATCTGTGCCGGAAATCAGAGGATTGAGAGGAATGAGAATTTGTAACAGCCGCTTTCTAGGGCCAAAATCCCTCACTAGTTTTTAAAGGAAGCTGGATGTATTTGTGAAAATGATACTTGTGATGTCCATGGAATATGCCTGATTGCACAGGAAGATACTCACTGTTCTGACATTATTATTTTAAGCCCTTCCTTTTGGATACAGCATGAGAAAAATTCTTAGAATCACCTTGGGATGTCTTTGCAATACAATTACAGGGCAGTACGATGCACCTCTTGTACATCTGTCAGTAGGAGTTGAAACATGGCCTTACCCAAGCTCAGAGCTGTTATCAGTCTAACTAAAATACAAATTTTCAAGAGGTGAAAAACGCTACTTTTTTCTCCTGACTCTATATTTTGTTCTCAAAGGAAAGAAGCCAGGAATGTACTCCCTTGGCTGGAAGGATAAAATTGAGAAACTTCAGCGCTTTGAAAACAACCTTGCTAAGTTTCCTTCAAGACAGTGTTGGTTTACATCTATCAATTGCAAAGATTAAGTTATTAATACATGTTTATAGGATTGTATGCAATCCTCCCTAGTATGCCTAAGCAGCAACAAGAGAGAGGAAACAAAATACCTAATACAACGGGAGTTGGTGAATCTGAAGGGCAGAGAAGTCAGTGGGGAATCAGGCCTGCCAAATCTTTCCTACATCAGACTATTGAGGTAAACTGCCTTTTGCGTTTTTCTGCTGCCAACATGATTCCTCAGGCATAAGCTCCGGTGAGATCATTAGCTTGAACAAGGTATCCCTCTCAGCAAAATTAAGTCACAGTCTCCAAACATCATGACTCAGGCCTCTTAGAGGCCCAAGATTTATCTTTAAAAGGCCTTAGATTTGTTAAGTGTGTGTGCGTCTAATCTGATAAAAGTCTAAATGCTGTTTTACCAGGCTTTTGCATAAAAGATCAGGACAGATTAGGATATGCCTAATCCTCAGTGTGAAATCCTGACAATGCTGCAAGCAGTGGGTTTCTGCTAGTGACTTCAATAGCCCAGATGCTTCTTTTGCTTTCATCTCAGGATCTCTTGCTACTGGAGAATGAAAGGCTTATTTGCTAATTACAGTGGAAAAATAGTTCGCTTCCTTTGAAGAAATTGGTGACCAGGGGGTCAATTTGAAAGAGATTGTTATCCTATACAAAAATGGGGGGTGAGGGGAAGATGAAGAAGTTTCTTAACTGTTATTAAAATTAAATTAAATTACCTAAGATGTCATTTCTTAGATCTTATGAAAGCAGGGTACATTTGGAGTTTATTACAGACAAGCAAACAAGCAATCCAGGAGATATGTCTTTGACAACATAAAATGATGTCATGAATAATTTTTTTTTGTCTATTGGACTACCTTGCTATGTAATTCGTTGGCCAGTGGGCTGTCTCTCCCATGAGAGCTCTGGTAATTAATGGAAGCTCACCAAAAGCCTTAGATCTTTTCTGTGGTGAGGTTTGATGCTAATGTTAACATTCGCAACCCAAAACAGAGCTTCTCCACTGCTTCTTCAATGCTGCAGAGAAGACAGTAGCAAAGAAATATCTCACTGTAGCAGGATCTTGAGAGAAAGATCTCTAGGTTAAAAGGCTGGAGAGAAACCAGAAGCTGGAGATAAGGATCAAGGTGTTGTAAATAGCGTCTACATCCATTAACTAGGGAAAAACCAGGTTATTTCTGAAGGTCTGCATAAATAAGAGGAATACGTAGCCTTTAATGAAACTGGATGGAGTACTTCAGATACTTGTCTTTTTTTATGCCAAAGTCTCAAAAGGTTTTTGAGGTCTTTGGTCTTCCTGTGAGCCACCAGAGCATTAGATCATCCAGGGCAAAGCCACATGGGAGTGATGTCTGGGATGCAGTTAAACATGCTAGCTCTGCCAAAACATGTTCCAAAGACCAGTATGCTTCAAGCCTATACTATATTCAAACACTGTGTGATCCTCCGGGATTAAAAGTGCCATCTAAGATTAGCACCCTGCTCTCACATCCATGGTAGCCATTTAAAGTAATTTTTTTGACCACGCTTGCTCCCATTCCCTGAGCCCGAGTGCATTATGACTAGAAATGAAGGAAAGAAACACTCTGAACGCAACTGGCAAAGCCAATTCTCATTTTCTAGACTGGCTTGTTCATAAATATCCAGAAATCAGACAACAATTTTTTTTTTTTTTAATTTTCCCTTGCAAACACCTGGACAGTATGAGAGGAAGGGGATGCCACTCCCTGCCTCACCAGGATATTACTGCTAGAGGATCTGAAGGAAGCTGCTCGCTGAGATTTCACGTAGGTTTGCTCCCCGCCCCAAGAGCATGGTCCCAGCATGGACTGCATGTAGTCTCTGTGTGCCCTCTGCTCCTGTCTGGTGGCTTTGATTAGCTGAGGTGATAGAACTATTGCTTGATGTGGTTCTGTATTTCTACAGGATACCAGTAGAGGGCAAAGATGACTTCAGGCTTGATGTGAGAAATCACACAGGTTGCTCTGCAGAGCAAGAAAATCACAGAAGTTAGGGGAAAACGCAAAAAATGAATGGGAGTTTGGGGAAAAGAGGTGCCAGGGACCTCTTTCTTAGCTCCTTCTCTTGTGAGCACAAGTTTCCATGCAACACACCAAAGTGCCATGAATCACAGTGGTGAGACCCACGCTGCCATGGGAACATTATAGGACTCAAGGGGCTGCTGGTCTCAGACCCAGAGGAGCCCTTCTCTCCTCAGCAGGACAGATGTGTCCCCACCACATCTAGGAAAAGGACAGGCCTGGCTGCTGCATCTATTGTGAACAGAGACCACTCTGTTACACTGGACCAACCTTCCCTTCTTCATCAGCTTTCCCTCTGTCTTTCCTGAATGGCCTGCAAGAAAGGGTCTTCCATTAGTATCATGTGGGATCTCAAGGCAGATGAATATTTCCCATATCTTTGCCAGGAAAGCTTAAATGCAAGAGTAATAATATTATTATTTTTTTTTTTGGCTCTAGTCTGGGGAAATGTAATTAGCTGTAATAGAAACAATCTTTAAAGGCCTTGTAATCTAAATAATCCAAGAAACTAAGACTCAGAGATTTAGATCTTATATCCTTTCCCTGAGCTGAATAAAACATGATTTACATCAGAAAGTATATCAGATGGTCTCTAATATACCTTAGTAAAGCAATTTCTTTTTTTTTTTCACTGCAATTTTGAATAATATGTCCAGCTGATTTATCATTTCATTATAATATGCTTCTCTTCTATGCAAGCAAATCCGAGGTGTATGAGAGGGCTGTTTATTCCTCTGCTCCAGAAACAGAAATAGATTAACATTTTTTAAAATTGTAGGAATCTGTCTCAGGAGCTGATATAAAACCTTTCACATGCACACACACAAGAAATACAATCAGGGATAAAATCAGAAGTGAATTGTAAATAAGGTTCTTGTTTTATTTTTGTGAGACAGCTTTTTTTTATAAAACTTCCAAATGGTTTTTCCAGTTCTCTCACCCATGGAGAGAATGATGTTCCTCTGAGATACCAGTTGCTACTTTTTAGCTGTGGCTATGCAAAGGATCTGTGCTACTCTGGAAGGTAAAGCCTCTCACAGAATTTCTTACCTTTTTTTTCCATCCCTTCTGTTAAATGGTGGGGCAGATGAACAGGGACCTGCTACACAACATTTGCAACTTTAAATGCATGACAACTGATGTACAGTGTAACCACTTCATCCAAGTCACAAATATCTATATGTGTGGTTGAAAAGCAATGGAAGGTGAACAGGGAGTGGGTGGAAAATCTAGGCAAGGAGGACACACTATTCAAGGAAAAAATGCTTTAAAAGAAAGAAATTCTAGCTTCTCTCCAAGAAGAAAACCAGATGGAATGCACTGGCCTAGGCATAGCAAACTTAGCCCTAACACTATTGTATCCAAATTCTCAGCATTGGAAAGGGGAGACAGACAATGAACTAAAGAAGAAAATAGAAATTATATGAAGTCTTCTCCTTGTCTTTTTATTATTTACACAGTTTCATTATATTTATGTTAGTTCATTTGAACCATGTTAGGGCAGCCAGTTAATCTTGCTAAGTGGAAGAGAATATTTTATTTCTGATATGTGTTATGAAATACTATATCTGATTTCTAGCAGACACTTAATATGCTGATTATACCATATAGGAATACCCTAATTATACAATACAGGAGCAACAAAAATATATCAGACCTCTTAGAAATGGACACAAACCACAGAAATGTAAAGCTGAAAAGGACCTCAAGAGATTAGTAAATCCACTCTTCTGTGCTGGGAGCCAGTAAATGTAGCAGGACAGCTGTCAAGGGTGGTTTGCTTAACTTGTTCTCAAATCCTCCAATATTTTAAAGGCTATGTTCATCTACAAGAACTTATTGCTCTTACAGTTGGAAAAGCAATTTGTAGCATAAGGCTGTCTCATTTATTGCAGTGTGGATGGATCTTTTTTTTATTTTCTCCATTAGCTACAAGAAACAGTTTAGCCCCCACTTAGCACTCTTCAGCAGTCTTTTACCCATCAGAAAACTTATGCCTACTAGCCAGTTTGTTTGCTTTTATGTTCTGAACCCATTTTTCAGCCTTTTCTAATGGTTTTCTCAAATATCATGCTTTCTTAAAACGTTTTCTTGCTGGTGTGATACAAACTACTCTCAGCTTACCTACAGTTTCCTTAAAACCTGATGAGTCTGAGCCCATACTAGCTTCACTGTCCTAGACAGTGCAATAATACCTCCTACCTCTCACACACACTACTTTTACTTATACGTCCCAGGATAATACTCATTCTTTTGGAAGTCATTGGACTTGTTTGGTGGGGGAACTTTTATACTTCCTAGACCCTTTTATTCAGTAGTAATTCTGATAGTATTTTGGGCATTTGATTTGAGTTTAATTATCTTTAAAGTGTTTAACATTACTTTCTTGAGGTGAGAGGATGAGATTTTAAGAACTTCCTGATATGGCCTCTATACTGACGTATGCTGTTGTTTATTTCTCATGAATTCTGTTTTTAGTTTCTTCCTATTTTGCTGCCCAGAGGCCTCTGCACACAGGGCAGACAAAAATTAAAATTTAGGTGAGAACAGGAACTAATTATTTCTACTTGCTAATAAGAACAGAAAATGAGAACGAAATTAAACTTCATAGAGCTACATATTATGCATCAGAAAAATCAGGCTACTTGAGAGAAGAAAACTGCTAAGAGAGGTGGTGGAAACACCACCATTAGTTCTCACCAAAGCTACAACTAGCTGGCTACTCATTGTCAGCACACAATTGTACAGGTTTGCCTATTACCTAGAGTCATAAATTAGAGAGGAAAGATGTCTGATCACACTCTTGACTTTCCAAGGCTATAAATAGCATTGAACAGCTAATGAAAGCTAAGCTTGCACTAGGGATCCTGTAGAGGAGACTTACCTCAGCTCTGGTCTGATTCTGAGGGAAACAGTACCACATTATCTTCTCACAGGAGAGATAGGTATATGAAGAAGTAGTAAGACATGAGAAACATCATTTTTGGAGCAACAGGGGACAAGATTATCTCCTTAGTAATTGTAAGCTGCCCTCCTGAAGAGTCTTCTCCACAACAGAAGATTGTACATTTCTCATGACACTTTGCACATCACTTTTTGTTTAAATTACATATAATGATGATCCTGTGTACGAAGATATAGGCTTAGCTGTTTTTAACCCTTGAAGATCACTGTGCTGATTCAGTGGAAGTGAGGGAACACCTCTCCTACTGTTTGCTCCTTATAAGCAGGTGCCCATTTTTGCTTCCCCAAACTCCATTCCCAGCAGGTGGCATGCGGCAGCATACGATCTGCCATCTTCTCTTGTGGAGTCCTGTTAAGGGAACATGCCACATCCCAGAGTCCCAGTGTGCAGGGATACTTGAAGAGAGGGCCTTCAGCTCTAATAAGAGAAAGTGTCCTAAAGCTGTTGCATTCACCCAAACTCACGTTCTTACTCTTTCCACTTCAAGCATCAGCCAGGCCTAAACATAAGCCAAAGCAAACATCTGTTTAGCAGGACATGGGCATGCAGAAGAATCTTCTTCATCAGTAGTTAACAGTACTTATTATTCCCCCTTGTGTATCCCCCCCACCCCAAGTACCTGCTGCGTGAAAATGCTCTAGAGTGAGGGTCACTCCATCATCATCATCCTTCCTAAAGCTCTAGACCATTGGTCATGTTCTAACCCTATTCCTCATTCCCAGGGTTACATTTTTGTCTACAAATACAATTACTATGATGGTGCTAGCTATCCCTGGTATTTGAAGACTCCTCTACCTCAGGTTCTGGCTAGGCAGTCAAGAGGTGTGCAAATTACGTGAATGCCACTGATAACTCTGCGTGCCACTGACAGCTGCTATTCATGGTCTTTTTTTCTGCATTCATAATCAGCTGGTTCTCTTTGTCTAAAATGTTCCCTTTCTGCTCCCTGGTATCATAATAGACTCATAATAATCAGAATTCAACTATGGCACACGGTATCAACTATATCCATGCTATGAGCCTGTGCTCTCAGACATTACTAGCTTTCTATAGACTTCTTGATAACACAGACAACAAATCTCTCAATGGGGACTTCTGCACAGATATGGTGTGAGAGGACATTCCCACTGCTGCCCTCCCATTGATGTTCTGAGGCCACTTACATTCAAGTGTTATGAAGTACCCAAATGGTTCTTGACATGTATGGTATTTTTGAAGTAACACTTTTGGCATTTATTGGGAATAACTGTAACTGGAGAAGTAGCACATACAGATTTCTCCAGTGCTTAAAAAAAAACCACCGTGGGAGTTTTCTGTACCCTGAAGACTTGACATGTAAGCTGTCTAGCTTATACTGGCTACCATCTGGCTCTCAGTGCAACTCTTTGTTTTCAGTCTCCAGGCCATTATGTCTTTAGTAAATAATCAAACATTTTTTGTTCTATTCATTTCTTTTGTTCTGTTGAATTGTTGATTAGGAGCCAACGGTTTATTTAAACAGGTGATAACTTTGCTACTTACTTGGTGCAACTGGGACATAGTTTTAGGTCACATCTACATGACAAATGCAGTCATGTCAAGCAATCTGAACACAGAGCAACAAGCTAAAGTGTTTCTAAGGCTTTGGAAGCCTTCTGGAAATTTCCAGACAAAAAGAGCTAAGTTTTATCCTCCCAGTTTAGGGCTGGAGGAGTAGGGACAACTCCGGTCATAAAGTGGGATTGGGGAGTGCAAAAGTAGTGGTAAAAGAGAATTGGAGTGGGAAGAAGCGGAGGAGGAATATGGAGCTGGAAAGGATATGACAACAACTCACAATAGGCACAGCCTCTTTCAAAAATAGTTAGGACTGTGGACTCATTAACTTCTGAGTATTTAGACAGGCTTGCCTAGTACACTTCATGGCCCCACTTTGAAGCTCTATCCTTGCCCTTTCCGAACCACATTTCTGCAAATCTAAATCCACAGCAGACACAAAGAGCATGGCTGAAAACGTGCAACAGGCTGCCCCTTTTCACTTAAGGAAGTGACGACCACCGAGATGGGTGCCTTAGTTCTTCAACTTATGTCTCCTTTAGTTGAAGTGGTTCAGGCTGGCACTCTTTGAGCAGGAGAAGCCAAATCTATCTTCTGTCTGTCAGCCCGAAATGCCAAGCAGCTGCTGTGTCCTGCCTGCAGACAGCCGTGACGTTCCTAGGGGGCCACAGGAATTGTAACAGAACAGATGCAACACAGCAGAGGAAAGGGAAAATTAAGACATATAAGCAAGGAGAAAAGCAGTAGGAGCCAACAGAGACAGACAAAAGGGGTAGAAGTGTCTTTCACAGAAGAAGTATCCTTCTGTGAAAAATGAGTTGGGTTGTTACTGCATAGGTCTGAGTAGAACTGTGTTTGAAACAAGTCACTGCTCTCCCAACCCCGCATCTTGTTGTTGTTTTAAAGAATGGTCATTTTACAGTAAACAAACTGTGATAACCCCAAAGCCTTTTCCTCCCTCTCTGTGCCAGAGGAAGCTAAGTTTATCCCAAGCATTTCCAAAAACGCATAGCATTTGAAGGCACAGTAATATATGGGGCCAGAAACTTTTAAATAAAAGCCAGTTAGAGCTTCAATTCATTTCCACCTTCTTTTTTATTTTTATTGCATTTTCTGAAAGAAGAAGTCTGTCTCAAGCCTACACATTTTAACAGGCTGCCAGTTCCTTCCTGCAGAATTTGCACCTTTCAGCTATTATGCCCTTGTAAGATTATACTTTTCAGCTACTGAAAAACATCATAGATTTAAACTCCCTCAAGAGAAGTCAGTATCAGTTAGGTACCATCTTCAGAAAACTGCTTGAAACTATTTGCCAGAAAACTTATTTCTTAGTGATTTGGAGCAAGTCGCCCCACAAATAACAGATTCCGCAGTTATTATAGTTTTGGTTCTCAAATTTCTTCTCTACTAGATACAAATTGTGTCTCTTGCCCTAAAAAAAAAGTGATCTCGGTTCAACACCACATTTCTTTAACTATGCTTGAGTGACGTGCTGGGGTTATCAGAGTAGGGACTACATTTCTCCTCAATTTAAGCAGCTATAAAGGATGGAGAACTTGCATCAAAGAATGACAGAAAACTTGGAGGTTAAAGTTTAAAAATAGGTATTTGCTTTACGTTCTTGCCTTCACCTGATCCTAATTGTACGTCTGAGTCTAGTCTGGTATTTTAGATTAAAAGGCTTCACTTTCTGAAGAAATGCAGCACAGAAGAAAATTTAAAACCTGGGCCTTCCTCCGTGTGTGAAAGAAAGCCTCCCATGCATAAACTCACTTTGAGTTAAATCACCCATTTTCTATTATTTACTAAAAAACAACAGCCACAAAACCAGCCAAAGAGGGCAGCGTCCCCCTCAGATGTCCAAGGCATATTGCTTACTGTTGTTCTTGTATTCATTTCCCATTCTAATCAGCAATTAAAAAGCAGACCAATCAGCTTACTATTTTTCCTTCCTTTCCAGCCATGCCAGAGATGCAGTTGGCAAAACTCCCGGGCTGAGAGGAATAGAAAATATCAAAAGTTTCTCAAGTCTTGATTTCTTCATTTACTTTTTGCTAACTGCCAATGTACAACCAATAAGCCGCAAATATGAAGGTGGCCAGAGAAGGACAGCACAGTCTTATGAATAAACACTTCTCCTCTACCTTCAGAAGTTTGTGAATTCTATTTCAACATGAACATTGATTCATATTTCACATTCACATGCAAGTATTTTGCAGTTCTACTTAGCAACCAGGAGTATGTAGGAATGAGTGCTCCTCTGCACTCAGTTTATTTTGATCAGTATGGGTAAGGCCCAACCCACAAATAAGCAGACAAGAGGTTTTTTGTCTCTGATCTTAGCAGCATTAGGAATTACAATACTTCCTTATACACCCAGAAACATAGCCAGATAAACAAAAATATGATCAACAAGTGCCCAAAACCGTAAGTCCAGAAAACAGTGCAAAGCTGTTGACAGGCCTTGAACAGGATTTTTGCTCTTGGTGTGGGACTAAGTGTGTTAATACAGAGTGTATTAATTTTTTATAATTAAAAAGGCATATCATGATGCCACACACTACTTTTACATTCAAGTAAGATCAAGAGCGTGTTAAAGTACTTAATTTCTTTTTCCTAAATATTGCACAGAACTAATCTAAAAACACAAGTACTTTTGTTTGGCATACTTAGGAAAGTATGCAAAAGAATCTTATTAATGGTTAGCATAGGAAATTTCAAAGTGGGGAAAATGTTAACTTCTACTTCAGATATTTTGTGTTTTAACCTCCTCACCCCAATTTCAGACTTCCCATTCTCAAGTATTTTGTTCTGATTTCTCTGTCATTCACAGGCCCATCCTAGTAAGGAGAAAAGGAGGGCAGGGTGTATTTTTCACAACTTCCTCCGTGTAGAAAACAACATAACCATCAAAATATGAAGAGAGTTGTCACTACCCCTCTTCTACTCTTTTCTATGAGCAGCAATGAGCAACAATAGGGAAGCAACTTCTGGCATCCCATTAGAAATATCCTAAAAATATAAAACTAAACCTCTTTTGTTCACAGTTGCTTCAGATCAACTCATAAAATCCAAAGTGAATACGAAAATATTTCCATCAGAAGAATTCTCTGTTTGTTTTTTTTTTTTTACCAAGAAAAAGTTCTGTATTTGGAAGCTTGGTCATCAGAGGACGTCCTCTTAGCTAGAGCATGTTACCGGGTTTTCAAGGAGCCTCTGTACAGGACAATGCCTCCAGCATCCCAGCACACCCCAACCCTCCCTTGCCTGATAAGCCCTTCTGATATGAGATGAATCATTTTGGACTTCTGTGTTCCTATCAGCTGTGGTACCACACCCTGTATTAGGGTGGCTGTGTAGTCCAAGATAACCACTGCTTGAATTTGTGTTCATCCCAAGACACAACATACCTACTTGGACACCCATCTGTTTCCACAAAACATTGCCCGCCAAAAAACCCAACCCCTTACGAGTCTGGTTTTCTTGAGAATAGGGACAGAAATCAAGGCAGTAAAGGTGAGTAGTGCACCCCTTTTCCCCAAGACTTTGTCCACATGCTGTGGGTCAGCAGGAGTTACATTAGCTGCATCTGAGAAGGTATCTCCCAATATGAAAGTGAAAAGCAAACCCTTCAACTATGCCAGGCTGTGCAAGACCTATAAGCGATGAACACATTTGAGTGGAGAGTGAAGGGCCTGCCAGGGAATGATAATGCCATGGAATCACTCTCAGAGAGATGCATTGGTCTCTGGCAGGGCTAGGTTTGCTCCAACCTACCCATTGCTCCCCCTTGCTCCTCAGACATGGCATCAAAATAAAGCCACAGCCATTATCACACTGTGAAGCCAGGCAGGGTACATGGAGGTACATACTGGTCAGGGGAGTTCCCCAAGGGCTTTCTGAAACAAAAAGAAGCCAAAATCCAATGGGACCTGTGGTCAGCTCAACCTTTTATTCCTAAATATTACAGCACGTTTTCTTACCACAGGGAGGTTGAAGCTAAAAAACAGGTTAAAAAAAACCCCAAACCAACAAACTCCACCCCGTCCTTGTTGAAAAGCACAAGGTACAAGTCCTTAATTTAAAAAGAAAACTCTTCCTGGTCAAACTATAGGGCAACAGACCTTCCTCACCTCACCACAGGTTCTTGCATAAGAGTTGAAAGAGATATTTTACGGGTTCTTCTGGATTTAAGTCCAGCTACAGGAAATTGCCCTGAAGGGAGGAAAGTAGCATTTTCCCGTGTAAAATGGTCCTGAACAGCAACTATTTACATGCTATGTCAGTCTTCATCTCCCAGAATTGAAGGCTTGAGATCTCCATTTCCATGAACTGCAGGTTGCTGATACTGCGTTGCACCACACAGGTTGTAAAGACCCAAGATAAGCGTTCAGTGAAAAGATTTCAGTTTTTCTAAGTGTCAGCTGGTCTGTGATTTTTATCTGTTACACTATTGTGTACAGAGGAACACAAAGCCAGGCATGGGCCATAAGAACAAACACTTAACAGATACAGGTTTATCCTGTTTTCCTACTTCTTCTTACCCTACCCCCTAGAAATTACTAACACTCTACTAAAACACCGAGGGCAGAAGGGGAACAATAGTCTGTGAGCTCCAACCTGCTGGGAGCGATAGTAGTGTTATCAGGTGCTTACCAGACTTATGTCCTGCCTTCAGCTCCATGAGGGGACTCCACCTCCCCCTTCTGTTTTTTGGCATCAGTCACCTCCTCCAATACTGCTCTGTTGTGGGGCTGGAGGAAAATGTTGAGTTCGGCTACCATTCCTCAAACCATGACAGCATCCACCCTTCCCTCCGTCTGTTTATGCATCTCCCCACTTTCCTAGCTCACACCTCAGCAACTTTATTCTCTTCATCCTCAGAGTGAGGTTGTCCCCATTTCTGCAAATGGCTCCATCTCTATCATTCTACTACCCATTAAGGTAGGCAGTTATCTATTTTCCAAGGTGTTTTAAGGAAACTGCTGGAGTTGCAGCACTGCAAATACTTCTAGCCTGTAAAAAAGATGAACACTGATGCAAGAAATCTTGTGAAAATGCATAATATTTTCTCAGATATTTTAATAGCTCAGCATAAGATTCAAATAGCAGTCAAAACACCCATTTTATTTTACTGTAGTAGAGCTCAATTCTAATGATTCCTGTCTCAGTACATCTGCTTTAAAAAACAGTACCCTGAAAAAAACACAGACTTTAGAATACACTTTTGTTTATTTTGCAACAGCTGTCCAAAGTTCTCATTGAATAATACTTTCCTATGCTGTAGCTAATTCAAGACCAGATGCCACTGAACTGAAGTCATCAATACCCCAAATACAAGCACAGGCACCTGCTTGCATAAAACAACTGGCGTCATTGGCTCCTTACCTTTGAGCTCTTTAGGCTAGGACCAGTCTCATCTATGAGGTGCATTACAAGCGTAACGTTGCAAGTTGCAAAAAGAAATCTCATTTCTTGATTGCCATTCTCCTCATGACAGAGAGGATAAATTGTAATTTTTTTTATTGCAAAATATTAAAATAAATTACATTTTACAAAGACTTAGTAAATATTTACATACAGTGTGATTCCAGTGACAATCAACAACAAAGAACAGACAGACAGGCATAGAATGGAGTGGTAAGAGTCAGGACTGCACAAATTTCAAAAGCCATATAAAAGACAAGATAACTTTAAAAAAATTGAACAAATCCCACGAGGCACAAAATGTACAAGTCTACAACAGAGTTCTTGGGGGTTTTTGTTTAGGTCAGACTTGTATATTGCTTTTTGCTCTCCTCACCAGTGATGCTTCTCTGTGTCTACACATACTCTCCCAGATCAACTGTAGAAAAAAAAATAATCTCAACATATATAACTGTATTTCCATGGATCTGTTATCAGTCTGCATGCTTTGTGACATCCATTGCCAGCAACAGATTCACAAATCATTAGTTCTGAAACATTTAACACATCGCTTTTTGTATTTCCTCAGTGATTTCGTACCAGTGTATCAGATGTGTTAGACTGCCTGTTATGAGATACTTATCTGAAAATTATGCCCTTCTAGTAAAATAGACTTCAATAGCATAAGACTTACAAGCAATGTCACAATGATGTCATGAAGGATGGGGTCACACAGTCCACAGCACTTAAAAGAGCTTTTGTAGGAACAGAATTTTGTTGTCACATTTCAGGATATTATTTTTTTTTAAATTTTTAAAGTACTGGCTCATCTTGGCAAAATGAGTAAGTTTATATCGTGAAAGTAGACCCATGCTTTACATGATGTGACTGGAAATACAATCTAGTTGTAGGCAATAGTTAGAAAGAAGAGTTTCCACTTCTATTCCATCCCTTCCTTACATGTGCTTTTAAGTTCCCTGCCCCACCTTCTTTAAAAATCTCCTTTCCTCTCTTTCTAGGAAGAGACCTGTCTCACCTATAAAAGCAATTCCATTGCATTAAGAAAGCTGTTAACATTAGTAATTAGCCAAACGAAATCTTACATGGCATCCAAAGAAAATGTTGACTATACCAAGTAGCACTGGGGAATTCACTCAGAGGCACTTTTGGGGCTGAATAGCTCAAAATCCAGCCTGGACACCCCTCTAATTCACTACATGTAAATTTGAAGGCAGAAAGACATTAACGTAGATTGCCCAGGCATCTGCTTTACACAAGATGTGGAAGACAGGCAGGCAAAAAGCTGTCTTGCTTAGCACTTTGGCAATTCTATGATGGCACCATAATTTTAAAAACCCTGGGAAATGGTTCAGCTTTTTGGAGAGAGACAGTATGAAAGCTACGCACCAACTAAAATCCTCCAAGACACTGAAAACAAGTAGGGCGTAATGAGACCTATTGTGTTGGCCCCTGTGTAAAGAGGAATTTTTTCCCAGTGTTAGGATTACATTAAGGCACGTGGTGGGATGTCTTGAGAACAGTTTTGTGAGGTGTGATCATGTTTCCCAAAAAAGCGGGAATATTGTACTTTGTTTTAATAAATTTAAACTATTACTTGAAATCCCATGATACTTATTATGCAGACTTATAGTCTATGCTGACTACACTGGGAAAGGCCAGAGAGCCACATCTAACTTGATAATATGAAACAGATCCCATCCATTCTCAGCTCTGGCGTACAAGTGCACTTCACTACAGAGAATGGAGAGTCTGGGTTCCAGTGTGCAACATCCTCTCCCAGTCAAACAGCCCAGCCAAGTGTCTGGGTTGTATTATTTCTGCATTAAAGAGATAGTTTGATGGGTTTTATTTAATGAAAATTGGACTATGCTTTTCCATTTAACGCACTTTCAGGAAGACTTTTCTCTCCTCACTGTCCTGTAGCTTTCTAACTGTCACTTAAAACTTTGATCTTTGTATCAATAATGGAAGACAAGTTGGAGGACAACAAAAGCTATATGGNATATATATATATAAAAATACTTGAAGGGCTTGGAGTCATTTAAAACAATGGAGGTGGGGATGTCTGTTAGAAGTAAATCAGAATTTTCTTGATAGGAACCCTCCCTCTTTTCCTGTCAAATATAAGCCAAACTCATCCAGGCACCCCTGCTCCAAACAGCATTAATA
>VXBJ01001361.1:781711-813336 GCA_013400055.1 Nycticryphes semicollaris | reverse complement strand
AGCTATATGGAGTGCTTTCTCTTTTTTTTTTTTCTTAAGTTAACATGTATTAAAAAAAAAAAAAAAGGCTAGACTTGCTACACAAGCATCCTGTGTATCACGCATGTAGCCTTACCTACCATTTCTTACAGTTACAAGGTATAGCAGTCAACCACAACCCTTTCNCCTGCTCCAAACAGCATTAATAGAATAAAATTTGTTTTCAAATTTGAATCTCTCTTCAGCACTATTACTATAAAATACAGATTAACTACCAAAGCAAATTATGTCAATTCCACATTTTTACCAGTATAACAGAGTTAGCCCTAGCTTGGTGTTCACTTTGTATTTGAAAAAGTGTCACATAAGTGGAAAATTCTGGAAAAAAGAAAAAAAAAAAGACTAGTACAGACAGTCCCTTGTTTCACAGTAGGCAACTTCAAAACTTTCCATCAACAGGCTATCCAACAAGTGCCAGTTTCCCATATGTCCTCCTCCTTCTGTGGAAAAGGCCAGCAGTTGAAGATGCAGCCAATATTTGCAGTTATTAGAAATTGCTAGTAATTTAATATTAGCATTGCAAGATTCCAGAAGTTCTTCTTACAGAGCTAGCGAGCCTGCCAGCATTACACCAAAAACGAGAATGAGACAACTTTTAACTGTTCACTGAACTTTGGAAACTTTCAGACATACTGGAATGACTTAAATACCATAAAACTACCCAGAACAACAGAACTTGACATGTTAATGTTGAAAGGTCTTGGCTATTTTCTGTTCTAAGTATGTTGGATACAACTGAAGTCAGTACCTTTTGCCAATATGTAATCAAGAGCCTCATTTGAAAGAGTTGTCAGGGTTAACACATAGATATCAAAAAAAGAAATAAAACTAGAACCATGTTATAATTTTCTTTGTAACCAAAACAATTTGGGCATAAATGTTATGAAAAGACATACTTCCTTCTTAATGACAAGTCCATCTCCAAACCAAAAGCTAATACTTTCAGGAGCTTAGAGACAAAGTTCCTTTTTAAAAGTGCCTCATGGCCTTATGTCACTTGATCGCATCTCAGTTTGCCCAAGATTTGACATTGCCCAGCCCAGACTTCTTGCAAGTGGGACAGAATAACCATTGTATATGTACATAGGTCAAACTTTAAAATGAAACAAATAAGCAAATTGTAATCATTCTGGAAAAAAAAAAAAAACAACCCAAACCCAAACCATCTCTCATTCAAGTCTAGTCTGAAGTACCAAGGTACCAAGGCAGGGAGGAACATCAAACAATACTGACTAACACACTGCACAGATCAGCAGCAGTGCTACAGGTCCCTTCTGACAGGCATTAGGGCATTTGGAGAAGATCCGTGCCTCCAAAGGTGNAAAAAACAACCCAAACCCAAACCATCTCTCATTCTGAAGTACCAAGAAGTACCAAGGTACCAAGGCAGGGAGGAACATCAAACAATACTGACTAACACACTGCACAGATCAGCAGCAGTGCTACAGGTCCCTTCTGACAGGCATTAGGGCATTTGGAGAAGATCCGTGCCTCCAAAGGTGATTTTTTTTTTTTTTGGTCAGAAGAACAGTGTCAATAAAACTTCACCTGTACATATACTGTATAAGGTTCATTCAAGTATTTCCTCTAGGAAATGGACAGTGGAAGGACACTTTCAACATTAAAAAGTTACTGTATCCTGCTTGTGCTCATACGTGCTTTGATCAACGGGTCTTCCAGTCACTTAATGCTTTTTAACAGTTCTGGGGCTGATGTGCATTTAGCAGCCCAATTGGTGAGCTTCATCCCAGATGATTCTTCCTTGTTAGAGGGCTCCTTCTCAATCCATTCCTTTGGAATCTTTAATTTTAATATTTTTAAAGTTACAGTTCACTATAATTTGACAAGCACTGACATATTCTAGACAGATGTTTCAGAAGCTTCCTCCTCAGTCTGCCAGCACACTTCAGCTCAGATCTGTGTGTCTGGGTATTCCATCTAAAGTTTCTCATTAAGTACAACCAGTGGTTGCACTATTATTTTTTTTTTTTGTGGTAAAAACAATGGGCAACAACAACAACAACAAAAAAGCAACCCCCTTACTTTCATTTGTGATCAAAGCAGGATTCAAATCCAGGTTTTCAGAGGTGAAAGGTTAATGGAGTAACCGAACACTTTTGATGCCCAGAACAGTCTCTTTGCAACAGTATAGCTACACTCCCAAACTAATTCCTCAATGAAATGCATAAATTCAGAGCAGGTCCAGTGTATTAACTAGTCTTTTCTTTTCTACTTGGTTCAAGAACCATAAAGTCCCAAGAAGGAGCAGGGCTCCAAATTCAACTGTTATTTCACAAGTTTTTCAGATAGGCAAAGCTTATGGGCTCAGAAACCAACTTAGGATGGGAAAAAGACACTGGAGTTTATCAGTTTGGGACTTGCTTTTGTTTTCAAAGAGACAGGAGAAGCTGCAAAAACATGCTTTTCTCCTTGCTCTGTTAGTTTATTCAATATGCACTGACCACTTTCAGAAAACCATTGTCAAACATGCTTCACGTTGCAGCTTTCACATTGCTTACTGTATTATATTCATTCATCAGTTGTTCATAAGGCACGGAAAGTTCTAGCTCATTATTGGTAAAGGTAGATTCATCAGAGGATGGGAATTTTACCAGTTTTTTTGCAGTTTCAGATTCCTCTGCAAGATTATCATCCATGGAGGATTTTGACGTTTCCTCATCATCTGAGATATCTTCTTCTTCATCATCATCCTCATTTACAAATGTTATATTGGCATTCTCAAATATTAAGGGTCGATAGTCTCTGGAATCCCACACTTCGCCTTCTTCTTCACTAATCCTGTCTAGCTGGTTTACAAACATGGTTCCTTCTAGAGGGCTGTCTCCAATACGTTTATCATGCAGGGGTCTCAGTACATGACCATTTTGAATGTCCAGAGAAGCCTCATCGTATTCAAATGACTCTGTCTTTGTGTAAGTCACCTGGGCATCTATACTGGCATTCTGCATATTTTGTTTGGCATTTTCTACTTTAATCATTTTGTCATTATTTGTCTTCAGGGCCTTCTTCCCAATTTGCTTAATGAGATCATTGTAGGTCTCTTCCTTCTTTGAAAGGAAGCTGAAAATGTTGACATCCTTTGAGGTACCCATTTGAAGGGGTTTTTTAGATCGGGGATGGTTATCAAATGACTCTTTTCTTTTTTTCCTCCGTTTCTTGATTGCTTTGTGGACTTCAACAAACATACTGACCTTCCAGTTAACAAAGAGTGAAAGCCAAGCTAGTCCCAGATAGATCCATAACTCCACAAAATATCTGTAAAGGGCATGATAGTTTGCATCCGGATTTACACCTACAAAGAATTAAAACCAAGAACATTACTGAAAGAGAACTCTCAACTGATAAAACTTTGAAGTTATGACCCTGAGAACTACTCCCTTCCA
Organism: Nycticryphes semicollaris; assembly: GCA_013400055.1. NCBI lineage: Eukaryota > Metazoa > Chordata > Aves > Charadriiformes > Rostratulidae > Nycticryphes > Nycticryphes semicollaris. The sequence continues at coordinate 809,893 of VXBJ01001361.1, read as the reverse complement.
CACTAACAGAGCCTGCTCCAAGAGGTGTTAAGTGGGAATCTGAAACCCTTCTGAAAGAAAAAGTTGATCCTAGGTTTCTGCTTCTTGGCCATATGTATTCTGACTACTGGACTACAACATAAAATGCCAGCATATTTTAATCTTTCTAAGTTACAAAAGTGAACTTTTTTCCTGCTTGAAAATTTCTAAGCCTTCTCCCTGCCACTGGATGGATATATTGAGAAAAGATTTCAGAATTCCACTTACAAAGATCATCTCCAAAGCCCTAAAAAATGCAATGGATTTTAGAGAAAGACAAGATTTTGGAGGGTGACACCAGTATGCTCAGCATTTCCTGTTCGCTACTTCTAAGCGGCTGCACAGAGAGCACTGCGCAGTACTTACGTGTCCTACTTTGTATACTGGATCCCATCCAAAGGCGTGTTTAAATATCATGGTGGACAGGGTAGCTCTGTGCCTGAAACAGGGACCCAGGTCACCTGAAAGAGTTAGGAACTTTGGGCTCTAGACTTAACCCAATAAAGGCCTTGGGTATCTAAGCCAAGATTGAAGAGCCAGATCTAGTCCATAGGATCAGTACTCAGCTTTAATTGAATCTTCTATTCAGCAAAATGTTTTGGAAAAATCCTAGAAAGCACCTTTCCAAATTAGAGTTTGGAAATAGAATTGACATACTATGCATGTGGTGAAATAATAATATACAATTACTGACCAGCAACAAAATCTCCAAATCCTATGGTGGTGATAGTGATAAATGAGAAATAGAGGCCTTCAATGTAATCCCATCCTTCAGTCACCATGAAGACAAAGGGAGGAATAACCAGGTGGACCAAGACACCCCAAACTATGAAAATAGCTGTGCATGTAATTTGTGCTTTCCTCTGTAAAGAAAGAAGAAAAAAAAAAAAAAGAAAGTCAGGGAAAGATCTCAAAATTTTCTTTTCCCATTTGTGGCATCCAGCATCATTTGACACACATTTCAGAGTTTTGTGCTAACGGTTTATCAGCCATTCCTTGAAGTCATTGACTGAAGTAAACACACAACTATTGTATTTTCCCCTTTATGCAGAACTCACTATTCTTACAACTACTTGCTCAAACAAGAGTATTTCCTCAGAGCTTTCTTTCACATTCTTGAAAAGATAAAGGAGTTCCTGATATTTTATAAATAAGCATGGGATACCGACGTAGCATTCTAATCTAAAAAGTAGTACCTCTGATTTTCCTTTTATTCATTTGAGTACAGAGGATCAGAAGTTTTTACATGCTTCTTTCCTATCTATGCTGCCTACCCTTTGACACCCATGCAACCTCTGCACAAAGGTACAGACACACATATTTCACCACCATTTTCTGTACTTTCTTCTCAGGTGGTGATCCAAAGAAAGTTATTGCTCTGTTTGTGAAAAACTAGGACCTAAACCAGACCCACTGTCCTCCAGGCACTATGGCCCTGCATGGCTGCCTCCTATCTCCATGCAGAGTTAGAGCTGAGATAGAACTCAGGGGGGAAACAAACAAACAAGACCAACCCAAACCCAAACCTACCAAAGTGAACCCCACACCAAACCACCACCAAGACCCACAAACAAAACCCCCACAAGCCAGTAACTCGGAACAAAAACATTTTCCAGTCGGATCGCTGCACAGCAGGAAGTACTCACTCACGGTAGCACAGAAGCAGGTGATAACAAAGCAGGATATCTTATTTCCACATCGAAGGATCTTGAGCAGAATGTCTATGAAATGATGCCTTACCTATTTTGGTCCTATAGTTTTCTAAATTAAGGAGATACTTGTCTCCATAGAAGCTGCAAGATCTATATTTAGATTCAAAGGTTTCTAACAAAATCTCATTTTGCTAAAACTTCTTGCATAACTAACATATCAGACCCGACCCCCCTTTCAGTTATTTCTATGCAATACCATTTGGGAAAATTTGTATTTAAGCAAGTGTTTATTTACTACCAAGATCAGCAGAGAAGTTAACAAGTGTAAGTTTAATTCGTGCATCAAAAGTGCACAGCACAAGGGTAAACAAGCTAGGGCCTTACCAGGCTTACTCCTCTTTTTGTCAGAAACTGGCCCAGCCTCTTGGCACGTCCTCCAAAGAACTTCCCGAGAGCACTGATCCACGTCAGACAGAGAGGAACTCCAAAGAGTCCATAAAATATGCAGAAGAGACGCCCAGAGGGTGTCTTCGGAGAAACATTTCCGTAACCTAAGAGAGAGAAGTATGTGCATGGTCTGTTCTTGTTGCAGAGAATTCAAGACAATTCTACCTATGCTTAAAACAACATTGCGTGGGGTTCTGCTGTTATCAGATGCTCCTTAGCTCACCATCTATAAGAGCTTTAGTCTATTTCAGTTGCTTGATCTTCTGCTCCTGGATGCTTTCCAATTCTATTCTAGCAAATGTGTATTCTATTAATGCAAATTTAGAGTATCACTGCATTTTAAGTGCTTCCTAGATTTTGTGCATCTTTCTCTTGACAAAATGAGATAAATATGACAAAGCCAGTCTCAAAATTTCTAATATGATTCCTCAACCTTAAGCAACACTGTTAAAAACTGGACTGAATCATTTTTACAGAATAGAAGCTCAAAATTCATCCGAAAGCTAGCTTTGTCGTGGAAGATCTACGATACACATTTAACTAGTGACCCTGTACCTTTCCAGCTTAAGAGTTTATGAGCTAAGCGCAAGGTGAGTTGTGACATAGCAAAATATTTCAACTGAATTTAGTTTTTTGTTGGTCACAGAACCCAACAGGGCATTACAAACCTAGGCTCTAAAATAAGCAAACTATTTTCTCAACTTCTGCCAGAGCATTTTATTTAGGTGTGCTTCTGACTTCAACTTTTTGTTCAGAAGTTTTAAGTTGTGTATTTTAAATTTCAAATGATAAAGAAAATCACAGTACTGCGTATGGTATAAGAGTAAGATTTCCATTTCTGTATACCTGCAGCCTTCTCTAGTTCTTTTGTATTTCTGTTTGGTTTTGTGGGGATTTTTGTCCTTCATTGTACGTGTAGCAATACCATGTAACAAAAAGCAGAGGGCACATGACATTCACCTCTGAAAACCTATTTATTAAAGGAGCAAGAAGTCTTTTAATGCAGAGGATTTTTTTTTTTTTTTTTACAAGCACAAAATCAGTAATGTGATTTACAAGAAAACACTTGCTCTACTTTGCCTTCTTTAAGGGACAAAAAAAATATAGATTGTTCTGCAAGCCAAGAACATTAAGTAGCTTAAGAGGATGCATGTGAGTAAAAGGGCAGCTATATAAGAATCTCATGTGCACATGCTTTAATTATTAGTTTAATGGAATGCTTTGTAATGCTTTTGTTTTGGGCTTTTATGATTTGGAAATACAAGCACATGAATTAATGGGAACCAGAATGACAGCTGTCAGCCCCAGCAGCACCTCAAATCCGTTACTCACTGGAAAGGCACACATTTCTCTTCTGTGTGCCCATGGAGACAGTGCCAAAAAAAATGAGGTTACCCCCATCTCTAAACCTGCAGTTGAACACGTACCCCCGACCATGGGGCTCTTCATTTGGTAGCTTAGCCTGACACACAAGGAGTGCAAACACATTAGAGCGTACAGAAAGCTACAGTTACAAAAGTTGACATAATACATACTTACCGATTGTAGTGATCACAGTAGCAGCAAAGATGACAGCATTAGGCCAATTCCAGTTGTTAAAAGTATTGTTCCCAGTGATAGCAACACCCTGTCCAGCAGCATTTGACACAACCTGCAAGAAAACAGTTTCCAGTCATTCTTGGAAAATCCTGGCAGCCTCAAACAGAAACTTGCCTGTCCCACTCAGGTTTCCCCGCTTTGTTCATACTTTCAAAATAATCACCCCAAGTTTGTCTTGTTGGGGTTTTTTTGTTTGTTTGGTTGGTTTTTCTTTTTGGTGAAGGCTACCTTAGATTTGCTAACAACTTCATGAAGTATTAAAAACTTGATTCACCTAAGAAAAAGTAGCGCAGGTGCTCTGACATTTAAATAGAGGGGGTTAATTAGATAAACTTTTACTTCATTTCCTGGTTTAAGCCAAATGGATCTCTTCCAGAGACCAAACACTCCCCTAGACGGAACTAGCATTTAACTTCCAATGCAGCTTTTGAATTTGGTTTAATATTAGGGATATCTTCAGAACTATTATCCATTTCAAAACACTGTTACATGCCTCAGCTTGACTTGGGTATGAGCAGGATGTCATAGAATCCTTGGCAAAGACAGTGCAATTAATGTTAATTCACCTGCTGTCCCTGGCAAAGTCAAACCAAATATAAACCAACGTAAAACTGTACTTTTCAGCAAAGACAGACAAATTAATGCTTTTCCAAAGTATTTCATGCAACAGGACTTCAATCATTGTCCTTGAATCATGCCCCTTTCTTATCCCCTCTTTGTATCTAGCATGGCATGATGAATGCAAACCACACAGTGTTTTAGGGAAGCAAGTGTAGTTATCCCTCCCCTGCCTTTCCAGAACTAGACCATGGAAAACACACTGATAAAAACCCTAATGACTATTCAGTGCAGAAAGTCAAAGTTTCAGGTCAAAATGATGCACCTTCCCGATTCTGACACGTATTGTTACCTCCCCGAAGCAAGAGAAAAACCATTTATCATATTTCCTAGTAGAAATCTCTAGTTAGTTATTTAATCTTATATATTTATCTTTGCTCAGTCACATCGTGCTGCAGTTAAAGCCTTCTCAGATTACTCTGCTTTTTCCCCTTCAGTGTAAGCCAAGGTTGTCTGAACAAAACTTTTGAGGTTACATCCCTATACGGGAGAGGTGAAAGTATTTACAAAAGTCGATTCATACTGTTAACCCACTTTCTGTGTTGCTCCCTCAGTAAGTGTTAAGCAGAAAAGCTATCCTGAGCAAATACAAGAAATTGGAGGCAACAGACTCTTAAACTGGTAGGAACTTACAGAGGTACCTACAATCAACTCTTCCTTTCCTTGTCACCCCTTTTTTCCTTCCTACTTGATTAAGATCTGATCTTGGGCCCAGCAAAGACTCAACACAAAGTTCAATCGCTACTGAAAACATACACAAGTTAACACAAGTTTTAATTATTCTGCAGACTTATTACATATCACCACCCTCCTACTGTAATAAAAATGCCCTCAAAGTGAATGTATTGTGCATATACAAGATGCAAACAATTTAATTAAAAATGCACTTTCAACAGACAAGCTATTAGAGAACATAAAAGCAGAAGGATTGGAAGTGAATGAAGGTACTGAAGTAGACTGTTCTCCTGGTAAACTCAGTGTGGGTGCAAAACTGCATGCAGTGTCTTTCCATATACTACAGGCTCTGGATAGAAAAGGATAGTGTGGGTTCTCACCATAGCAGTATGTGTCAGGAGAAAGTAACGAAGTGAGAAGTAGCCCTAAAATGGGCAGGTAGAGAGCAGGCAAGTAACGACACAACGCCACCCCCTTCCAAAAAGAAAATAAAAATAAAAATTTGATGCAGCTACAATGGATGACAAGAGTTCATCTGAACAGAGACCAAAGTAACCTCATTCATTTCTACTGTGGTCTGCAAGTGAAATTCCTAAAAAAAGTCCCAAAAGGGCATCCAAAGTACCTGATAGACACAATCTGCTGAAAAGATGCATTTACTTCTTCCACTGCCCAGCAACACTGCACTAAACAAAGACCAGTTCTCCAGTCATTTTCCATGCTGTAAGCACACTTGGATTTATTTTTTTTTTATTGCCATTTCCTCACAGAGCAACTGATCTCATAAGAGATGAGCTGAAGTATCCGTTTCCATTGTCACTGGGCCATTATCTCATTGCATTACTCCACCTTCAGTCTGAGCTAATGAGCTCAATTTCCAAGTACGTACAGTTACGCTAAGATCTGCCAGAGTTTGAGGTCTGAAGGAGAGATGGACAGCTCTGAGTTATATAAACACTTTACACAGAGAATTACAGCTACTCTCCAGCAAAAGCTGCCACCATCTTCCTGTCCCTATTTGCACACAGTTATCTGCTATAAGCACACAGTTATCTATGATCTACAGTCTACCCTTTTAAGCTACTTTATACCTGCAATAAGCCTGAACACACTATATGTAGCCCAGCTGCAGGAACAAAGATGGTGACAAAACACGTTTAGATAGCTTTGGTGCGGTGGGAAACACTTACCTGCTTTCCAAACACCACAACTTTTGCCCATACTGAAATAATTAAGGATTTTGGCTTCAAACAACAATGCGAGTGGACACTTACACAACTCAACAGCATATATGGGAGGGTTTTTGCTTGGTAAATCTGTTCCTTTATTTTCTTATTATAGGCCAGCAGAATGCCCAGGTTGCCTGAGCTGTGTTTCTTAAGCTATAGAAAATACGCTCTTAAAAAGAATTTGAAGAGGAAAATAGAGGGCAAGGAGCGAGAGGCAGAGGAGAGTAGAAGATGCAAGTGTTCTTAGTATCTTGAAATATGGAATTTAGAAAAATACCTTTCCAAGTATGAACAAAATCAAGAGCTGAAAATAGTTTACTAACACCGAATTCACATACCACCTTAGAGACCCCACCTCATGACAGTTTGTACTGACAAAAACAGGACTTTGTTTTCAGTCAAATTACTTTTGCCTCACTGGACTCAAACACCCTCTTCTTCTTCACTCCCCACCATTCCAATTCTGCACTTTGGCAAAGGAAAAAGGAAACGAAGATCTAGAGTCCCTGGAGCTATTGCTAAAAGTAAACAGACTTGCAAAGGGAGATTTAAGACACATATAAAACTAATATATCTTATGATGACATTAACACAAGTAGAAACTGGGATGCCATTTGAACATAATCAAGCAGACAATTTGCTCCATTTGCAGGTACTTCCCCACAGACAGAACCCAGCGTTGTTAATACCACCCATTTCCTGGGCTTGGTGACATTTTCATTAACCCTCTGATGACCGGGTTCACTCAAAGTTTACCAGATACCACAAGTAGTTGTTAAAGGAGTTTCTCTCACATACTTTGGCCACATTCCACTTGCATCCCTCCAACATGAATAACAGTAGGGCTGAAAAGTTCTCAAATTTGAAAATAGTGAAAAGCCTTGACCCACATACATATTATGGATATGTTACTACTTCTATTTATTCTACTTTTCAATTTTTTGCAAGGGACAAGCCCAGGACAGCAGCAAGTTTTTCCCAAACTACATACTATTGTATTTATTCAAATTTGCTTTTTCTACCGGCTTGTCAAAGTTAGCTAGGTATGTGGAATATGCCACTTTACTTTGGCTTCTTGGCCTCAGAAGAAAGAAAAATTGGACAAAACTATCACCTACCTCTGTAAGCATGAATAAGTGCTTTTCTAGGAAAAGAAGAAAATATTCTTTTGTGCCCTCCCTTCAGGTATTTACATACTTTGATGAGAGCCCCTGAACCTTTTCTTCTTCAGGCTGGACAATCCCAGTTCTCTCAGCCTTTCCTCATAGGAGCACCCTCTGGTCCCTTGACCTTTTGTCCATTGGTGACTCTTTGCTGGACTCTCTCCAGGACGTCTCATGTCTCTTTTGTATTGGAGAGCCCAGAACTAGACACAGTACTTCACGTATGGCCTCACCAGTATGGAGTAGAGGAGAAGGATCATCTCCCTCGACCTGGTGCCGATGCTATGCCTAATGCAGCCCAAGATACGTTTAGCCACCTTTACTGCAAGGACACATTGTTGGCTCACGATCAATGTGATGTCCACCAGGACACCAGGTCTTTTTCTGCAAAGCTGCTTTCCAGCTGGGTGCCCCCCAGCATGTACTGGTGCATAGATCAAGCCACACACAGCAGTTAGCTGTTTTAAGAGTTAAGGATTGCACAAAAGTGGTGATACAGGTTTTGTGTATCAAGCAGGAATAATTTCATATTTGGCATGAAATCCTAGACACTTTAACAAGGATTAGCTGGGTCTGATAACAATGAGCAATTAGTAAGAAAAAGGACTTCTGGGGTACTTATGGCAAGTTAAACAGATAGGCCAGACTAAAGACACAAGACAATAAACAGCCTATACAAACTACAGCAAAAGATCCTGCCCCACAGGTACCCTATTACAACAGTCAGATATTGCTCAGTGCCACATCTCTTTTGAAGAGGCTGAAGCCTCCCGTGTTATTCAGGCATCCCCTGGAGACCTGAAGTCTAATAGTAGTGTTAAGCTTCTCCCAATGGCATGAATTCTCTTTTGCTAAGCGTTTTTCCATAAGAAAAGGAGATGCAATTGAACTATTAAGCCTGAAATCAGAACTAGTGGCTTTCGTTCTGTTCTCAAGGGTATTACCATGTACACAAAGGACAATCACAGCTGGCTGCTGCATCCAAAAGCAGAGTCCATTAAAGCAGTAACTAATGCATCCATTTTGCTTCTTTCACAAGTCCTTTTATCGGAGATGTAAAGATTTAATGCACAGAAAAACACTGAGAATTACTGATCTACCACCTACTTTAGAGACCTTCCTACAAGGAATAAAGCTTCAACATCAGTTTTCACATTGATATTCAAATCTTTTATACAACTTGAAGAAAACTAGGAAACTGTGCAGCAGTTATCTAATCATCGGTACGTACGATACTGACAATTTAGCCAATCACAATAAAATTGTCCAGGGTAATAAGGTTTAAATCTTTAATATCAGGTGGAACTCTATACTGCAGTTCTTCTTTAATCAGATTTTAATTTTAACCAAATTCAGCAGCAGCAGAGCTGAAGTGGTACAAGCAGCTGTATGGATGTTCTTCATGGTTTTTAAAAATCAAGAATAGGTTTTAAGTTACTTCAAAAATAAGAAATTAAATAAATTCATGCCATGCAAATTGCACACCCTTCTACTTATCCCCATGGTTTTTGCCGTTACCTAGGCTTTCTGGCTCCAGCTATAAAGTTACAGTAGCAGTCAGCTGTTTATAATAATGAGATTTTTAAATGCAATCAAAACATATTTAATTGTTACTGTTTATCTTTCCAATAATAACCAATTGAGTCACATGTTAAGACTACCAGGTCTGATATACATTACCAAGTTCTGCCAGCCTCAATAATACTGTAACAGGACTACATGTAAATAAAAGGGGAAGAAACCCTCTCAGTCACTGTCCCTTTTGAAAGAAAAACATCTGTGGGTGGTCACAGCTGGATTGACAGAACAACTTCCTCAGATTCACCATGCAAACAGGCAACACAGTGGCCACGGCCAGAAATTTCCTGCCCTGTTGGCACATTGCACTTTGGCATCTGCTTGCAGAAGCCATTTCACAGGCACAGTTTGAATTTGTAAGTACTTTATAGCTAGATCAAAAATAGTAGATTCACAGTTGAATTAGGAATATATTAATCCTGGCTAGTAGCTGTCATAGCTCATGTACTGAGTACGTTTGTATGTCTAGTTATTAAGCAACAAATATATATTTTGTATAATAAATGCCCCTCTCAATGTGACCTGACTGAATGGAAGATACTGCCCATCAGAGAAAGTATTTTCCTCTTGGCAGCTTGGGGTTTAGGTAAGGAAATGGAAAGAGAAGCCAACTATGCAACTAATAGTTTTACCAATGAGTAAGAAACTCCAATTCCTCCAATTACTTTTCAAGTCTAGATATACTAGGTGTATACATGTAATGAACTATTAAAATTTTCTATTTGAGTTCTCTAAAACCATCATATTAACCTATATATTCTTGAGACTAAAACATTACACCTCTCTTCTCAGCCTTCGCTTCCAAAGACATCTGCACTACTGCTAGTTAGATCTTGCTATGCCACAATGCTCATTTTGGTAGCCAGAGACACAACATGACAGAGCTGCAGAAAGATTAGAAAATACACATAAGGTTAAACGATTTCATTAAGGCAGCAGAAGAGCAGCTACTCCAATGTTATCTTTAGGAGGGCTGACTATACATGTGCTTGTGCACAGAGAAATCAAAGCTCATCACTTCTTGGAGAGAGAAAAAAAAGTCCTTCGAGGATCAGAATAGCAAAAAACCACAGCCTACAGTATAAAAAAGTTGAACCCTATTGAACACATGTATTTCTGCCAGTCTCTTGGCATCTGGCACATTTAGTATGTAATCCGCTTAAAGCGGAGCGCTCAGGGAAGGATGGTAGTAACTATGCACCCCTTCGGAGCAGCCCAAAGTCACCAAGAAAAGCACACACTTGTGGTTCCCGCCATTCTTTTTTTTTTTTTTTCCCCACCCCCTTCTCTAGGTAATGACAGATTTATCCTGATTGCTCCCTTGGATGCCGAGTTCCCAGCTGACTGAAACACACTGGCATATGACCAGGGCCAGTGCAGAGGGCCAGGCCAAGCCAACAAGCCTTTCAGGCTGCCTTAAGCCACTTGACAGTCTCTGCAGGACTATGCTAACCAGCAGGACTTAGGACAGCTGACCTTTCATTTCCCTCTCAGCATTATCTGTGCTGGCAATATGAATTCCATGTTTGTCAGGACAAGAACCACGCCAGATGTAAAAAGAAGTCTTTTAGCTGAGTCCTGGATTTCCTACTTCACTTCTGTGGGGAATGGTTTGCGACCTTTTTTGTAGAAAGAAAAATAAGACAAGTGAACCACATTGTCTCAGTCTAACAGGCAACACCCTTGTGTCTTGCTAACCTGTGAACATTTTACTGGCCTTTACTGACCTATGCAGAGAGTGGAGTTTGAAGGTGGTTGGGGCAAGAGGTGCAGGATATGAGTCAGCAGCACCTGCACTAGAGAAGGATGGTGGGATTTAATAAATTCCACATTTATTAGAGAGGACAGCAGTCAACTACACAAGTCTAATTCCTGATCAACTGAGCATATAGGAGTGAATCCCCACTTAATTCAATTGCTATGCACAGCATTTCTTCCCAGCTGACCTATACTAAGAGTTTCTAGGTTCTCCAGGGTTCTTACTAATCCTGGAGCTTGTACAGTCCGTTTTAACAAATATAAAATCTGAGGCAGAAACATCTACTTCTAATAGCATGCTGGTGTTATGTCCAGTAGCCACCTATCATAAGGCCAAAATTGGCATTAAGGCCAAAAATAAAGGAAGTAGCCATTGAGGGAATAACATTAACTTTTACTTCTAAAAGAATAAAAACCTCACAATTCTCATGCTTGGTGCTGACAGATGTAAGTTTGTCACCTAACCAAAAGCATACATGAACAATACCCAAAAAGCTAGAGATCAATAGGGGTATAGAGGATTCCTTCCCCCCACTCCCTTCCCCTCAATCTACAAATTGAACTAGAAGAAGAATAAAATCAACACTGGAAAGTGAGCGTTAGTCCCAGTGTTTTTATTCCTATATAGATCAACTACAAATAACAGGGGACAATTTTTCCCCTTGCTGTCATACATTGCATTCATAAAATGCTCGATTAAGTGTTATTGCAAGTTAAAACATAGTTCACATTTTTCAATCTACGGTTTTGTCCTAAAATACAGTTCCTATCAAAGGGCAAACTTTTGAAAATTCCCACTTGGGAATAAAAACAAAAACCCTGGCAAAATATGGGTTTACATACTTCAGGGGATGGTTTTCTTTCCAGGAATAGCAAGATTTAATCCAGAATGAAATGGTGTTTTCACACTCCTTACCAATAGAGCAGACAGAACGTTATCTTGTCAGTTTTCCAGTCTTCAAATAAACGAGAGCTTTAAGTGATCCTCAACTTTTCTCTTTAACTGCTTCAACATATCAGTGTTTCTTTTTAAGAAGGCTGTTGTAAGAGTTATTAAAATTTGGTAAAAGTGACTTTAAATGATCCACCAATATCTTAGCATAAGAAATGAAAAGGTACACATATAGGTCAAATGCACTGTAGATACCACGTTATCCAAAAGATTATAGAACAAGATTGAACTCGCTCTGCAGAGAAAGTTTACCTACTTTGTTGATTCTCCATTTACCCAGGCAACTTCTGAGTGTCTGTCTCATTCTGTTCATGCATCAGTACTTCTCAGTGCAGAAATGAATTACAGAACCAAGATGCTCTATCACTTTCCCTTCATTACACTTTGGTCTGTCAGCAACTTGGACTTCTATCTAAGCAAACCGTTTCTTAGCTAATAAGAGCCTCCAGCACATGCCACTTCATACAGAACTGTCCCTACATCTAAGCCTGATATTTGAAGAATACATGTAAGCACATGCCTGGCTTTTACCTTGCATAGTTTTGTTACATAACAGGACAGTAAACCAGACATCATTTGTGTCTATTAATTTAGACTACAGAACACCCAGATTTATTTTTTTATATGCATCTTGGTCTTGATTTCCTTATTAGGCCATTTTGTCACAATTCTTTATTGAATTTTTTCTTTTAGTAAGTATTAAGAAAACTCCTGTTCCCATAGTTCAATGTCTAGCACATTTTTTTTTTCCAAAGCAGCTTTGCTAGTTTTATTACATGGAAAAAGCACATAGTGGTATAACATGGCTTTGTACTAGACTTTGAAACCAGCTTCCAATGAAAGTAATAAAGTACATGCTCTAAGGAAAGCCATAGATTAGAGCTGCAGATTCCTTTAATTGTACCGATTAGCCTGAAAAGCAGAATAGGCTGTCTAGTAAGAAGACGTGAAGATCACAGGATTTAACACAGGCATAAAAGATACTACAGAACACAGAGAAACAGAGAAATGGTCTTCAACAGATAGAAAATACTCTTGGCTAAATAACTGCACCACTCCGCTGTAAAGAAAGCCTAAGCCTGTGTATGTCCTTTGAAGAACATGACTGAGGTTGAGAAAGGAGCGGAAGGCATTGACATCTCAACTCTATACACGTACTTTTACACTGGAAAATAGTTGCTATTTAGTGTAATTCTAAGAAAACGTCATCTGAAATTTATTTAAGTGCTCAGAACTGAAGAAGAACACAGAAATACCCCAAAGCAAACTGGAACTGCTCAGCAGTGAGCTCTAGTATATCTCTGCAAAAGAGACAGTTTGTTGGATAAGCCTATGAATTCTTATTTGTGCCTTAAGTTACATCATGTTAGCTATTCTTTTTAAAATTCACACTAGCCAATCCCAGAATAACCTGTATGTACAGAAAGGATTTAAATGAGCTTCCTAGGGTAATGTACTATTGCATACAGACTCCAGAACTCTCCAAAAAATGTTGTGAGCTGTTTTTCAAAAGCATTTGCATTTGGATACAATGCCATCACTGAAAGGATAATAGTGTCACAGGTCCCTACCTGTGTTAGGCTAATGGCCTAAAAATCCACCCTGACCTTATAGAAGAGACTTTTGAACTATTCTGTGAGATGGAAAGGAGTTTTCCCCCACCTTCTCCCAAGCATTGATGACAGCACTTTTCTTCTTCCCCTCTGGCATCATTGTCTTAACATACTATCAGTTATGCATGTTAAACAACCAGGAAGTTCTTCAGTGGACTGAGTCCCAACAGGAACAAAGTGGAGGCTTAAATAAATCTGGGTACTTCAGTTTGGTTTGTGTTTTGTTTTTTATCTCCTTGTTTTTGTTTTACCTTTTTGCAAATGCAGTGTTTGTGCGGGAACAATATTAAAATGAAAAATTTGTAACAGGTACCAAACATCAAGCTTTCTTATAGCATAACTGCTGACACTGCCAACCCAATGAAGAGAAGAAATAATTTTTTAACCTGCAAAAGGTATCCTTGATAAAGACAGTACTACAAGCACAGGCATCTCTTCTTGCCACTGTGTTCTCTTACTGTATATGCTTCCTAGTTGGCTAAAAGAACGAGGGTAGACAAGGCACATTTGTCACAGATCTAACTTGTTATTTCATTAAGTGCTCATTTGTTTTCCCATTTTTCAATTACAATTTAACCAGATTAAGTGATCCTTTAGAAAGGCAAACTATTTATTAACCTATATTAGGCAGAAGAAGCCATGCTCTTCAAGCCCAATCTCAATTTATTAACCAGAAATAGCTCTAATCACTTGGAGACAAGAAGGGGGGGAAAAAGTTTATATGTGCAAAATTAGAATATACATGCTCTACCCTGGTTTTACCTTGTTATCTGAAGGCCATGCAATAAATCATTAATTTAGAGGAGATGTAAAGAACCATATTCATACTTGCTTGAACCTGAAAGGCTCATAAAAAAATTTAATTGTGGCCAATATTTATGAGTCTGGAGGCCTCAGGACACAGTCCAGTGGAAACAATTTGTGAGTCTACTGTCAAATTAATTCCATATTATTGCTTGGCAATAGAGAAGGTAAATAATTGTGCCAGCTATTCCCTGCTTGGAGAGATGATTAAAATTATACAAAGCATGACCAGGACACAAAAGAAATGAGGATAAATACCTTGGGTACTTCTGTAGTGCCAGCATTAGATATATTGAATATTCTCTTCTCCTTGCCCCAACCTCCGCAATTAAAGCCAGACATACACGTGCTGACCATTTTACTAGTTCCTATAGATGTAAATGCTGATCACTGCAATGAATTCTACTCTAGCTACAGTAAGTCCTTAAGGTTGCTTCTACTTGGAGAAAAGTCAGTAGTGCTGTAATGTACTGCAAGATCACCCACTCAATCAGGACTGCTAATTAGCACCATCCTCTCTTCATTCCTACCAGGATGAACACAAGCTTCAAAAAATGTATTGGTATTTTTGAGTTTTGAATGGAAAGTTACAGCTGAGTAATAAACATAATTGAGAGATCTTGCCTGAGCCTAAGGACATGATGCATGATTTGTGCCAAGATGCAAATGTGTCCTTTTTTTTTTTTTTTTTTTTTGTCCCTTGGCACAGAGAACAAGTGCTGAAAGTTTTAAAGTTAATGGAAAATATCCTGGCAAAAATCACCATTGACAAGACAAGAGAATTATCTCTTGTGGGACTAACAAGTAGGCAGGGAACAAGTGTGTCATTTAACCCTCCTAGTTTCCTAACTTCTGCAGTATTTAAAAATTAATAGAAATACAGTATTTCCAGGAAAGGGGGGTGTTCATTTAAAAAAAAACCCAGAAAATACATATCTGTAGAAGAGAACCACTGGAAAAACCATCTGACTTAGCTGAATTATATCTTCCACAAGAGAGAGCAGGCTAGTAAAATACAGCATAAAATGTATTTACTTTCTGTAATTTCCTCCTTTAGTCTATGCTATGAACTGAATCTCTCCCTCAACTAGCCTGAAGTACGAGGGAGTTCAACAATGTCTGTATCTTGAAATTGGACCTTATTGCCCTTGAAAGCAATATAGGTTTTGTCATCAGTTTTATTTAGAGAAGATAAGGTTTTATACAGGTAGCACATGAGTTGTGATAAGCCCCAGCAGTGCTGTAAGCTTAAAAAAAAAAGTAATGACCGAGCAATGAGCTGGAACACTGGCTCTATCTTTTAAGATTCCTTTACTGGCATAGTTTCAGTCATTAACAAGGATATCATCAAACGTTTCATTCATATTACCCATGTACTTGGGTAATGTTCTTGGTACTGATGACTTTATAGACTTTGACATGCCTTCAACGGTTTAACACTTTTTCAAACATTTATTGATGAGCTGATTTTAGGTGCCTACAAACAGTCCTGGCCAAATGTAGACTAAATCCTTATTGCTGTACTTTCAATAATAATGTATCTTAATGAAGAACCGTGTTTCAAAAATTGGGTATCTTGACAGACAGCCTTAAGATGCCCTAGTCACCCACTGCAATGTATTGTGCCTCTACCTTTCACCTGTTCTGCCATAAAAGTGCAATCATAACCTACAGGAGTAGGTGCAAGCGGAATACCTTTTTGTTCATTACATCTCATCAGTCCAGTCATACAGTTTAGGCATCTCGACAACAGAAGCACGTCAATAAAAACAAAAGGGGAAGAACTTCAAGGAACAGTTAGGTACTTGAAATTCCCTCCTGATGTCTTGCTGTCATTCTGCAAAGCACTGGTGTGATTTCTACAATTCTGGTCATTTGCCATCACGAAATGTGAAGGAGCAGACAAGGGCTAGAAGAATGAGGAAGCTATTATGGGCAAGCAATTTGAACTGCAAAAATAAAGGCTGAGAGGGGGTAACATTGATTTCTTTTGTACTACATCAGAAACTATGTGAGACCACAAACAAAAGCCATTTAAACCAAACCCAGTGTGGATATAAGAACAAAAAAAAAACAAAAAACCCAAAGAACACCAAACCCTGAGTGTGATAGAAATTAAGCTGTAAATTAATACAAGTTCTCAACCTGTGCAATAGTTTTTCATCAAAGCATTCAGCATGGTAGTATAGACGAACCCCACTGTCTAACAAGATCCAGTTTAACAGTGGTTTAGTTTAATGTAATTATTCCTACAGTGTGGAATTAAGATTTTGGTTATGAAATCCTTACTACAATTCTAATGCACTGGGGAGCATATTATTTTCCTACAGTAAAATCCTTAGTAAGAGAGGAGTTCTTCAAACAGAAATTGTGAGAAAGAGTAAACAATTTCACCATTTTCTGTGGCACCATTCAAATGCGTGCAGGAGTTCTTCCTCAAGGATTTATATGATGCAGAGTAGGGGAGAGATAAATGTTAGAGAGTAAAACAAATTACTTAGAAAGAAATAACTGTACTGATAAAGTAGAATAACAAAACTTTTGCATCACCAGCTTGATTTATACTTTTTCCTGGCAGAGTTCTAACAAGAGTTTAAAAAGGTCTTTCAATAAGGCTCAGGCATCATAAAACATACGCCATTTCCTTCACTGAGTACACTAGTGGTTCTACAAAGTGGACACATTGCCCCACTGATTTTGTGAAGCCTCATCTTAGGGTCATATTTAAGAGAAGTACAAATCAAAATTAGTGATTTTGTAATGATAATTTGCACGTGTTAATTGTACAAAATGCTGTCGTACTGAAGGTTTGTTTACAGATGTCTATTACGTCTACAGCTACAGACACAACACAAAAGTTATTTGTTCAGATTAAGAAAATTTTGCATGAATATTCCAGTTGATAATGGAAACAGAACAGTAATCAGGGATTGCAGGAGAAACACTACACAACTGTGGAGGACGCAGAGAGGGGGTGTGAGAGGGCAGGTCTTTATTATTTTGTTTTGTAAGAAGCAAAGCAAGAGTTACATTAAGCTTTGCAGATTTCTGTCATAAACTTCTGTTTTACAAAACAGTATTTTAAAAATAGGCAGTTTGAGAACTTTTTGGTTAAGAGACACATATGTACTTACTAGAAAGTCCTCACACCATGTACATATGTGTTTATGGAAACCTGCTGTACTCTGCCCAGCTGGGGTTTGGATAATGCTTATCGATTTCACTGTGTGCAACAAGTTGTGTTCTGCCTTTTTCCTCCATTCTCATGGAAACTCCCCATTGCTTTCCCAAACTACCTCTACTGAATGGAATGCCCCAAGTCTGAGGCATCAGTTTCCATGCAATAAATTCAACAGTAAGGCCACAAAAGGACATCCAGCCCAAACAAGGTGAGACCTAAGCACATGCCCCTTCTTCCTCACCAAGGCAAGTTGAGGCCAAGCCAGCATTGCTCACATTGACTTGACAGAAAAACTCGGAGTAGCCAGTTCTCTGGAAATATTTGTTGCCATTTCTGCACCTTAAATGTGTAATAATGAACTCTCATGGCAGTGCTGGCAGCTTTCATTCTTAGAAATTAAATCAAGCCCCTAAAGGAAAGCACAGAAGAACTTAAAGCCGCTGTTTTATCTGAAACCAAGCAATTGTAAACTGCCACATGGTGAATTTTGAGGGGTTTTGTCAAGTGAAACCATTACAGTTGAATGATTAAGTTTGCCCTCACTACTAACCCTTGCTGTCTTGCTGCTCACATTCTCTTTGCCATAACAACTAGCTAGGAACATGGTTTAGTAGTAACTTCTCAGCCCAAATGTGTGAAAAATAAGACTAAGGGTAAACTATTGTAATGAGAGAATTAATAAATTCTGCAATAAACCCCTGAGTTTCAGAATATTTTCTATTTTAGGATTAAACAAGTATCAAAACTTGACTTCACAAGTGCTAAGAGCCCATAAGAAAAAATTCATTTGAACAAATGGAGATCTGCTTCCATTCTACAATACAAATAGGTGTTACTGTTTCCTCTGGAAAAAAAGTTCTAATTTGTAGGGATATTAACCTCTTGGAGGCATGTCAATATTTTTACAGCATGCACTGTTTAAGACTTGCTTGTGTATGATGTATAGCACGGACAGTTAATTTTCCTATAAGTCATAATTCACAGGACAAACAATGTGAGAGATATTAATGGAAAGAGATCAACAAGGTTATTTCCTTTTTGTGGCTTTCTGCAGAGTTAAATAATAAATGAAACTCATAAATCAGCAAATTAGTTAACTGGAACTATTTTGTCATTGCAGAATTGAACGCTGAAGTTTACCTATTTGTGATACTTGTAGATCCTCTGCTTGAATGAACTAGTGCTGCTTAACTTTATTTCTCCATTCCACTTGTGTGCAACGGCTGTAAACACCAGTTTTGAAAAGGCATCTGGCTTCTTTGACAGATCACGACTACAGAATTTAACAGTTGATATGGACTCTTTTCCCTATTAATTCAGGACTAGGTTCCAGTTTAATGAACTAGTTAATAAACTATTTTGATGAAAAGCATATTCAGTGCTTTACCAGCATTCCCTTGCTCCTGTGATGAATGCAATTATAGAACTGTTTCCTTTTCACTTTCCCAAGTTCCACATAGACATGTTTTGAAGACAAATTAAGTAAAGGTTACTGCTGCATGAGAACTGCAGCTGTTCTGCAGATGCTGAGTGCCCCAGCTTTTCTTTGGCCTCAAATCACTCTCATTCAGAAATAAACCCGGTCAAATGATTTCATAGCTTTCATTAATACAGTTTAATTTTAAGGGCTTCTGTGCCAATATGCTTATAACGCACTTTCCCTTGGTTGGGGAAAAAAAAAAAAAAAAAGTAAAAAAAAAAAAGTATTTCAACAACTTTTGTGTTGCATCAGCTGAAATTAAGAAGTTGGAATAATCTATAATAGCAGATTAGGCTTCCTTCCTATCTGAATACATACATGGTGACTAATGTAGCCAACTCCTCTTTAAAAGAGCTTTGGAAAATGCTGTTATCCCCATTTTAGAGATAAGAAAGTGGAAGCAGAAGAGTCAAGAGTTTAATCAAGCCTGCACACCAGTTGGTGACATGTTAAGCAGGGTTAGAACCAGGTGGTATTTACATGAAACTATTGCAACAGTGTTGGTACCTATTGCATAAGCAGATGCCAACCCATGCAGCAGTCTGAATTTCCAAAATAATTTATTTCCATTTAGCTGCAATTTATTTAAGTATATTTAAATTAAACCAAAACAATTCTACCATCACTAAAAACGGTTTACCAAGATTAATTTAGTATATGTGGAGGGGTTGGACTATATCTTTGAAGTATTGCAATTCATTTATTTTTTCCCCTCTTATTCAAACAAGGCCTCAAGACCTGGAGCATCAGCCCAGCAATCTAGTTAATCTGTGCAGATTTTCATCCACCCATAGAATGGTATAAATTTGAATATCTGAATAGAAAAGCCTTGATACTACACAAGCAAAATAAAAGGGGAACCTGAGTTTAAAAATGAAGCTTTCCACCCGCGCCCCATACTTCAGTGTATTAGAATAGCTCATTAGGACAAGTCAAACCGCAGTTGACACAAGCTCGACCACTTTGCTTACAGAGACCTAAATCCTAAATAAGCTTTTCAACTCAGCAAATATATGGCAGCATAAAGTAACATTGCATTAGAAGTATATTAAGCTCTCTCGCATTTCTAGCCATTCATAAAAACATGCTTCAGATTAAGAAGTTTACAGAAAGTCACTTTGTTAGAACACCCTAAAAACTGTTTGGAGTTTATTTCTTAGTAGCTAGGACCAAAATGCCATATGCTTTTTGTTTCACAAGCACTTTTATATTTCATTCCCGAATTTCAATACAACATTAAAAGGTTTTCCTTCTCTGAAGGCAAACTAGAAGCTGCTGCCAAAGCGTACAAGCAGCATCACACATCTTTAACAACCTATCTTAAGGAGAAACAAGTTTAAGAAAAAAAAATAAATAAAAAGGCAGGCTCTGGTAAAACAACTGTTACTTGTCTGACAGTTCAGTGGGCTTACACATACTAGAATAAAAATATTTTTTTTCCCCCAACAGCATCAAATCAATGAAACAAAACTAAAAGTGATCAGGCTTGGGTGGAGCAGAGTACCAAGTGCAGCAACATTTTTAATCAAGTAGACTTTTGAACTGCAGAACAAAAGTCACACTGTTGGCTATTAACTCTTTGGGGTAGAACCTTTACTAACTCACCTTGTTAGGGCAAACAAGCAACAAAGTTCCCAGGACCAACCGAAAATTTCACATAACCTCAACTGTGCTTGTCTCTCTCCCTGTAGCTGTCCTTCAGACAGCAGGAGGCAGCGACAAGGCAGGCTTCCAACATCAACATGGACAGGATGCTTTGTGTGAATAGCAAGGTGATGGGTTTATGTTAAGAGGAGTAAGAAAGAGGGGAAAGCCTGCCACAGAAACACTATTTGCTTTGAGATTTCTGTTACTATGTATTTAGCTTTATCCGGGGCTTAAGCTCAAACAAAATTATGTTATGGTACTTAATACAAATCCCTTCAACACTAGATTAGCTCAAGACTGATCTTTGAGGAGGACTGGGGAGGGAGAGGAAGCTGCTCTGAACAAATATTTTCAAACATAGATAGCGATCTGCCAGCACAGTTATGGCATGATATGAAGCTGTGTGATCAGTAACTAGGATAAATGCACTGGAAAACAGTCTGATCTAAAACACTCTCAGACCTGCAATGACGTATCTTGCCTAGTCTATCTTGTTTCTTCTGATGGGCGAGTGAATTACTGGCAATAGCATCAGTTTGCTAGTAAGAGCTGCCTATACATTAGAGTCTTTCTAATTTCATCAGTATACACACAAACACCATTTTTGCAGGAATTGTGTAACATTGAAGACCACCCCTCCATGTACACTGGAATACAACCTTCTGCTATTTTATTATGTTCAACACTATCTTACTTAAGTACACAGAAGGGGCTTTATTCCCATGAGAGCTTCCAAACAGTAACTTTATCAAATAGCAGAGCAAATACTGCTTCAATAATTCTTCAATAATCTTCAAATACATAAAACATTCAGTTCCTGGGCAAAAAATGATGGTAAGAAAGTCATTGCATATATGCTGTAGATAGTGTTTTGAATAAGTGAAAGAGCAAGTTTAGTCAGCTGAAAAATCTTCTAACCTTAAGACTACCAAACTGTGCAAACTTCCAGATTCATAACATTTCCCATATCTTTGCAGGTCATGCCTAAACATCTAACATGAAGCAAGCTGAAGGCAAAAAGTAACGTACAGCATTGACATGTGGCAGGTAATTAACAGATTCTGTGCCCTTTTGCTTCTCAACTGTCCTGTCCTTGAGGGTGTAACGAAATCCAAACCAGTTTGCTGTCTTCTTGACACTGTACTAGAAGAAGCACCATAGTTGCTGTCCTCTCTTTGTTTCACTCTTCCTTCCTAGCCTGGATCTCCTGCAACTGACATCTTTAAGCATTCAGCAGGCATCTAGTACCTTCTTAGAAGCTGAGACAGCAAAGTACAAGTGCTTCCCCTAAGTAGAGAGCCCTCAAGCTTAAAAGCTGCTTGGCAGACAAGATGCTCAGGAACTAATCAAGACCACAGAAAAGCTGCAGTTACCTCAAGTGAGACTGTTTTCCTAAGAAAGATGCACAGAATTTGGCTGAAAACACCTACTCAATGTATAGTGTGAAACTATTGCAGTGTTTCTCTGCTAGGAAACAATAACAAGCAGCCAACTGTGGGGGACATCTGTCCAAATAACCAACTAATTGTAGCAGAGCTGAGCAAGCGTTCTTAACATATAAAGCCAAGGCATTCTCAGAGTGAGAACTCTATTTTACTTCTCTTAAATGTAAGATAAAGGCATCTATGCTCATTTCATTTATCAAGTTGACAGCTTTAGGACCTTGCAGAGACTACATAGTAGCTTCATGAAAACACACAGTTATCCTACAGTCACAATCCAGCAAGATACTCCATTTTCACGGTAGTATTACTGTAGCAAATCACGTAGAGACACAATAAAGTTAGCTACTAGCTTTGCTGCTACAATAGAACCAACTTCAAAGTTTTTCATTCTTCCTTGCCTTTCTCTTGTCTTCCATTCCAAAAGCCATAAAATAAATTAAGTCAGAAACACAGAAGTATTACTTTAAAGAGGTAAATTGACACAGGTGAAAAGCTTTCAGAGTGCACTGATACCAGTAAGAAAGAGTGATTTTCTAAGCATAAACTCCAGCGCCCTTCAAAACCCATTGTGCCAACATGGCAAGTGTTGATTACAGAACTGCCCTCTGTCATTCTGCAGTCATGTACACACCACTTACACAGGCCTGAAGGTTGAAATTCTAACTTAACTGGCAAGTTAGCATAGTTCAACTATTTAACCTCATTTTAATTTGCATGACAGTCTGTGATGCTGGTTAGCAGCAACTGTAACTGCTGAGCATGTAGTAGGCTGAGGGTTCCAGCCAGACTGCTATAAGAGAAGCTATGGGATAAGTTGGTTCGACCAGTGAGTTTGATTAGAACCCTTCTCTTTGTACAGCCACATAGCTCCAAACACCTCCCATGTTTCTTTGGTGCCTGGAAGAGACTCATCCTCACTTCCTTCATAGGCCAGATCAAACTTAGTTACAGCTGCTGTTTCTCTAGCAAGGGACCACACCTGATTCTTGAGCAACTTTTCTCCAGAGCTTTTTTATTCCATTGGAGTGGGTTCAAAATAGAAAAGAGGAACAGCAACATGAGCACTTGGAGGTCACAAATAGAAGTCATCACTGATCAATTTAATATTTTAGCTATCCCACCAGAAATACTTTCACATCTGCCTATGCTTTCCACCTCAGGACCTTCAAACACCTTTACAGAATTATTTTCAAGTTCCATTAACTATCACTGATTAGCTTGCCATTATCTGACAATATTATGACTAACTCTGGAGCCCAAATTAACTTTAAGTAGCCATTATCTTTGCTGTTAAGAAGGATCGGAGTTCAGAGATCTGCAATAGCCCCAACTGGGACATTTTTGGCACCTGTTGCAACCTCAAAGGCACACAGGTCTGGGTTTTGTCTCTTAGCAGTTGGAACTTTCTTATACAATATGTGTAAGATGCCAGCACAAAACAAAGTCAGTTAGTATTCGCCAGTTTGCTCAATCACAATCCACATCTACCTTTTCATTAAGGTAGAAATGTAGTCCTACAGATGGGCTGATCCATATCAATTGATCCCACAAGAGGTTAAAACAAAGCCAGGTCCATCACAAGAAACACTACAAATACGCATGTTGTTAGAAAATGAACTTGATTTCAAATTCAAAAGAGGCTATAATATACAACCATTGTTAGTTTCCTCCTCCCTTTTCATCATTCATGTTTCTTTCTCTTAAGAAAAGAGGGTACAAGGTTTGAGCTTAAAACATTTCAGAAGCCACTTTGGAGCTAGCACTGCCTTTGTTCCACTAGAGTCCACACAACACTGTTGTGCTGTGGCAAGGAGAGGGACCCCTCCCACCTCCAATTAAAATATTTTTAAGTATGTAATTAGCACAGTAACATCTAGGACCTTGAATATAAAACCATGATAAAATAAGATGGGTGGACACAGGAAAAAAAACTGCCAGCCTGAAGTTCCCAGCTAAAGAATTTGGTGTTTTAGTGACACTAGAACCTAGTGACACTAGAACTGACAGTGCTATTGAAGAACCTGAACCAGAACAAAGATGGGAAATAAAGGAAGGTGAATTTATGTCTTCAAGCCTAAACTGTCCCTTCAACAAATAGAGTTAGTAAAAATACAGAGTGTGTACTGCATGCCATATATTAGGGGGTACATCTGCCCTTAAGCGTGGGTCTCCTGAGGATGTCTGTAACACCACAAAGAGCTTCAGGTGACCACAGTGGCATTTTAAGTGCAACTCTTCCAGTTGTGCCCTGTTACTGTGGGGTGGTTTTGTCTGGGTTTTATTTTTTGTCATACTACAGAGGAGACTCAGAGCTTATGAGCTGGACTCATTTTGGCTAAACAAAACCTAAAGACATACTCCATGAAGAAATTTAGCTACTGCCTCATAGGCATTCAATTCATGGGATCATACAAGAGTCAACAAATAAAATCCTTGCAACTACAGCCACTGTGATCAGCAGGTCTATAGCACCAAAGCACAAAACCAATCTCACTTGCTCCCCTGCTAATCAGACTATTGACTGCCACTTGTAGTCCAGTTTGTTTCTGCTTGTATGTCACTATGTTGACATCTACCTGCAGTACCAGCATGAAATGTGATTGCTCTGAAGGTCAACAGCATTCAGAGAAAAGTGAAACAATACTACTTTTTTTTTTTTTTTAATTAGTATTTACAGCAAAAACAACACTTCAAGGAAAACTGTACAAAGTCATCATTACACTGTATCTTCGCTGGCTACAGAAGGTATCTTGCAATAATCATATATACAGTATGAACCAAAGTGGGGGTTCCTAGATCTTGTAGGACAATTAGCTTTTGATAACCCGCAAATCTTGCATGATGCAGTTTCTAGTAGTAGAAGGTAACATGTCAGGTAGTACAAACATTCTGTCCTAAAGTAACAGAACAATATACTACAAGCATTCAAGTATTAAGTCCATAGCAGAACAAAGGAAAAACCTGTAGCAGGAAAATTCTAACTTCTAATCGATTGCTGTTGCTCCATCAGTGGAGAGTTGCGGTGTATGCACTATCAGTTTTGTTTAACTATGTTCCAAGAAAGTTTAAACAATGTAATGGTTAAACAAGTTAAAAAATAACAAACAAACAAACCCAACACCCCCCCCAACAAAAAAAAAAAAACCACAAAAAACCAACCCAACCACAACAGAAAAGCATGCCTCCTTACATATGATTTTGCATGTAGAAACGGAGAAGAGCTGTGCAGTAATGGAATACTGTCTGTGCTCAGTTTTCCTCTCCTAATGCTGCAGCGGCAATATCCATAACACATTCTGAGATACCACAGAGCACTGTGGACAGCGTCCCAAATTTTCATCTCATTTCATCCCTGCTGAACTCGGAGGGTGCATAACTAAAGATACACAGTTGAAAAAAAAATCTAGCAATACCTATTTCTCAGGCATAAGCCTTAATTTGCACTCTCAAGTTTTTATGACAGGTATTAGATGTAGTTGTTAATATTGCAGTTAAAGGTTTTCCACTGGCAATCACTTGTTCTTGTCTGATGGCTGCTCAGCTTTACTTTGTTCAGCCCATGCAACAATCTCCTATTTGTCTCCTCCCTTTCAATACCTTAGATAGAAGGGATCAGGATGTTAAAAACCAAACTAGGACCTCATTTAAGCACCTCCTAAAGAACACAGGGGAATGGAAAGTTTATGAAAAATATGGCCCAACTAACTTTACACTGGGAAACAAATCACTCCACAAAGCATAAGTGAAAGCCATAGTCATTCTTGAATGCTGAACTAACGAAAAGCATTTAAAACCTAGTTCAAGTTTTTAAGAAAAATATAGTTTGCAAACTCCCTCAGTAGTATCACACAGATTTAAACCCTGAGGTACCAGCTTGCATGTAAAGCATTGCGGGAAACAGTGCTCAGCATCAGCAAATATTTTAAAGTTTCATAGTAAGACTGACAAACTCCAAGAATAAGCAAAACTAGAAGCAAACTTAAGCATCCTCAAACACAAACCAAAATCCTTTAAATGCACCTGTTGGTATTTGTGAGTGAAGGAGACATCCTGGGTTTAAAAAAAAACACCACAGAAAGAAACTACTATTAAACCACTTCACTGTTATTTCGTTTAGCACAATCCTCCTTTGTGCCATATATATCCTAGCAGAAGCTCTCCTTAAAAGTCTTCTAAATGTTTGTTCACAGCACTGGGCTTTAAGTCTAAACATTTAGGTTTCTAAAGTTATCTCTCCAGCCTGTTTAGAGTCTTGTACGCTTTTCAAATAAAGACCTCTATTTGTTCTCATACTCAGTATGTTTGTCTGCTTCTCCTAAACGGAGCCGGCAGTTTCTCTGTTTTATTGCCGTTTTGAAAGTAGCTATTTTCACTCATCTTCAAATTTTCCCCTTCCTTTTCACCAGCCTTGATACTTATCAGTGGGAAGCACTTAATTTTTGGATGACTGTGGTGGGCCAATAGAGATATCCCAGTAAACAAGATGTGGCCCAGTTTTGCCAGCTTTTGCTCATGTGAGTGGTGACATGATGGTCAAGAGGGCTCCTCCTTGCATGAATAGCTCCTTTATCATTAAGCTCATGTTTCACAATCAGGATGGAGAAATAAAGAGTAAAAGTAAGGAACTGGAGAAGAGGGAAATCACTGAGTTACTTACATTTGTTTCTGTCTCCAAAATTCATTCCTACTGCAGGGCAGGCAAAGGTGTCATCACTGAGAATCTCAACCTCTCCCTCTTCCTAAAATGTCCCAGGACTTCAGGCCACAGCAGCAAGTGGCAAGGACAAACCACAGACATTTATCAACAGACAGAGGCATTACACTACTTTCAAGATTCTGTAAGTGGTCATCAATATGGCACAGTTACATCACTGTTAAAAATGTTTATTTTTGCAGCTATTCCACAGTGTTATGAGACATTTCTATCCCAAGGTAACTGTACATAGTGAGGAGAGATCACACAGTTCCTTGTGTCAACACATGGTTGTGGTCGAGTGTTTTTTGGAGGCTTACACGAATGTTATGTGAAGCTTCTCAGCCACATTTTCATTTGAGCAATCAGCTTTACCCAAAAGAGCATGGGCAGGCAGCAACCAGCCTATACATTGTCCAGTGAGTCACCTTTAACATCAGGGTCTAAGCAGCATTACTCCAAGAAGAGTTTAAGTAGGTTCTTTACTCATTATAACTATAATGTGTAATCTGGTACTTAAAATAATCAGAATCAAATGGATTCTTCTCGTAAGAGACTTCTAAAAGCTGTTTTCAAACAAATTTATTTTTAGGCATTTTACAGTTAGGATTTGGGGAAAGGATTTCCTTTTAGCATATCCTACAATACTCAGCTTGTGAGTTTTCTGAATATGTGTTAAATACACTTCAATAAACATTCATTGCAGTTTGTTTCTACTGTAAAATTTCATAACACAGGTTTTAGACAGTATTTGACCTAATACATCCCACTTAATAATCACTTAAGCTGTCAGTATGGAGATACCAGTCTGTATGTGAATTGAGAATTGGTGCTGATAACCTACTTGTCTTTTGAAGTGGTTAAGATTGCACTACAGATCTAATGTTGTAGCCATTCCACACACAGTTTCCATTGTGCTTACAGCTAACATCGGACTCAGATGAACACACAAGCTAACCTGGATGGGGAACAAGGGCAGCAGAGAGATGGCTCTCTGAATAAGTCAGTCCTTGCCACCTTTCAGGCTGCTCCTGGAAACAGAATTGGTACTGTTAGTTCAGCTTGAACATTTCTTGGCACCCTTATATTTTACCAACCACTTAAAATTTTGCAGTTGGTGATATTTGTTGAAGAACTTTATCCAATGTATTTTAAATGGGGTTATTAAAAAGAGTATCGGTGAAGTTAGAGCAAAGCTCAATGTGACTCTCTAGAGTCACAGGGGTGTCAGAGAGGATCGCTAACAGAGCAAGAGAAGGGGCTCCAAGATGAAGACTGCAGGCCATTTAAAAAAAAGACAAAAAGAGAGAAATAGTCAAATAATGCAATAATGCAAAATCTCAAGAAGTTTAGGGAGTCCATGGAAGAGGCTCAGAGGAACAATGCAAAAATGCGCATTTGCAAATCAACAACATTCTGGATGTATTATAAGAATAAATTTGGAGGTTTAATTTCATAACAGGATAATCAGAATTTGTTGAAAGAGAACACATTAGTAATGTTTTAAAGATTCAGTAGAACCCAGCACGAATACTGGTTGAGAAAGGACAATTATGAAGATTATTTCTGATATACTTTACAACTCATTCAGTATAAAACCCTGCTGTCCTTTCATGATCCTCCCCCCGCC
>VXBJ01001361.1:686611-780060 GCA_013400055.1 Nycticryphes semicollaris | reverse complement strand
GGGGGGGGGGGGGGGGGAAGAAAAAAAAAGAAAAAAAAAAAGAAAAAATAGGAGGGGAAGGAAATTACACCAAACAGAGAAGGATTAAGACGCTTGGCTTCACCTTCCCTACCTCGTCACACAACACCCACTGAGGCAGAAGAAACCACCCTCAGTTGCTAAAACAAGAGCTGTATTCAGGGCTGCTAGGTCTAGCGGCAGACGGGCTTGCGGGAGCGCACTCCGTTCCCGAGCTCCTCCAGCCCCCGAGACGGGCCAGCTAAAGCCCAAATCAACCCCCAGCTCCTTTACCACTGGGGAGGGGGGGAGAGGAAGAGAAGGAAATGCGGATCCATTTAATCGCTCTATCATTAAGTAGTTAGGAATGATTAAGAGCTTTCCCCGCGATCCCGCTGGAGGGACGGTTTTAGACACCGGCCTTTGTGAGGACGCAGCTACGGTCGGGTTTCCCTGGGGAGACGGCTGCCTCCCCAGCCCGTCAGCGCTCCTCCTGCCTTCCCGAAGGCGCGGGATTTTCCGCTCCGGGCCGCCGACAGCACCTGCCGCAGCCACCGCCGCCCAGCACCCCCCGGTCTCAGCCCCGGCCCGACCACAGCCCCCACTGTACCTGCAGGATCTTGTCCAGCCCCTCTTGGCCCAGGCAAGGGAACTGCTTGAGCAGCTCCGTCTTCTGCCGTTTGTAGTCGTCGGTAGCCGAGCGCCAGTGCGGCTCCTCCAGCACCTCGAAGATCGCCGCCCCGATGGACAGGTAGAAGATGATGGCCGAGGTCAGCAAGGGGCCCCTGTCCACCATGGGGTCGGAGGGAGGGCGGAGCGCAGCGGGCTGGCCGAGGCGGCTGCCCGGCGCTGCAGCCGTGGGTGCCCAAAACCGCCCTTGTCCTTCCCCTGACACCTCTGCCTTCCTCACCGTCCGCCGTGACTCCTCTCTCGGCCTCTGCCGCCTTCCCTTAGTCTTCCACACTCTCCTCCCACTCCCTTCTCCTCCTCCCTCCTTTGCTCCCTCCTCCGCTCCGCTCCCCCCGGCTGCCTCCTTCCCCCGGCTTTCTCCCCTCCCTCCTTAGCGATTTGAATTTGGTGCCCTCCCGCTTCCTCCCCCCCACCCGCCCGCGCATGCGGGGCTACCGCCAGGGGAAAGGCCGGCGGGGCGACCCGGGGTGCTGCCGGCCCCCTTGAGTGGCAGCGGGTCCCCGGCGGGGCGGGAGAGCAGCGGCTGGGGCTGGCCATCGCCCGCCGTCAGGGGCCGCCTCGGGGAAGGGGAGTAGGGCCGCCACCTCCCCGCTTCCCGCTCCACCGTTGGATCGGGTGCGGGGGCCGCTGGGGTGAGCCCGGCCCCCGGGCGCCTTCTGCCCCTGTGCCCGGGGCCTTTTTTTCCCCTCCGTGTTTTTCCTCGAGTCAAGGGAAGAAGGGGGTCACGTCCCTCAATTTTGTTTTACTTTTCCCCTCGTGCTGCCGGGTTCAGCGGAGTCTCTGGTTGTCGAGACGGGAAGGCGAGAGCTGCCGTCCCTGGCTCCAGCGAAGCGTGGGGAGAAGGCAAGCAGGAGCTGTGAGAAGAATGGGGGCTGCCGGTGGGTTTCTCCCCTTCCCTGAGGTGTTGTCCACACGTGTGCAATACAAATCCTCCACAGCAGGAACTGCCTTCCCCCTTGCTTCATGCATTTTCTACGTTCAATAAATAAGTGTTCCTACACACGCCCATTTGTGTGCCTGGAGGTTGGGAGCAAGGGAGGGACCCTAGCTAGTGATTTTTTCCACAAGATGCTCAAAGCCTGATCTGGGCTGAAGCTGTCTTGAAGCACAGCACGTTCATGAAGCTCTTCCCAGGAGCAGGTTACAACTTCATACAAGTTCACGCTCCTCCACGTTCACTTCAAGGCAGAAGGCAGGCAGCCCAACTGATTTGAATGAACAGGGCTGGAAATGGGGTTAAATGGGTCAGGAAAAGAGCGGATCAGTGACAGGTTAGGGTGGTGTTTTGTGCACCGTGGCAAAGGGCTCATGGCAAGGATAGGATTCACCTGAGAAACACTGTTTCTGTGAGGACAACTTGTTTTCTGCCTTCTCCCACCACCCCCACCCACAGGAATAAACTATTCAAAAATATGGAGTTCTCCATATCAGCTGCATCAACACTACAGATTTCAGGATGTATATGTGTCAGCTGGAGTCCACGCACCAAAGAGCTGAGATGAACCAGCTGAAAATTGCCATGGGGACATAGTTGAAATAGGAGGGAGAATGGTGGAGAATGGCAAAAAGGAAGGAAACAAGTAGAAGTACAACAGAGTATGAGAAAGCAAAACAGAGAGCATGAGGAAGGCAAAAGAACTGCCTTGGTTAGGAGTGATCCAGACACCTATCTGTAAAAGTTTGAATCGTGTCCCATGGATGGTCTTGCGAGGCTGCCCCTCAGAAAGCTACATGTTCCACAAGCAGTCCTTCCTACTAACGTGTGTAGTGCTCAGTGAAAATACATCTGAAGAGGTTCCTGGCAGCCTAAAAGCAGGGCTGGAGAAACCACAAAATCCACAAGCGTTTTATGTGATCAACATCACTGTCTTTGCATGGGATTCCCCAGTTATGTAAAGGAAACATTAAGAAGAGAAAAGGGGTGCCAAACTGTAGTAGTAAAAAAAAAAAAAGCATTTATATGTGCTACAGGAGAGACCAAATAGAAGGCATCATAATAAATATTTTAAAAATAATGAGTGTCATAGAGAAACTACACTAACTTTTTAAAGGCAAAATTGGGGGATCTTTTATGAAGTTGTAAGGCAGAACTTTGAATTAAAAGGAAAAGAATTTCGTGATGCATAATTACTGCATGAAAATTGTTCCCAGGTGTTATCACTTGGCTCAAGACCTTTGCAAAACTTGAAAAGCCATTGGCCACATAAATGAATAACATGAGCATCCATCATTGCCTCACTGATTTAAAGTTAAAATCTCTAAGGTATGTAAATACTTGTGGCAAGAGACAGAAAGTATTGAGGAAGAACTCTTCCCATAGGCAAACTATGATACGGTTTTCCTTTTGGTGCACTCATAGCTTTTGAGTCACCTGCAAATGGTTAGGTGATTCTAACAGCAGCATTGGTAGCCTGACACATTATAGCAATATTACACTTGTGTGTTCTTGACCCTGAACATCTGTGCTTCGTAACTAGAAGGTATTTGATTAAATTTTGAAACTGTACTCTTCTCCATCTGTCTCTAAGTCTCTAAAGGCCCATTTATACCACTGAAACACTATCTTAAAGGCACAAGGAATGACACAAATGACCCTGAACCTACTGCAGTTATAAAGTGCAGATGCAAGTAAAACTACTTTCGGGCATTTTATAGAAAATTTGTTTGCAATTTTGTTTCAACATTTCTACTTTCTACTCTAAACTTCCAAGCACTGATTCTGTAATTAGTGCTCTCAGTAACCTAGTCAGTCAGTCAGTGTTTAAAAAACATACACACCTGTAAATCACATACCTTATTTTTTTCCTGTGTTGAAGTGCTATTGCACTTGTTAAACTGTCTCCTTGTGTTTCTCCAAGTTTCAAAGAGATTAACCTGGTAAGGTGCACTATCCAGAAGAATAGTTTATTCTCCAGGGAACCATAGCCAGCTACTCCTACAAGTAGAGGTGATCCTCTGAGTATCAACATGCTTCTTATTTAGATATTTCACTTTGAATCCTTTGTCTTTTACACAACAAATTACAAGGCATAATTTCACCCTGTTGTCCAAGTGAGTGTGGTAAGAAGGAATATTTTATGCAGCTGGCCTCTCTTTGCACCTCCTGATCTAAAATGCCTCTCCCGACCTCATAAAAGACACATCCTCTTATTCATGGCCCTTTTCTACCCTTGTTTTCCCTTGGATTAAACAGTACCCCTATTGTTAACCCACAGCACCTGCCACATAGGCCCCACAGTTTTTCATGCTAGCTCAGTTAATGAAAAGGCTGGGGTTATACACTTAAAGGCTTTAAAATCTCATTAAAAATCAGAGGAGAAACAGCAGATAGCACTGTGGTGAGCAATACCACTAGTATCAATCATTTGTATTATTTGCATAGGTCATTATTTCAGGCTGTCCAGTCCAAAAGGAAATCTCTTTCATCCAAGCTGTATGTCTAAGACACATTTGCTGTACAGATGTTTCCTAGAACACCCTGAAATGAATGAGTAAATGTCAGAAAATGTTTTAGATGGAGCAAATAAAAGACATTATTTGGGCAAAGGAAACCTGTCATGTAACGGCAAAGACTGCATGTTGTACTGAGTATGAACTATGAACCTCTCTACAAGTCTGTGCCATTTTTCACTTGGAAGTCTATTTTTGGTTGATGGCTCTGTTCTTGATGTTGCCTGTCATCTTTCACTTCTCTTTATCCATTGAAATTTGGACACCTCCAACATTGCTTTCAAGTGTTATACATCAAGCCTTGTATGGTTTTAAGTAAGTTCTATTCTGTACCATTCTGACGAGCAGTTTTGCTTCTTTGGTACAGCCCAGTGCATACAGAAAGGGTAATGCTAGTCTGCAGATGATGCAGAATTTTGTATGAGACATTTGTAGGAAGTTCAAAAATTCCCAGTAAGATTGTTCACACCTCTTGGCCGATGTATTCACATTAGCATGTTTTGTGCCCTGAATTTACAATAACATACCAAATAATAATAATAAAAAGAATAGAAACCTTTACCAAAACAACCTGCATACCACTGCAACAGACTTTTTCACCCATGGACAGATAATGAGTGAACAAACACCACATGACAGATGTTAGTCATGCTGCTTAATGAATAACTGGTGATGAGTATGATACCTGTATGGAATGGCTGTAATGTGTTCAAGGAAAAATATGCATTTGGATCATCTGTTTTTCACAGAGATACCTGCAGTGTTCTAGAGAAATGTCTTCATCAGGAAGTCCAGGTATTTCAACATTTTATCTCTGTGTATTTCCTTGACTGCCTTGTTCCTCAGCCATCCACAGCACTCACTGGATCTTCAGAACTGGATGATGAAACCTGCTTTCCTTCACAATATTTTACAAAGAAAGATATTGGCCTTCTCTTTCTGCTCCACCATGGCCTCAGTCTTGCAGACAACCATGGGTAGTACCAAACACTTAACAATAGTCCTTCACACTGACATTCGTGTCAGCATTCTAGACGGTTTGGTGTACGGCTATTCAGAACCCCCAACTCCGACAATGTCAATCCTGGACTGGTTTTACCATCATGATACCTGGTGCATATTACTATTCTAGATAGCATGCTCAAGACTGGCTGAGCACCATGGTAACAGAGTCAGTGAATAATGAAACAATCTGTTATTTTGTTATGTAAAACATCACTGTCAAGTCTTATTTTTATTTCATTAAGAAGGAGTTAAATTCTATTTGTGTATAGTAATGTGGTTGAATGCCTGCACGTTGCTTTGAGACTTGTTTCCCAAACCAGTTTAAATTAACTTTTATCAGTCTCACATCATGCAGCACAAAAGCCTTCTCCAGTCTTATGGTGTCCGCTTGAATGTGACAGGGACAGATTACAGGGGAGAATTCAAGGAGCTGTAGGCCTCCCCCGTCTCTCAGTTGGGTTGCGCAGCTGCATGTCTGTGTGCCAGGTTGTGCAATGGAGGAGGGCCTTGTGTCTGACCCAGCAGTTCCCACATCCACATCGGGCTCCCTTCCATGCCTGGCATGCAGTGCTCACGTTTTCTTAGTCAACACGCCTGAAGAGCTGTTCCCACCTCCCTCTTCCCTTTATAGAAACAAAGTCACCACATTCATTTTGTCAGAGGAAAAGCAGGAGGAAGGTTGGTGGCTTTTTTTTTTTTTTTTCTTTTTCCCCTCTTGGGTGAATAGAGTCTTGTGGATAACAAATGAGGACAGCTATACACCCCAAAAACATGGAAAAGGATCATATTCTTCTCATCTATTCTTATGTTCCAAAACCTTCAGTAATAGAGGTTAGATTGGGTCATATCTAGGAGCAAAAAAAAAGATCAAGTAAGCAAGTGAGAGAGTTGGTTACATACAGTTGAACAGACTGAATTTTTAAGGTTTTTTTCGTATGGACACTAGTTGCTTTTGTGCTTAATGTCCTTGAATGAAAGAATGGTCATTGCCTGTGCTGTCCAGGCATGTGCCTCTTCCTTCTATTAAAGGAATTTTGTAAGAAGACAGGAGTTCCTGGCATGGTCTGCCTCCACAGCCCCATGGCCTGCCGCATGGCTCTTTATGATCCTTCCTCCATCATATGTGGTATTGGGAAAGAAGACAGTAAAGGCTGAGCCATAACACCCACAGCTGAACTGCAAGTGAAGTGCTTGCAAGCTGAGGGTTTTAACTTATGGTTTGTACCCTCCTGGACCATTATCAGGAGAGATATTAAGAGGGACTGGAGAGAGAGTTGCTTCCAGTGATGCCTTCCACATTCCAAAACCTGGTATAGAAGTAGTGAGCAAATCCAGGTCACTAGCAGATATGACTCCAGGGAGGCAACTTGGCAGAAAAATGACTGAGTTAGAACATCAATAAAAAATCTACTTGGTCTAGTGCTTGTCAGCAGCTAGGCTCTTGTCACTGCTGTAAGCATAAAAACTGCCTGCAAGTTATAACTTACACTGGTCCTGGTCTCACGGTGAACACCATGCTCTTGGCTCTCAATGGCTTTTCAGGGATGTGTATGGAGGGTCACAGTAAATTGCAAGATAACCCATGACTGAGGTGATAAAGCAAGTCAGATGCTGGGAGAGTTTCCTTGTATTGAGTAGCACCTTAGCAGCACTTTGCTCTTCATTCGGTCCAGTGGCCTGTTGGTCTCAGAACTGGAACAAACTCCAGGGAAGCTGAGGAAGTAGGGAGTGAATGGGAGCAGATTCAATTTGCTCACACTGCTGCTCCCCTTTTGGAACTCATGGAGAAGTCCTGGTAACTCAAGTCGGACCTACAGTAGTGCCAACAACTGAGCTGTGGGAGAGGCCTGGCAGGAATCAGAGTTGAGGGAAGGCAGAGAGCCTAAGAATAGACAATTCCTAACTATACCTGGGGATCTGTTACATCTGCAAAAATCTCTGGAGAAGTTGGTGGGGACAAGGAGAGAAGGACACACCATCAAAACCCCATCAAAAGGAAGTCATGTTGTGCTGTCTAAAGGCACTCAAAGGTGAACATCCCTGGCTATTTCTTTCACTCAAGAGGATCATCTGAACCAGCTGGAGGTCCCCTGTGAATATTGCATTGGCAACATGGATTATAGAAACTAATGGTTAGCAGGCTTTCAGGGGTTTCACAACTCATTTCCTTTAAATATTTGTTATTTTGACAAAGAGAGAAGGAGAAAAAGGGAGGAGGAGGAAATAAAAACTACACGGGGTAGCTAATTTATTTTAAAAGATTGAGTCAGTAAGGAGATGGGTGAACTCTGCAGATTGTATTGCTTCGGTCAGGACAGAAAATTCAATGCTTTTCTTGCACATGCTTAAGATCTCTTTGGAACAAGGAAGTGTATGCAAATAATGGGACTAATCTGTAAACACTCAGGTCAGCAGCCTTTGCTCAAGAACTCTCACTGATTGGGGACAGTTGTAACAATAAAGTTTCCCTGGGCTGGGGAGCCTGGCTCAAAGGTCTGCCTCATCTTCTACCCTTGCTTCACTCCGTACTCTCACCCCCCATCTTTTGCAATTCAGTGACAATCAGAGTTAATAAAAGGTGTGTCCATGATCCTATAAAGCAATTTGCATCATCATCTTTTGTGATGAAATTTTCACAGGGAAAGGAGGAGCAGCAACATTTTGCCCAAGTTAAGGTTGCCCTGGCACTAGCCCTTAATTTTCATGACACAGGTCTGATTGCTGCACCCCAAATTTGAGTGCAGAAATGTGTCCTGCAGAAACTACCCTCCCCCATCTCTCCAACCCCTGACTTCCAAGCTAAATCTAAAAATGGTCTGAAGTGTGCAGTCTTGCATTACTGACACCGTGTCACAAGCACGTGGACAGACTTGCGTTGCCTTGCTGAAGTTACCGTTCTATGTGTACAACAGACCACGGGACAGCTGCCTCTGCTGTACTGAAAACATCATTTTCCTCAGCTGGGTTGAAGAAACTGTGCGGCTTTCACTAAACAGAAGTGGCCAGAACCTGCTAGTGGACGTCAACTGTGTCGTATGTTATTTCAATGTGTGTCTATTCTAAACAGATGACAATGCAATTTTCATTTTGACTAAAGGAACTGATAATTGACACAGCGCTATTAAAACGTGACAAATAAGCAATGTCTAAGCTAGCTGAATAAAAGAACTGTCAGAAACGCCTTTCTTCTGCTGTGCTGTCTAGTGCAAATACAGCAACCTTGCTTAATAAACAAGGTCTCATTTCACTCTGGGCTTGTCTCAACACTAGTCTTTTACAAGCACTTGGGACAAGATCATTAAACCTGCATGTATCAGCTGAAGACCTGCCTCTCAAATTTCCTCCTCATGCCGGGAAAGGCCCTAGTTACACAATTATAGGTTAACTAACAAATAATTATTCTCAGCAGTGGGAAGTGTGTTCGGACGCCTTGTATGAAATCTAGAGAGATTAAATTCCTTTGCCTTTCTTTATAGTTGAATTGCTTGTAGGACATGCTGCAATGCTGGCATCTAAATCTGCTTGGAGAGCAATGTGGAAAGATTACAATTGGAATATCCATTATCATGATAATGTGTGGAAATCTGGCGCCCGTTAACAGAGCAGTGTGGGAAGGACATTACTGGGGCTCATAGGTAAAGCAGAGAGGGGATTTTGATACCTAATGTCACTAGTACAGAAGAGCAGGAAAAGCTGGTGTGGTCCTTCACTGGCAAGACACAGTGGGGAGACTGCTACTGCAGTAGGATGGGCACTGTAAGAAAAGGTAGCAGTAGGAAAAGTGACTTAGTGCAGTAAGTTGGCACTGGAGCCTCTTGAAGGGCTGTGCAGGCTGGCTGCCATGACAGGCCTTCACTGAATGCATTGTAGGCAACAGGGCCACACAACAAACAGACACTACAGCTATCATTTTTATTTTCCAGGAAAAAAAAAAGTTGGCTTTCGTATCTGGAGTGACTAAACTAAAATTATTTTTCTCCATTTAATCTTGATGCAAATTCATATCTTTTTCTAAAGACAGACACCGACTTTTAGGATCCTCTTCAGATCTAAACCTTTTCTTTCCTTCTGATCTCCGCTTGGTGGAGAATGCCTCTGAGTCCAGCAGTCTTCTGTATCAGAAATCTACTGATATAGATGTACTATTGTTACATTGATCGCAGTTTAGACATAAAGCCTGATTTCAGTCCTATGTGGATAGCAGGCTTAAATACCTTCAAACAATGGCAGTAAAATGGAAGTAAATGGAAGTAAAAAAAAAAGGAGAATAAAAATGCCCAGAATAATATAAAAGGTGCAGTCTGGCACTGCTAAAGGGACAGATCAAAGAACCTCTTGGTCTTTTCCATGTGTGACTTTTGCAGTTACACACAGCCTTTTCACAATAGTTGAGTATCCCACATCAGGGCCAGGGTGCAGGGGCAAGGAAGAGCTCACACTAGCAGCCTGACAGTTTGCCAATGCATACAGAAGCAATATGCACCTTTCAGTTAGTCACTGCAGTGAATTATGTTTTCAGTTGGACCTTGCATAGTGAATAGCAAATAACTTTAAACCATAACACTGTCCAATCTGTTCCCCCATATGCACTCCTTTTCCAAAGAATACACCGTACCGTGCAGTAATGAAAGTGTTCAAATAACAATGGAAAGAATTACTCTGATACTCTCCTGAGCTAACTTCAAAGCTGCATATCCAGTTCTCTGCCTTTTTTGGTCAGTCTATTTACACCATTTATGCCTGTTTTTAAACTGACTGGGTAGCAGTAGAGATTCCAGCACACCTTGTCTAACTTTTAAACTCAGCTCCACAGAAAGGCAGACATTACACAGTTATAGAGGAAAAAGTCAGTAGAACTTTCCCTGTTCCCAGCATATTTATTTTTCCTAAAACTATCCATATGATAAATAGATCTATCCATATGATCCATAAAACTAAATGATAGTTGGTAGAGTAGGTAAAAATGAGAGCGGGAGATTACACATGAAGTGGAATGCAGGGCACAAAAAGTCCTGTCTTTCTGTGACACTAAGTATTATCTCACATATGGGAGGCCACTTCCAGACAATATATCAGAACTCATAAATCGTCTTTTAGGCACCTGTGAAAAAACACTGAAACCAACACAGGCCACCTGTGACATGCAAAGCCCTGAGCTGAAAAAGCTAAGCTATAAAGTCCTTTATACTAAAAAGTTCTCCAGAAAGAGAGAAAGATTTATTGTTCTTCTGTGGGGAGTTTTGGGTACACGACTCATTCCCAGTGAGCTCTGACAGTTTCATGCATTCTGTTTCTTCTCACACTGTCTTCTCTATGGCCTGTCCTGTAGCCAGCTCATCTTCTAGCTGGATGAGCTGCCTCTGCTGTAATATCAACACTTGTTGGGCCAACAGGGAAAATAGTGGAACTAGATAGTGTAGGATAAGAATGGTAATACTGGTATATTCTTTATTCCTTGATTTGACTTTCTCACCAAAGGACTGTGCACAGCACAATACTGAATTTCAGCCCTCACTGTGTGCAGGGCCAAGGTAGGGTTTATACAGCAACTGAGTTCTATTTAATCCTCAGATTGGCCATAAGTGAATATAACTCTTGTGTGACACTTCTGCACATGGGAGAATTTTGTTTATTTGGGAGCAGTTTGGATCTTTATTTTTCAATTCTTCTCACTCTGCAAAAGAGCACCGAAGACCTTGTGCCTACAGAACTATGAACCCAAAGAATGAAGGTTGCAACTGCTGCAGCAGGAGAAAGCTTTTACATCACTGCTCTGTCCTGTTTGAGTGGTCCATCTTCATACATTATTCTTTCTTGGACAGTGCAGTTTCCATTCAGATATGTTCCCACTT
Organism: Nycticryphes semicollaris; assembly: GCA_013400055.1. Classification (NCBI taxonomy): domain Eukaryota; kingdom Metazoa; phylum Chordata; class Aves; order Charadriiformes; family Rostratulidae; genus Nycticryphes; species Nycticryphes semicollaris. The sequence continues at coordinate 769,066 of VXBJ01001361.1, read as the reverse complement.
GGGTGTCTGCTACATGCAGCAGTAGTTAACAGAACATTGTGTCGTGTTCGGTGCCTGTCACAGAGCATTTCTCTGGCTTTCCAACCTGCTGAAAAAGGGCTCATCTGAGTATGGTGGCTGTGGCTCAAAGGTCAAGGCTCCCAAGTGCACTTGCTGAAGCAAATATATTTCTCAAAAAATAGTGTCTTGGATAGGACAAGCAAAAACCAACAGGAATCTAACTGAAAAACAAACAGCTTGTTATTTTTTTCAGATTTTTCCTTTCCTGTTGGTCCAGACAGGAACCTGTTTATCTGTTGAAAGAAATTGTGTTTATGCAGGGGATGGGTAAAAGTCTCCCATACCTCCAAAATCCTCCAGGTCTTATAAACAGACAAGTCTTATTCTAACTGTCTTCCTGGATATATTTTATTCTTAATATAAAATGAATCTGGCTCAACCCTTTGCAGACCTCTGAACTGCTAAAAGTGTGGAACAGCGAGGCTCCCGGGTAATTTCATCACGTGAGCAGGGAGGAGGTTGGAGGGAATCACCACTTCAGAATGCATGCCCACATCCCAGCTCTTAGACGGTCTCTGACACTGGGCATGTCAGATCATGCGTGGTGGAGATGCACAGGGCATGCCGCTGCTGGCAGGACGCGTGCTCCTTAACAAGGTTGATTTGTGCCCTGCGGGCCCTGCAGGGTCTCCTCCACCTCCTCCACCTGCTCCAGCTCAGGGCTGAAGTGCTTCCTCTCTGCAACCCCAGCGCTGGCAACAGCTCTTACTTTGGAGGGTATGAGCTACTGGAGGGGTGGATGCAGCAGAGGAGTGGCAGCAGACTGAATGTCACTCCAGATGCCTCTAGGTATCTGCCAATGGATCATGTCACTGTCATCACAACTACTGAAATAATGACCAAGATTGACTTTTCATTTTAAAAATGGCAAAACTTCATAGAATGAACCACGTATTTCTTGGATGTTATTTCACTTGCCAAATGGCTGTAACCTGTCAGTCTTCAGTCTGTTTTTACCAGAACAGCCCAAGGCCTTCTCTAATTTCCTAAAAACACTGTGTCTTGTATCTTATTGCTGAAAGATTAGTTTGTTCATGCTAGGATAGAGAGGCTCTTTTAATGAGAATCTGTTACCATACAGGTTAGTAAGCTCCTTGTAGCTTCCTCACAAAGCAAATATTGTTCCCTTTTGCCTAGAAAAACATTGAAATTGTCAAGGGATTAGCATACATTAAAGAATTAAAAAAAATGTAGCAAGGAGGTCAGAGAATACACGAGTTATTTGGGTTCCTGTATTTCAGAGACAAAGTACTGAAAAGCACTTCTATTCAAGCACAGAAACAGTGACTCTGTGCTCTCAGAAGGGTGTCAGCAATTGCAGAAGTGTGAATGAGGAGAGGAAATCTCATGATGCCAGCTGAAGGAAGGAGAGTTAGTGAGATGAACGGTGCCCCTTCAACCCGCAAGAAAAAGAGGAACCACCAGCTCTCTTTTCTGATCTAGCAGGATGGTCCTCCCAGTCCAAGCTTGAATTTAAACTCGTGTTTCAGAGGAATGAAGGCAAATGCCCCAGGTGAGGACTAATTTGTGTCCCAGAAAATGAAAGGAACCCATGAAGTCAGGAAAAGAAGGAGTTACAGGTGGGCTCAGTTTCATTGCCCTGCACTTTGCTTTGAATGTGCTTAAGTCCAGCTACATTTGGAACTGGAGTTTTGGAGCAGACCCATTTCTCTTGTCAACTCACTTAACCTCCGTTGTCGTGGATTGTTTATATTATAGAGTAGTGTGCACAAGATATCACTCAAGGTAAAATGTAAAAAAATGAGTCCTGAGTTGCCATAATAATTTCATTGTTTAAAATGCTTTAAATAATACGTTAAGAAAGATGCGGACAAGTATGTGTGAAGATATACTGCTTAAAACAGTGAACTTTAACAGTGTAGATCTGCACATTTGCACAGATAACCATGTCATAAAGTCAAGCACTCTTAAGTTAAAACAGGCTGCATTCATCAGGAACTCTTCAGCTGTGGACAGAACATATATCAGCAAGTTGGAAGTAGTACAAAGTGATCATGGACTGAAAAAGATTTTACCTCGCTCAGAGTTGCAAACAAAGGAGGATAGAAGTTCTTTGACCTATTGTAGTAATAGAAATACAGTGGTTTTATACCTTTATATAATGGTCCCAAATTAGTTTATAAGTATTATTTAGCACTAACTACAGCTTTGAGTTGTGGGAATGTGTTTTCACGGGCAGCTCTGATATGATTGTGTGAATTACTTTAGGTCACAAACCCAAAAAAAAAAAAAACGAACAGAAGAACAGTAAAACAAAAGCAGGCAAGGAAAAGGGAAGACAAAAAAGAACTGCAAGAACAGGGTCAAAGAATCAATCAGGATTGGAATATGAGAGTTCAGCTATTCCTGCTAAACAATATTCTGTCACCATTATTCTCACTAATTTACCTGACCAATGTGATAGGTTATACATTGTCATGGCTCTACATAATGTTATTTTTGTTTTTTTTTTATTTGCCTTCTTTTTGGATGCTTACCAAGTTAACCCAGGGAGGATACTAGTGTCTCCCTTCAGAGAAGCCCAAACTGTATTATCATACTTTAGGAATAGTTTCTGAACTGAGTTGCTCTTTAGCTATTAGAAGAGGCTGTATCTGTCAAGCCAGCCCTTTTAACTGTCCCAAGCACTGGATGTTTGTGCAGTGCTTTACGTGCATATAATTACAATGACACAATTGAAATATGCTTTAGAAGGTAGTTTATAATAAGCCTCTGGGTTGTTACTCAAGAGAAGTTACTTCAGTTTCTGGCTTGTCACAAGAACCAGCCTCATAGGAAATGTATGGGTCTTTTCATATGGGAGAAAAATTAATACTGGAAACATTGTAACTAAGAAGATGTTGAGAGATGTGCAACCATTAAAGACTCTTGAGTAACAAATCAGGGAAATGATAGTAGACCACTGGTTACTTGTGAGAAAGATGCTCTTACAGTTTCCCCACCCAGTAAAGGCTGGGTCCAAATGTTTGTTGTCAGTTGCTAGAGAGCCTGTTACTTGACATAACCAGGCGCTGATGTCAGGGCTTCCCGGCTAAACTGAGCTAAGATCTTGCCAGCATTTATATTTCACCAAAGTCAATGCTTACCTCTATTGTAAAAAGCAAGAAGGGGAGAGGACAGTTGGTGGCTCCCAGAGGGCTTGATAGCCAAAGACTAGTGTCCTTGTAAATCTGATAAATAACAGACAGTCCAAATTTTTGTAAGAGCTCCAAGGTTTCCTGTGGGATTCCTTTAGATAAGAATTTGAAGGGCGCTGGTCACTTCTGAAGGTACATTCCCGTCTCAAGGTCCAGCATATGAGGAGAAACAACGTTTTTTAAAAGAAAAACAAAAGTGTTTATTCCTTCTTTGCACAGAGGTGGACCGTCTACACTCTCTTAGAAGATGCATGCAGTCAGTGGATGTGTAAAGCAAGAGGAACAATTAACCATTGATACTGGTGAGCTGAAACATAAAAAACAATGGAACTGAAAAACAAACAAACCCTGCTACATGTAGCCTCCTGAGTCAGGGTCGTGCCCTAAGTACACAATAGCGTTTGAAACTAGTGCATGTTATATTTAAGTATTTAAACACATACACATACTACATACTTGTAAAATATTTTCCAGATCCAGCATAATATCCTTTTACTTGTACAATATGTTCCTTTAATAAGGAAGAGCTGCCAATCCTGAACCTGTAGTCAGAGTCGCTTGTCTTAGAGAAGGTTCCTGGAACCATCTCGACTCAGGTTCAAAGGCTGCTCAAATGTTTAGGCTCAAACTAATCAAGTTAAGTATGTTCTTGACAGATTATTTTCTCCTTTTCATAGCTCTCCCCTGAGGGATGTTAGTCATAAACTCAGCAGAACGCCTACACTGCATCCACACAATTTGAGGTAGATGTTAAAATAATCCCCCACCTGAGCACACAAGTCTGGTAACTGTTCAATCAGTTATGCAATTTGCATGTGTAAATGAAGTTTGCGTTCACAGATGGATTCATATGTGTATTATGGATAGTTAAGAGGGGAATCTGAAAACTGTTCTATAGCATTCTTTTCTCATAATGACATTATATCACATTGCATTATAAGCCTATATATTTTTAGATAATAGATAGATAGATAGATAGATAGATAGATAGATAGATAGATACATACATACATACATAGGCAGACAGACAGATAAAGTTGCACAGAACATACCTGGCTGTGTTCACTTTACTTCTGGAGCTGTAACAATGTGTAGCCAATTCAGAATGGGATGGTGGAACTCTGCACAAGATGGCCATTGCTTGTCACCTTTTGGGAATGTGAGTGGGACAGCAACACTGACAATATCTTCAAAATGTAGTGGCCTATAAGAATAGCTGATTTCATACTTCGGGTGTTTGGATTTCAGTTTGCTCATCATTGTAACTCTTACTCTATTTTTTGGAATGCAATTCTCCTGGTTATGCAATGCACTATTCAAATTCTGTATTGTCAGTGCTCAGAAAGGAAGTGTGTCAGCAGTCCCACCGGCCACTCATTGGCACCAAGTTGGTAGCAAAGGGCTGCGTGAGTGCTGGATTTACTGGCACGAATGTTTTTTAATGTTTTTTTCTTTAGAGAACAGACAAACACATAGGTCTGAACTTCGCAGAGGAATGTAGGAAAATAAAATGGCTTAAGGTTTGAGTCTGCCAATTCTCTGTCTGTACTGTCAGTTTCTGTAGTATAATAAAAAATGAAAGTATTTTTGTATGATCAGTCCAGGATAAAATTGAGTGGTTACAATGACCAATACTTCACGTAACCTTGGAGATTTCCACTGTCATCAGTTTCTCATGAAAACAGAAATATCTTCCAGATATTCATATTTTTAAAATATAAGCCCCCTCACTCATACGTTTGCAAAACAGTTTCACAGTGTGATTTTCAGTTTCTATATGGCTAAGAATTCCAAGAAAGGTCTTATGAGAAGTCATCCTACATTTCATGTTTAGTGATCAGATTAAAGTTTGGGTAGCAGTAATGACACATCTAGGCTTTTGAAATTCCTCTTATGAACCACAGAGCTTCTACTAGGAGCCATGAATGTGGCTTTGCCTATATGCCTATAGGCATAGGTTTATATTATAGGTTTGTATATTTGAAAATTCCCTATCAGATAAAAGAATATTAATCAATTTAAGATGCTAAAAATTGATCAAACCACGAATTCTGCAGGATCATCTCCCTCATACTGGTCTGGTTTTGGATTAAAGGGAAAGTACTTACCTAAAATTATATTACCACTTGACCTTTAAAAATCTGAAACTCAAAGATACCCAGCAAATTTTGGGAAAACAAAATATTACTTTTAGAAAATTATTATACCGGGGAGCAGACAGTCCCCGGTGTGTCTGTGTTGGACACACCAGGGTGTGTTGGACATTAGCCAACTAGAAAAATGAACACTCATTAACTGAGGTGCTGGGGACTTTTCTGCCTACTTAAAATTCAGTTTCTATTTTGAAAATTTCCAATTCTAATGCCCTATAAAGAGTTAGGAGACAAAAAAAGTCTTTGCTAAAGACTTAACTTCCTTCCTATTCTATCTCATTATTCAATCAGAGGCTGATGCCAATACTTCAAATGAACAAAAATAAAAAGCTTACTATATAATATACAGGTTCCCCAGAGAGTCCTGTAGGGAAACCAGTCTTAAAAAAATAGCATTGACAATTCCTTTCAGTTCCAGAAGCTCACGAGAACTAGAAAAACTATTATTTTTCCCTTTGTAAATCACTTTAAGGTCAGGATATATTACTTTATTTGAAAATTTCTATGAGGATAGAATGCTTGTTCAGGGAAGGCAATGGCCTAAAAAAAATGACAAAAAGAATATTAATCCTGTCCACTGATTATTGCAGAAGATGTGCTGGTATGGGTACTCTCTGTCCTTTGCTTGGTTTTGGCTGCTGCTAGCTGCCCTTGGTTGTAGCTGCTGGTAGCTGCCCTTGTTTTTAACTACTACTGCAATACAGCTTTATCATATGAGGTTGCTGGGTTATAGTGCTGCTTCCTACTGGTGTGCTCCAGTTTTATTTCTTCAGTTACTGTCTAATGTTTATGCCACTTGCAATATGTGAATGGAAACAGAATCCAGGGCATGAAAGACATTGACGATATGGATAAATCTGTAATTCTGTATATTTTTGTCACCTACTTCAGTCTTTACTATCCTCATATTTATTTTGTTTTGTTGCAGGGATATACTGAATTTGTGTTTACCCAAAAAAAAGCTTAATTACTTAGGAAAGCTTTGGTTAACTAAGAAGCATGAACATTTTTTCAGGCACAGCAAGTATTTTTCCATCCAGCTCTATCTTCACAACCTCGTGATTTCTTTGACAGATGAGTTTATTTGTTTCTCTGTCATTTCTAGTGTGGGATATTTTGTATCAGTATAATATTTTGACCAGCACAACTACATAGCTGAAACCTATAGGAAAAAAAGCAATGGGAAAAATGCAGAAATTCATATGGTAGTGAACAACTCTGATATAAACACTTCACTGTCAATATATCTTCATTTACCCTCTAGAAGATGGTTGGAGACATACAATTTCTGGGTGGAAACATGGCCCAAATGACTTTTTCATGATTCCTTTTAAACCCAGTTTGCTATCCTAGTCAATGTGGAATTGTAATTAATTTCAATTATGGATATATTTAGCATGTTTTCTTGAAAACAAATATATTTTAAAACTTGAGTTAATCCTAGATTAAGTGCTTTGCTATGCAGGAATATAGGTAAGTGCTTAAGAGTTCTGCTGAATCAGAACCCGATGAATTAATGAATACCTACATGATTTTATAAGTTCTTGTTTTAGATTACACACTTTCAAACTTGAGAACTACTGATGATTCATCACAATGATTATCATACTTATTCTTTATTGGGAANAAGATGATCAGAGGGCTGAAACACCTCTTCTATGAAGATAGTCTGAGACAGTTGAGGTTGTTCAACCTGGAGAAGAGAAGGCTCCAGGGAGACGTTATAGCAGCGTTTGAGTATCTGAAGGGGGCCTACAGGAAGGAAGAGNTCATCACAATGATTATCATACTTATTCTTTATTGGGAAAGACATTAAATGAAATCATACCAAATAGTAAGTTTTTTAAAACTTTCATTATATTAATTATCTATTATGCTATTATTACAATATCCCCCACTATATACTATGTNATGGTTTAACCGTAAAAAATCTCTTGTAGGTGATGTGATGCTGAAGCAGAGTGTCATTATAAGATAATTCTATGGACCCACAGGATTGAATCCAGAAAGGGTCCACAAAGATGATCAGAGGGCTGAAACACCTCTTCTATGAAGATAGTCTGAGACAGTTGAGGTTGTTCAACCTGGAGAAGAGAAGGCTCCAGGGAGACGTTATAGCAGCGTTTGAGTATCTGAAGGGGGCCTACAGGAAGGAAGAGGAGGGACTCTTTATGAGGGACTGTAGTGGTAGGATGAGGGGTAATGTTTTTAAACTGAAAGAGGGGAGATTTAGATGAGATATTAGGAAGAAATTCTTTACTGTGAGGGTGTTGAGACTCTGGAACATGTTGCCCAGAAGAGTTCTGGATGCCCCATCCCTGTAAGTGTTCAAGACCAGGCTGGATGGGGCTTTGAGCAACCTGGTCTAGTAGGAGGTTGGAACTCGACGATCTTTAAGGTCCCTTCCAACTCTAACCATCTTATGATTCTATGAAAGTATTTTCAATGCCTTTCTGAGGAAATGCAGGTTGGATGCACTGGCAACATGCAGCTTGCGCAGAGTCCGGCCAATAGATCTGGAAAGTAACCAAGAACTTGAACTTCAAGGTCTGTAGCTTTGTGTCAGTTCCTCAGTGCTGACTTGGTGGTTCAGATTTAGACTTCAAGGCTCTCAGATCTTCTCCTATCAGGCCTGCCTTGCCATATGGTTTGTTTCAAAAACCAGTGGTCTAAAAGTTTCCTTGCGTCCTGTCCTCCAAGTCAAGCACTGTAAGCTCTGAGAGCCAGCTCCGCTCGAGGGCCGTCTCTGAGTGCCATTGCTAGGAGTCTCCATAAAATAAGGTCTATCTGCCGGGAAGAACTTCAGGACTCCCAGAAGTGGGGAGTGATCACATCATACCATATCAGTATTCTCCTTCTAAAGGTATGTGATAACAAATAGTCACACTCATTTAATTTAGGGTGCAGTGTGACACAGCAATGATGTTCTAGAGGCTAGTGTCACTAAAAGAGGTGTTCACATTCCTCAGAGCAGTTCCTTGTGTAAAGTTACACTCACACAGCTATAATGGTGTTAGGCAAGCTAAGTCTTTGTATAGAAACTGTTGTTAAACTGATGTAATCTGAGTAGACATAACATTCTCTGTGTTGATTTAGCTTCATTTAATTGCCTACTGATTTAAGCTAAATCCTCACTACCACTAGTTAATTTACTTATGTATAGGGTGTATTCTGTCTAATCATTATAGCTTTGTTTTCTGTAGAAGTTAACTCTTCAAACACACTTCAGTGATTTAGAAGCCAAAGACTCCTTTTAGAAAATACGTGCATGTCTAGGAACCTTTTTGCAAAACACTAAAACTTAAGTTTATCTTGAAAATAATATCAGCGGTCTTAAAATGGCAAGAGTCTGCACCTGTGTTATGCGGTATAAAGCCCCTAGATTAGAAAACAAATCCAAAGCAAATATTTAATTGAGGATAAACAATTAACAGTTCAGTGAGATCAAAGAAAGAAATCACAGTTCTGACTAGGATTATTTAAACTTGCCCAGCTGCAGGGTAGGAGCAGTGATCACTTCAAGGTCACCTTCACAGGCAGAAGGGACAGTGACAGGAACCTTAACATCTAAGCAATCTCAAATCTCCAGGCGTAAGATCTGCTGAGAGCCCTGAACTCCAAGCTAGCTACACATTTTCCATGCCTGAGGATTTCTAATGCCTCAATTAATACCAATCTCCAACCATGAAAGCCAGTGGTGATCACAAGTTCTTAAACTGTCAGTTATCTGGTATTTGCATCTCTTGGTGAGGAGAAAGAGCAGGGCGTGGAAAAGGGAAAGATGGCATGCAAAGTGAAACTGAAGTCAGAGACATCTGCAAACACACAGGCTAAAAACCCAGCCAGTAAACTCTCTACAATATGGAGACTCAGGAAAGAACGGGGGACTCTTCTGGAGGTGTCAATACACTGAGAAAGCAAAACAGCAGTGTGGCTTAAGGCAGCTTAATGAACTTAGTTTTCCTTCCCACTCTTATATTTTAATTTGATTAATTTAATAAAGCCAAGGAGATTTAATACTTTCAACTTCTGCCTCCTTTGAATGTGGTGATATCAATTCAAAATTTGAGACACAAAGGCATGTCATTTTCATATATTCTTGGCTAAACTTAAAGACCTCACCTTGTAATGTGAGTAACAAAAAATTTATAATTAATCATAGTTTTCTGAGAGGCAAGTATTTTCCACGAGGAGGGAAGACAATTTGAACAGAAAAATATCTAAATACCTATATAAGATACTCATATGGTACCCTCTTTCTGTGTCTTGCTAGTGGAATGAGGCCAAATGTGTCAGGGCTTATTGATGAAGCTGGCAACCTGACCACACCAGGCCTTCATATTTGCACTGTGAAGTTTCATGATTCTATCTGAGGGTCTGGAACAGCTGGGCAATGCTGTTCCAGTCAATGTTCCTCCCAGTTCACTGCTTTAAAATATGAACAGCAACAAGCTTCTTTGTCAATAGAAGGGAGACCATAAAATAAAATGACCAAGATGAAGGTACAGAAGGGCCTTAATGTAGTTGAAAACAAAGATTACCCTGTGTGTGAAACTATATAAAGTACAGATCTGATGTCTTTTGCAGTTCAAAATAGAAAAGTCAGGACTCCAAAATGATAATAATCTTTAAAAATTGTGTGTTTCTTGTGTACATTGTACAGCCCCATCTTACCCTCAGTCTCATTCACCCAGCAAATGTGCCAGCATGAATGAGATGACACTGTAGACAGCTCCAATGTGTCCCAAAGTTTACAAAGTCCTAGTGTAATAAGGCTCTGCCCCACAGCCAGAATCTCTCCCCTGTCCTCTCCCAGTGGAAGTGTTCATGTCGCTCCAGGTATCTTTTACCTTTTCTTTTATCTTTGGATAGTTGATGTACATCAGCTACCCCAAGGTTAAAAAAAAAAGAGTAGAAAAAGCACCATTTAGCACTGAAGACAAGCCCCAAGGAGATACTGACAAGCAATCTGTCTTGGGGGGGTAATTTCCAGATGAATCCAGTGCAGAAACCACATTCCTGAAACTAGTAGATGAAAGCATGGCAGCTGATACAGCTTAAATTTGTGACTCGGGCAAATCTGTGTTTACCCAGGTAGGATTAGTGCTGATACCAGCCAGAACTGCAGTCACTTAGTGCCAGCAGTAAGGGTTCTGGGGCTGTCCATCTAAAATGACTACTTGCTCTACTGGCTGCTGTGAATACACCATTGATTTCTTCATTTATTTAAAAAATGACAAAACAAACAGTCCTTATACAATCCGGGCTTTCATTTGCAGGAGGGCTGAGCTGGTTCAGGCAGGTTACAGTAATTTGTCTGTTGACATTCTTCTGATGGACAAAATGCCTATTATAAATAGGTTTGTTGCTTCTCCCACTCTAATGGCCTCTCGCCAAAAGTATGGTCTGATTCTGGCTTTAGGAGTTTACTCTGAAGATACAGTGTTCCCCTATGCAGTGCAGCTCCAAACACTACGAGAAAATTAGTCAGACATACCACCAAGTAGAAAAGGGAATTTTAGAAGGTTAAATCTTCCCACAGCTGAGTGGAAGAGAGGGGAGACACATGTCCTTCTGTGGCTGGCGAATTCAAAGCCTATGAAGCCTTTACATCCCATTTACCATGAAAAAAAAAAAAAGGATGTAAATGGTCCATAGGCCTGCAAGTAGCTTAAAAAAATGCTCTCTTTAAACCAGATCATCTCACAAACCAGATCGTATTGCAGGCATACAAATATTAGTTCTAGCACAAGGAAGAAGGAAGGAATATGAAGCTGGGAAAAAGAGAAAGGAGAAGTTAAGGCTAAGGCTGCTCAAACTTAAAGCAGCTCGAGGTGCCTGGAACCCTACTGAGAGTTTCAGCATACGCCTGTCAAGATCCCACATGCATTTGCTTTGAGACCAATGCAAAATGAATTGAAATGGTACAGGCTTGTTGGGCTGATCTATCTGTAACTTTATTAATTGTATCAAAGAAGCCAAACCTCATTCATTTCCCAGGGACCAGCACTCTTCAAATTACTTCCATCTCTAATGCACACTTATTCAAAAACATGTTTAATTACAAATGGTTTTCAGGATCAAAGCTTGCAGCAATAAGATGACACACAGTGACAAAAAGGGGCTGGGGAATTCCAACCCTCTTCCTGACCGCACTTCTTGCCACAGGGAATCAAAAGTGGACAGGCACGCTGCTGTGCCAGGCACCAAACAGGATGCCCAGAGACTGCCACAGGACCATGGCAAATCACTTTTGCAAATCCAGAATGAAGAACAGAAAAGCATGACAAGTGATTAAAACCTCTCAGAGGAAGAGATTGGAAAGATTGGTATTTTCATAGATTGGAGGCAAGTAGGAGCTACATGAGAAAAGTACGGAATATGGCAAGTGGTCTGGAAAAAGGAGACTAGGAAATAAACCAACCAAACAAGAGAATATCTTTGATCTTACAGCCCAGTAATTAGGCCACTCTGGAGCAGATGGATTTCCATCTATCTGCTGCAGGCTTCTTCTGCCTACCTTGTAAACCTCTCATCTGACCACAGTGTCACATGGGCTTGGACTAGCTGGATGTTCAATATGATTTCTCTTGGAAATTCCTCTGTTCTTCTAATTGAACAAGGCTCTTCATTCAAGGTTCAAATCTGATTGCTGCGGTGATATTTAAACACATGTTTAAACACCTTGCTAAACCAGAGTTTATGTGTGTACCTGTTTTGGGCATTGCAGAAGTTGCACCACACAGAGGAATTCTGGCCACCCTGGATGGGAAAAGATGCAGGTACATGACTGTTACCTCTGCTGGATCTGGATTAATTAACACGTTAACCACTTGGTTGGATGTTTATTTAAAACCATCTGCTCAGTTAATCTATGTAACTATCTGAGGCAACTCCTGAGGTCAGTCTTTTAAAGAAAGGGGTTGGACAAATGGTCAGCTTTGCAATGCAGGTAGAGCACTACAGGTTTGAGGTAGCAGACATAATTCCAATATAGCCTTGAATTACCCAGTTTTCTTGCAGTTGTTGGGTTGTTAGAGCTGTTGCATCAGTTCAAAGGCAATGCTTCTGATAACATAATCATATTAATGCATGCTGCTAGTAAGGTCTAACATCTGAGACCAAACGTTAGAGTAGATGCATTTGGACAATAGTTTCACTGCTCAGATTCCAACTACCACCCCAGAATTAGCAGCTGCTGCCCATGCAGCTGAAAATGCAAACCTGTGGGCAGCTTTAGACCCCTTCTTGAGGACATTTAGACTATTACTATGGCTGTGATCAGTTGCTGTATGTTAGCTAAAGTGAGGTGAAACTAGCCTCTGAGGGGTGTTAACTCCTTAAATTAACTGAAGATAAGAGAACATCTGACTCACTTATTCCTTCTATAAGCTTTGCCTGGGTAGAGTCAAGCCAACAATCTATCTACCTATGTCTCATTTGCTGTATTTACAAAGGAAATGCGATAGCACATATCTGTCTTCTTGGTGGTGCATGCAACATAAGGAGAAAATATACACATTTTCTAAAAACATCCATAAAAACACAGACTGTTCTCCAGGTCTTGTGGGCACACCACATGTTGAGCATGGAAATCCCAGCAGAAAAGCACAACCTATGTTTGGACATTTTGGTTGGCCTTGAAACCTTACAGAAATGTGGAAACCTAAGGGTAGGTAAATAGTTAAAAATATTTGTTTGGCAATGAGGTTACCTGTTTACAGTGTGATTTTTTGGTAAAATTCGTTCTGAGCAATTTCATCAGACACATCTACTAGATGGCTGTCCAAATAATTGATTTCGTGTCTCGGCAGCAAAATAAAAATTTTGAGGGAAAATTCAGCTGGAATCAAACAGAATTTTAATCTTCTTGCCAAACCAAAATTAGAAGTTTATTTGATTTGACATGTCATGTTCTAGCTAACGTGAAATGTTTCATTAGAAGAATTTTCACAGAAGCAGCGAAATAAATATGTAGAGAGGGAGTAGTTCTCGGAACTGCTGCTGGGGACAATGTTGCCCTTTTTTTCAGTATCACAGGGACTGTAGCACTTGCAGAGGACATGAGCTATCCACATGCAACTCTGTGCTCTGTCTCCATTGCTCACCTCCTGGAAAAGTGGCATAATCCCCACATGTGGTTAAAGAGTCGCTCTCCAGTTACCTGCTCATGCACTTTCGCTTTGGATAAACATTTGCAGGAGTACACATTGGAGCTACAGCCTTACAAGGAATTTATCACACATCAAGTGGAGGCTCAATCCTGGACACTTTCCTGTGGTCTTTCTTTTGTAATATTTAAATGTTTTATGCAAAGCAGAGTTGTGGTGTTAAACCAGGGTAAAACCCACAGCCCAGATAAACACTCTACTCCCAAGCTGTCAGATAAATCCAGTATCTCACATCCTGCTTTTATCTTTGTGGTAAAAGAAGAGGAGGACCAGGTTCTAGCCAAAGGTACCTAATTAATTCAAATTGAATTTCTATAATAACATTGGGATAAGGAATCCAAATACACTTTGCTGAAAATTGGTCTAGTTCTGGTAATTTCTTTACAAACTCTTGAAGAAGGAATGCATGTTATATGTATGTCTGACTCTGGAAAGCTTAGAGGATCCAGGGAGATGGACTGTGGTCAAAATTTTTAATTTTATCTGCATTGAAAGTTTACCGTATGTAATAGTCTGCATGAATATATGAGAGTTACATGAATTAAATATAAAATACATACCTGGGCTGGGCAAGACAAGTTGAATGTAAATTTTGCATTAAAGTGACTCTCATTAAACATTTTTACACTTCAAATATAAAGTCATATGTCCTGAAGAAAAAAGTCATGCACATTCATTGGGAATATATTGATCCTAGCCTCTGAAATATGACATCTCTGTACTCCTTATCAAAATGGTTGTCAATTAGCTACATTAAAAAAACTGTGTAGAGAAGACAAATAGAGGCAACTTTTAAGGGGTCATTTGGAAAAGATCTAAGAAGGCATGCTGTCTCATGTGTTGCTGCTGATGCACAAAAACTGCCTGGAAGAAACCAAGACAGTGTCAAGAATGCTGGCATAAGTAGATGAATGACCAGTGCCTTTGGGGCACTGATGTTGCATTACATAGATAATAATAGACAAGACCATCACATGCATTCACATGTAGTGGGAATGAGGAAAAATTCTAATACTTTCTTAATTTAAAGAATCTAAGCCAGGAGACTTTTTGAAATATATTAATAGATCACAAGATGAAAAGGAAAAAGGAGGGCACACAATGGCTTTCATCTTGTTTTTTTTACTCTTACAAAAATCAATCAATTAATGAAAATAAGCCATATTTTAGACCACACCAGAAATGACTGCAGTTTAGTGCCACCAGCCTTAGACATAGGTTGAAACACAAACTCTGGTCAAAAATTATATCAAGACCTTTCCACTGGGGTGTAACAGCTTTATAACTGAGGTACAACTTAGTGTTGTATATTCCTGGTGACTAGTGGTGGCAGAAAGGAAAAACGAAACGAAAATAGATTCTGCTCTGTGTAAAATTCCAGGCTGCTCACATTATACTTAAGACAAAACAACAGCGGCCAATTTTCCAGCAAGTGAGAACAACCCAGTCCGCTGGCCAGCCAAAATACCTGCTCAGCTACAAGCAAGGATGCCAAGGAAGTTGGCTGGTTCCCTAAGAAGCTATAGCCAAATTATGAGCCCATCAGGCAGTCACACCTTTAGCCAGGCAGCCAACTTGCCTGACTTATGCCAAAAGCTTTCAAAGTGCCATTGCATCTCCAGAGGGAATAAATAAATAAATAAAAGTTACCAGTGAAAAAGAGTTATTTTCTGGAAAATGTGTTTTGGTGGAAAAAATTGTGACCAGGTCAAGAGACAATTCTGTCTGTGGTGATTAAATAGTCTCCATTGCCCGAGGCCTGGAATCATTACAAAATATTGCTGATGCCAAAAGGGAGGTACACACTGGAAATATTGTACGTGATGTTGAAGGACTAACTGGTGAGGTAGACGGTAGTAGAACTCAAAAGGCTAGCCACAGACAATACACAGAAGCCTACCATGCTAACGGCACTACACTGAATAATGAATTACTGTTCTTCATATCCTCATTACTAGCTGTTTTTACCCATGGGATTAGAGCACTTGAGAAATTTTGCCTCTAAATTTGCATGCTTGCAAATACAAGTAAAGAAAAGCATTTGCTAATATTTACAAACTTCATACAGGGTATGTTTAGTATTTAACAGCAGTACACCAAGAATCATGTATGTCTGAGGCATAGCTTACTCCAGCCACAGTCCAAAATTTATGTAAAATAACCCCTTTATTACAACTTACACTTGACTTGAGCACTTATGTGTCCTAGGTTGACCCTCACTTGGGGTGAGTATTGAACAGAAATCTTCTTTTCTCATTTGCTTCAGTCAGTCTCTTCCTAAATGTTCCTTTTATGATGCTTCCATAATGTGTCATAAAGACATAATGGCTGTCTCTAGAACTTTATGGGACTTGATAGTCAGAAATAAAAGGGACCATTGAAATATGATAGACCATTTACAGACCCTTGAGCACTCTCAACTTTCCACTTGTACTTTCCACTGACAGAAGCTGGGGCGAATATATAGCAGAGAAGAGGCACATTCTTTGCCGCACAAATCACACAACTGTGACAAGTTAGACATTAAAGTGCTTTGTGTTACCAAGAAAGAGCAACTTTACCTTTAAAGAAAATATTCACTAGTGCTAAGTATTATTCTTGCCCTGATCAGAATTCACAAATTCTGCCATATCCAAAGACCAGCCAGTTTCCAGCTTCAGAGGGACTGCAGTTGATATTGGAAGCTTTGATTTAGCCAATGCAGACCTTGACAGTATCCCCATTTTCATATTTATACAATAGAAATACTTTGCATTCCTCTAGCACCTCACCTTTTATCAGAGGATTGATCTCCTTTACAGACAGTAATGAATTAATGATTGCAATGCCAATGTAAATTGGCATTTGTTTTCCTTGTTCTGCTGATGGGAAAGAATGAAGCACAAAGATGATGCAACACATATAAAGAAGACCTAGCAGAGCCAGGCACAGAATCCAGATCTCCTGATACCTGAGCCAGTGCCTTCACCTCACTATCATTGCCCTTTCACCCACACTTTGTGCAACAGACTTTCAAGCTGGACATAAGTACAAAGAAAAGCTTCACCTGCTTTTAAAAATGGATGCCTAAACTCCTGGGCTCATAGCTAGACTCCAAGTGTGCTAAATGTCCAGGACACCTTCAGGCAAGAGATTACACTAGTTCCAAAAAGCAGAATGTAGTGAGTAAATAAGGATTAAGAACCCTAATTTTATGAACGCATTAAAAAAAAAAAAAACCCAAAACCAACCCCAAAACTTTTCCTTTTTCTGATAAACACTTCTAAATGGCTATACTGAATCTGAAAGTATCACAGAAAAGAAAAAAGATATTGTGAAAAGAAGAAGAAACTGCTTTTGCTTCACTGGTGTCTACATCTCTCTCTTTGATAGCTTTATAACCAGGGCTGATTTTATTTGTAAACATTTGGCAAAATTTCTAGGAAATATGGGCATGAACTACACCTGGCAGTATGTAGTTTTGAACATAGAAGCCCAAGTTTTTTCATACGTTGACTATCAGTAGAGCGCACTGTACCATGCAGTCACCTTTTTCACCTTTCCCACTTGTTGTGCCAAAGCATTTCTAAGGTACGTCACAATGACACTGTTTCATTTCCCACTTACACCAACTCATATTCACACGTCATGTCTATGCAAGCCAGAAAAATTGCTAATATTTGAAGAGATAAAAAAACATAGTTGACATTGTGTGACACTCAAATCCTATGTGCACCAAAGACTTTGCTGGTTACTGTAACTTGGGTATATTCCTTCATCCTTCAAGGATGACGTACAAAGAACTATTACAGTGGAAATAAACAAAACCAGGTATAACCTCAAATACATCCCCATGCCTTCCCCTCCAGTAATTCTGTGGCCCTCAGCACTTTTTCTTTCATGTTTGAGGGTGTTTCTGTTGACATCTGCCTGTTCTTGTTCTTCCTCACACACAGGGAGACATAGCCGATGTGAATCCACTGATTTAAGGGTTATAATTTCAGATCCAACCTGTAATATGAACAACTTTTCAGCTGAAAGTTGGTTTTCGGCTCCTGTTGTTTCCTAAAATCGCACTCAAAGAAAAGTTCTCAAAACTCCTGTGGCTCCATCCAGAGGCACAACTGACTACAGTTTAAAAAGAAAAACCAAACACACACACAAGGATTTAAAACTTTCTAGCTTGAAGACAAGATAACTGGGAATAATAGATGATCTTACAACACAGGGATCTTTCTTTTTCTCTTATAGACATCATTTGAGAAGTCAGCATGGGTTCTCCCGTGACAACACTAAAGAAGAAGTCTGAATGCCGCTATTTAGCCAGTTTTGAGTCTTTTTTAAACTGTGTTTGCTTCATCTTTGTCATAGCTACTTCTCTGTTCTGCCATAATTTCAAGCCATATGGAGACTGTACAGAATGAGTCCATTCCTGTCAGCTATGGTTGTTTACTGAGATCTGAGGGGAAAAAAAAAAATTCCTGCTGCTATTAAAATACACTATGAAGGCAATGCACTCTAGCTTGAAGGTATTGTCCTTATTCTATAGAATTTGCTTTTTTTTTTTCCCCATTAACAATTCCTTTACTTTCCTGTCTGAATGGGCTTTTTGACATTAATATTACATTGTATTGTATTTCTAGTAAAAATCCAGTGTCTCCAAGAGTCAGGTTTTCTGATGTTACCTCTGACAAAAATTGTTGTCAGCAAATACACCAATAGATTACCACCTCTAATGTAACTCTACTGTCAGACTGAGGTGTTTGGGTTGGTGGGTGCACTGTTGTGCTATACATGTACCGTCCAGTCTGAGAGCTGTTCAGGCATCCAGACCAAATTCACAAATTCAGAGCTTCCAGGACCAAGAAAGCAAGTTGTCTGAAGTTAGGTATTTGATGTACAAATACTTGATTTGTATCTGTACCAGTGTTTATTAATTGCACTGACTTGGCACAAAATTGTATATGGCCACTCATTTCTTGTCTTTTTTTGGAAACCACTGTGATCCTAACATCTGCTCTGACCCTGGCTTTTCCTGACTTGTTCTTTATGTTTTCATTAATAAGAATGATATTGCACCATATATTTGTAGAACAAGTGACCACCACAGTCACTCTAATTTTTTACAGTCTGTTTCCAAATCAGATTTCTGTTTTAGCCCACTCTGGACGCCTCAGTTCATTCTGCACAAAGGATCTGAGATTTTCAAGTTATAACCTTTGCTCAGGCCACAGACTTGCCCCACTACCCTCAGTTTTGTACTTGTCCTTTTCCACAGATATTCTCACTGCTTGTTTCCCCATTCCACTCCTCTTGCTCATAAAAGCAGTCAATTAACCTTTGGAACAACCAGCTCCAAAGCCACCCCTGGGACCAGCCAGAAGTTAAAGCCTCCCAGCACAGCTTTCTGGAGAGAGGCAATAACCAGTATGCATGATACAATTTTTGTATGGTTGGCTACCATTTTATACTGCCTGAAGAATCTCGCTTATAACAGGGACTTAGGCAGGTGGCTCAAAGCTCTTCCTTCAAGCAGAGATGTTTTTTCAGGCTTTGCATTTTCCTAACCTGCCACTGATCCGTGTTTCCCTCCTAGTCACACTGTCACCAACTCTCAAGCAAACCTACAAAGAGACAAAACCTAGACTAAAACCAAGTCCAATTCAGTGGCTGTGGTTTACACAAAGCAAAGGATGCCTCAGCTACTCTTTGCTGTGGGGAAACACGTCTCCTGCAGAAATATCTCTCTACAGAGGGCACCTGTGTATGTAGCAGAGCTCAGTCAGCAAAAATAGCCCATCTTTGTGACAGTGAGGTCAGAAAGGCAGGCCAATGTTAGCTTGTTTAACCTATGGCAGGGACAGAGGTGACATTTTTTGGCTTGCAGAGCAAGAGACACAAAAGCAATTCAGTTCTTGGGCAAAAGAAAGCAATGGGGAAAATAAGTAAATATTTTTCTTTGAGTGCTTGACTTTATGGATTACTTTAGTATAGAATTTGGTTTTCCATCTTTTATCATCTCTGTTATTTCTTACAGGTCTCACTGTTTTGCTATGAGGAAAATATTTCCTAAATAGTTAGTATTCAGCTCATTCTTATCAGTACATTCAGGTGCTTTTGATTTTAAATCCTGATGTATCTCTCAATAGTATATTTAACGTTCATAGTCATAACACAGAAATATTTCCAACACTGATGAAGACAATATATATGCCTGATTTTAACCCTGTTACAGTGCAGCAGCTTGCCTTCTGTACTAACAGTCTGAAATGCAGCTGCCTTTAAAAGCCCAGAAAAATATAGGTGCATTTTGGAAGATGAAATCCAGGACAAGACATGCAGTGTAGCTGGGCAACAAGGGCACATAATTAGCTAACACAATTCCAGCCTTGCCATTCCTAATGTCCAAAGGGACAAGTAGAAATTTATCATCCCATTAGTTAACTGTGTTAGTTAATCATAATCCTGGGTTATGTATATAGCAATGGCATTTTCTTACCTCATACAGAGGGTTTGAGGCTTGATGTTTGAGGGGGTTTTTTGTGGAAGATCACTGATGCGTTAATTCAATGTGCTGCTGGCTAGAGATCCCTGGCTGTTGAAAATCGAGTGGAGGGTGGCAATAACAAAAGATACTCTTTCTGTCTTGCAAGGCAAGGTTGTGGGTCTTCTCAGGGAAGCAATATAGATGGTACTGATCAGTAATATGCCATTGATAACATGCAATTAGGAGCTACAAGTGTAATCAGTCTTGATACAAATCTGGACCTGTGCAGAATACCTGCAGATTTTCCACTCCCTGTTTTTGCATTTCTCAATGAAATGCACTTCATAAAGATTTGATTTTTTCTAACCAAAGTATACAGTAATACTGAGCAAAAACATTCTCAGATAGATACCTGTAATTATGCTTGTCTCATCAGAATGACTGTTTGGGGTTTTGATTCTGCAAGACTTATTTTAATTTCAGTTATCCTAGGACATGTATACACTAAATATTGGAAAGCAGTGCAGAGATTCCTAATTTAGCATCTTCATATTTCTCTGTGTGGAGGATAAACACTCAAGATGCTTGCTCAGAGGCGATAATATGTGCATGACATACAAGCTGATATGCCCTGCCACTCCATGAGGCTTATTATGACATCCTGGGGACAGTCTGGATTTTAGTATCCCTCTCTAGAGTGCATCTGGGATTCCTCGTGAACAAAGATACATTTGTAAATAACATCCCGGGGAGCTAGGTACTGCCCTGGGATGGAGCAAGATGCCATGAATCAGCCATCCTACGCTGCAGAGCGCTGTGCAGGGAGGCAGCTGCTCCCGGGATTGCTCCACTGCCTCCCTCCCAGTGCAGCTGCAGGGACAAGTCAGTGGCAGAGCCAAACTGCTGGGAATGAAAGTGAATGGACTAGGGGATGAAGGTGGGAAGGTGGAGGAGCTGGACCCTGGCTGTGGAAGGGGAAGAACCATAGGTATATCAGAGACACGTGGTGACATGGTGGAAGAGGTGGCTGAGGACTGAGACTAAGGTCTGAGCAAAGCAGAATGTAAGGAGGGATAATTCCCTGTGTGTCTGCGTGCATCCAGACTTTCAGCAGTTGCAAGTGCCCATCTTGGCTCAATGCCCTCCAGCAACAGCCTGGAGCAACAACAGCTTCAATTCCTTTCACAGGTCTCTGCCACAGACACCATGCCAGGAAAATTGCATTGAAGACAGCAGTCCTATCTACAGACACCTGAGGCAATATTAAGTCCCCTGTGCTGAATTCACAGCACTTGTTTTTTGTTTGTCCACAGCCCTTCTGCACTCAGATTGGTACTTCTTGGGCACACACTGTTTACCTACAAGGAATCTGAAGCATTTATTGGCATGTCTGCTTCAGGGCAATTACTGCCATTCTGGAGCCACCCCTTGGCTCTGCTGTGATATCCTGTCTGAACCGTTGCCAGTGCTCTGGTCTTCCCATTCTCTTGATCCATCTGAATTTGTAATATTCATTTCAGGGTCAGGTGAGGCCACATTATTTTGTGTCCAAAAAGATCTGTGTGCATCCTATGCACTATGATATTCTATTATTCTCCTATTCTCATGGTTTCAGCCACCAAATAGTAATGTTTTTAATGTGACAACATAAGAATGGCCTAAAAAGTCATTATGATATGACTTAAGAAGGGGATTTATATCAGTATGAGGAAACTGATATGGACAGTGCCATCACAGCTTTGACAAATGAACACCAACAAAACTCATTGCTCTAGTTCAAGAGTACTACTCCAGCTACTCCCTTTGCTCTTGGTTGCCTTGTTCAGCAGGAAGAAAACCATGATCAGAGTTTATTGTAGCCACACACCCCTTGCCCTGAAGAGGGACATAATCCCCATTCAGTCAGTTACTTTGGTGTATAATTTTTAGCCAGTTTAGCTTTGGGTGCTTTGAATAATTCAGCATTGTAAACTGAAGAAACACTTTTCTTCTATAAAATAAGGTGCATAAGCAGTATATATGCCAGTTTAGGGTGGGCTCCTTTGTGTTTTTTAATGGAAGTTCTGTAACAAATGTATATTTACGCCATGAAGTGTATAAACATCCAATACAGTAAGGCTCATGGGACTAAGTGCACAAACTCTGTAGATTTGATCTGTACAAAACTGGTGGACGTTTCTTTGAGTTTTTTTCTTGTCAGACAGTCCAGGCAGAGCTGTTGCTGTAGTAACTGGGCTACTGGGCATCTGGACACAATCTCTGGGGAGAAAGAGATGACACATCTGGGAAGACATGGAAGTCTGGAACACCTACAATATAAATATCTAAGTTAGGTGCATACACTGTGTTGTTAGGAAGCCTCCAGAGCATAAATGAGTATGATGATTCTAGTTCCCTACATCAACTGCATAATTGCCTACCTGTGTACTCCCTCTGGGTGTCTACATGAGGAAACTGTACTAAGCTTTTCATTAACTAATTATATGAAGATAATGAGACAAATATATACCATGTAGGCAAGCACTTGGGCAAATCTCTATCTACACTTAAATTAGTCACTAATATTCTGAAATAGGAGTATCTACATAAACTTTTACATTGTTTAAAAACTCTTCAAGTTACATGAGAGTAGCTTTCCCTTGCAGAGAAACCTGAATTGATTTGCACAATCTTTTATTGTCACTGATTTCACATTTTTTTCCTTTTCCAGGCCTAAAAACTGCTTTTATTTCCTGATTTAGATCTTAAGATCTCTGGGGCAGTAATCCCGTTTGTGTGTGTTTGTACAGCAGAAGTGGGTCTTGCTGTATGACTGTGGTTTGTGAACATTACCACAATATAAATAGTACATTAATCATTAATTATATTGTTGATACATTGCTATGTCTTAAGCGGTGGCACTGTCTTTGAGTCTTTGGCTCCTCACAGAGACGAAGTCAAGGCATTTCCCTAATCAAAACATTTGTTTGAACTCATGATTGCCCCAGATCTTCCTGGAAAAGATTCAGAAAGAGAGACTGACACTGTGCTGTGAACTTTAGTTGCCTAAGGTAGCAGCCATATTACAGATTGGCATATTTTGTGAAATTTCAGGAGATTAAAAAGTATTAGCTTAGCTATGTGCATTAAGTCATGTGCATCTATACAAAATCTGATGCATGTAAGAATCCCAGACTGCTTTGCAAACATTATTTGCCTTCCTATAATGGCACAAAATGTTATAATCTCAATTTAACTCCAGGATAAACTAGCATGTTTGGTTAGCACATTCACAAAATGTAAGAAAGTAGGTAAACCTTTCTGCTTGATGTGTATAAGAAATAGATAAATGCTGGACTCTGCAAATTAGGTACAGATATATTTCAGTTTCTTGCGATACCCAATGCCTAAAACATTGAGTTCACTGTTATTTGACCTGAATTGATCTAATTTTCCAAGGTTGTGCTAGAAATCTGTGGCAAAGTAAAAATTAAAGCAGATCTCCTAACTCATGCTAAATTACAGTTTCTGAATTGTACCAACTGATGGTGGTGTGATCCGTAACAGCATTTAACCACATAAAGAGGAATTTAAGACAATTTCTCAAATACTTGAGGCAAATAAATCTCATCTGAACTGCCGAGAGACACATAGCTTGGACTGAGAATCCAAATTTGACACTTTCTATTTGCAGAACAGATCAGCAACACAAAATACCTAATCAAATGTGGCCTAGGAGATGCAGGTCCTCCCCTCCTTTCTGCACTGCACTGTGGTGACATACCATGTGTCACTCTTGCCTGGTTGCTCCTTGCCATTTGAACTTTGCAGTCCTGTGCCCTCCTCCTCAAAAGGAGAGTAGGAGGTGACCACCAGGAATAGCCGATGTCTGGCGAGTGGCTGTCCTGCAGAAAGGGAGCCCTGGGTTCAATGCCCCTGAGGCTGGGTAGGGCCAGAAAGTGACTGTGCAAGAAGCCACTGGAAAGGCTGCTTTTCCACCTCATTTACCTGTGTTCAAATGCAGGACTAAGAGGTTGAAGCTCAAGAGCTGTTTTTGTGTTCTACCTCACAAAAGCACTTATTTCCATAACTGAGTTAAGCTACTAAATGCCGTCAAGAGAGAGAATTTCAGACACATCTGTTTCTGAAGCATTTCCTGGGGTGCATTGAAAAGAGCATGGCCAGCAGGTCAAGGGGGGTCATTCACCCCCTCTGTCTGCCTTAGTGAGGCCACATCTGGAGTACTGTGTCCAGTTCTGGTCTCTCCCCTTCAAGGACAGGGAACTACTGGACAGAGTCCAGTGGAAGGCTATGAAGGCGATCAAGGGAATGGAGCAGCTCTCTTATGAGGAAAGGCTGAGGGACCTGGGTCTGTTTAGCATGGAAAAGAGAAGACTGACAGGGGACCTCATCAATGCAATCCTTTATAAATATCCAAAGGGTGGTTGTCAAGAGGATGGGGCCAGGCTCTTCTCAGTGCTACCTGGTGACAGGAAAAGGGGCAACGGGCACTAACTGGAACACAGGAAATTCCACCTGAACGTGCATTTTTTACTTTGAGGGTCCCAGAGCACTGGAACAGGCTGCCCACAGAGGTTTTGGAGTCTCCATCTCTGGATTTATTCAAAACCTGCCCGGATGTGTTCCCGTCCAGCCTGCTCTAGGTGACCCTGCTTTGGCAGATGATCCACAAAGGTCTCTTCCAACTCCTACAATTCCAACATTCTGTGACTTTAATACACAGAGAAGGTGCAGTGCTAAATCATCAGGGGAAGCAGGAGAAAAAGCTGTACTTCTAAAAGAAACACATCAGGGACGTAGAAAGCCTTGATTCCTGTTGTTACTCCTTGCACAGTAAAGCTATGTGCAAATCATGTCTCAATGCCTCAGTTCCTCCTCTGGAAAAGGAAGAAGAGTACTGGTGTGTTCTACATGAGTGCTGTGAGGATAAACTGAAGTGTGGAGACAAGATTAGAACAAGGGTCAAAGGCAGAAGTGACAGCCTGAGTGATTATACTGACATGCATAGAGAGAAATTGCTGTGAACAAGCCCCACCTTGGATTAGGCTTTTTAATTTGTCTGGGGATTGTCATATTGCAGCAGTTTATCTGCTTCTAGCCAGGTACTTAGCAAAATCATGAGGAAATTCTTTGAGCTTTACAGGGAATAAGAATCCCCACTCTCGAGCTGCGCCTGATTAAGCCTTTCCTTTCTGATTGTGATGAACATCTGCTACTGTTTGAGTCACAGTAATCCTACACGTCTTCGTATGTAAACTACAGTTCTGACTCACATCACCCTCAGGTTGCCTCCATGTCATGTGTCTCTAGACCAGAGAGGTCCAGGCTTTGTCAGGTATACACATTTCACAGGCAATGTTACAACATTCATCAGCAGAACATTAGGATCTGTATGAGTGCTTATTTTCTTTTCCAACCTTATCAGGAACATTTTTCCAAGCCTCTTGAAATCAAGGCGTAAGAGCAATTTCATTGTTTGTTCGTTATTATCAATAACATTCATCCATTCATCATTCAGTAGATGTGTTGATGTTTCTCAGCAGAGATGAAGTGTGGCCATGTGGCTGGAAGGCATATGCCTAAAGGTTAGGTGTCAGACAATCAGTGAAAGCAACAAAGTAAATGGAGGAAAGGCAGGACAAAGATGACATTTTTCAGCTGGACAGCTAGGGAAATTGAATACCCAAGTACTTTTCTACTTTTTCAAAAAGCTTGTATTTGGTAGATAATATTACAGAAACAAGGTTCTGGGAGAGATCTAGAAGGACAGACAACAGTCTCAGTAAGCAGAGAGAAGGGGAACTGTTTCAGGGGGAAAAAGAAAAGAGAAAGATGAGCAGACACTTTTCACTAGAGAGACTTCATTAACAGCATGCAGACTATTGACCTGCCCTTGCTGCTCATTTAGAGTGAACCACCAAACTTTATTTAGTAGTAGTCATCCATTTTATAGGGGTGTCTTAAATTCACATGCTTATCACATTCTACAAATGTACTAGAAGATAATTAACGAACTCTAAAGCTGGCAGAGTCAAGTGTTCTGTTTCAAGATTCAGCTGGGTAAAGGTCACCAATGCTGAAAAATTAACTGCTTGATTTAAGAAGGCCCTGCACCACCTCTCATTTTGAAGTTGAACTTAATTGATCCTCAGACATTATTTACTTGTCATTTGTGTAAGGTCAGTTCTATCCTGTTGTTTCTAGCACCCTACTTCAGTTAAGTTCTTATGCAGCATCATTTTCTACAAACTATACACCTTATTTCTCCAAATAAGTCTTAAAAAGATCCTCTCTTTCTGCCACCATGAAACTGGAGCATTTAGCATTGAAGTCCTGGAAGAATAAGGTGCTCATTCTTATTATTTCCAATAATTACATTAATTACAGTAATTAATTAATACAGTAACTACATTACAGTTGTAGTAGAACAGCAGCAGCATGCTGGGTGCCCAAGAGAAAATTCCTCCTGTTGTGGAGGCTGGAATAGACTCAAAAGCAGTGTGCTACACTGTGAAATCCAATTTTGCATTCAGTCAAACTTTCCACCCTGAACAGAGATAGGATCAAATGGGAAAAGTCTATGGGTTAAGGGTACTTGAAAGAGAGGATTTAAGCATAGTTGTAATGAAGTGGATGAAACATGTGATTAGTACATTAATGGGGAGAAATTGGAAGACCAGAACAGCAGAGGCACAAAAGAAGTGCATGAAGATTGAAAAGGTGAGGATTAGATGTATGGGTTAGTGTGTTTAGATATCATTAGATATCATGGGTTAGCGTGTTTTAAAGATGTTCAGACTTGATTTCTTCTTCTAAGATACTGGTGGACAGTCCAGGATTGTTTGTTACATACCCAGATGGAAATCCTGATTAGTTCTGCCTGTCCCTGACAGGAGCCCTGAAACCCAGACAGACATACATAGCAGATCTGGGAGGCCCACAGTCACTGGTATCCTATTTGAACTAGGGGTGCATTTGAATGGAGTGTTGCAGGGTACAGCTCAAAGTTTTCAAGTCAATAGCTATACCAGCAAGCATATATCACTGGCAATCAATATCACCAACCCCAAGTATTTCAGCCCCCACTCCTATAAATAACAGAATAATCACTTGAAGATCACATAGCTTCTTTCATATTTAACTAGTTGCCCCGAAAGAGTGTCTAAACTTTTTCAGACTCACAGAATCTTGGAACTGTAGGAGTTGGAGGGACCTTTGTGGATCATTTAGCCCAACCCCTCTGCCAAAGCAGGATCACCTAGAGCAGGCTGGACGGGAACACATCCGGGCAGGTTTTGAATAAATCCAGAGATGGAGACTCCAAAACCTCTGTGGGCAGCCTGTTCCAGTGCTCTGGGACCCTCAAAGTAAAGAATGCACGTTCAGGTGGAATTTCCTGTGTTCCAGTTAGTGCCCGTTGCCCCTTTTCCTGTCACCAGGTAGCACTGAGAAGAGCCTGGCTGGCCCCATCCTCTTGACAACCGCCCTTTGGATATTTATAAGGATTGCATTGATGAGGTCCCCTGTCAGTCTTCTCTTTTCCATGCTAAACAGACTCAGGTCCCTCAGTCTTTCCTCATAAGAGAGCTGCTCCATTCCCTTGATCACCTTCATAGCCTTCCACTGGACTCTGTCCAGTAGTTCCCTGTCCTTGAAGGGGAGAGACCAGAACTGGACACAGTACTCCAGATGTGGCCTCACTAAGGCAGACAGAGGGGGGGAATGACCCCCCTTGACCTGCTGACCATGCTCTTTTCAATGCTCCTCAGGAGACCATTGGCCTTCTTGGCTACAAGGGCACACTGCTTGCTCATATTCAACTTATTGTCCACCACGACTTGGTTTCTCTCTACGGAATTTCTTTCTAGCAGGTCAGCCCCTAACCTGTACTGGTATATGGGATTATTCTTCCCTAGGTGCAGGACCCAGTTGTGTTTGTCTGCTTGGAGAAAACAAGTAAGTATAGGAGATTAAGGTTCAAATAATTTTCTTGAAGCATAGCTGAGACAATCTGATGAGGTCACGTGCCTTTTTAGAAAGTATTAAGTCATAAAAAAAACAAGTTTATGAACACTAGGAGTGAAGAATTAAAGTACATGTTCAGTCAACCTTTATCCTGCTTGGCTTGTGCAGCCTCTGCTCTGGGAATAGCTCCTGTACCGGGGGTGTCTTTGAACTATGCAGCGGGGGAGGTGGCTACACTAGCCCTGCAGCCAAATTCCTGGCGCACCTTACCTCCAGAATGCCAGATCTCTCACATTTGATAAGTCCTTTGCATCTTTTTTATAGTCTCTTCACCTGATGCACTTGATGAAATCTAACCCTACACTCACCTGCCATTAAACTTGTCATGCACACAAGGCTGCAGCTGTCTGTTGACTTCCTTATTTATAGGACCAATTCAATGCAGTGCTTAAGTGAAGTGTGTAGGAGCTCTTGAAGATACACTGAGCCCTCCTTTGATCAAATGAGGGTCTAGTCGAGGAATTTTCTCCCCCATTCGCAGATGGGAATGATCCATCCAGATCACCCTTAACAGAAATCACAGCTCTGTTGAGCTGCTGTGACTATCCTTTCTGTCTAATCACACCTCAGGGCAGGCAAAGCAGCTGGATGATTTGCACATAATTCCAGTCCTATTGACAGAGAAGGGCGAGTGTCAAGGTTTCAGATATATCCTTTGATCTTTTATTTCCCATTTTTTCAGATGTAAGAGTTAGACCTGAATCATGTTTGAAGGTTGTAAAATACCAGTGGACAGCTTTTACTCTGCATTAATGATGCTTTCTCTCAGTGAATATAAGGTCTGTCAATGTATTCATGAACCTCCCTGATGTGGGAGCTTGCCAAGGATCATGTCACCCACTCTAGAAGTACTAAAATGAAGCAGAAAGCTGAGCTGGGAGATGCCAAATAATCAAAGCTGCATCCTTGCAATGCAAGGATTAGAAGACCAAGGGAACTGAGAACACCCTTGGAACTAGATGGACACAAGAATTTGAATTAACATCATCTGAGGTCAGAAAGACTCTTTTTCTGCTATTATTTTTTTAATGAAAAGACCAAATTCCAGTAACTCTATGGCAAACTATTTCTCAGCACTATTGTCTGTAAAGGGGTGTTTTAAAAGTGTGCATCAGTTTTTACATAAAAATGAGTCTTTGGATGGGTTTCATGATTTGAGCAAGGAGAAACACAAAAAGAGGATGAAATGTATCTCCATTTATGACAGTATTTTAGAGTTCACCCTGCTTTAGAAAAAATTGCTTTTAAACCATATGAATGGTAGTTTGGGTTTCCTCTGCAGTACGTTAGTGAGCATGTTGGAAATTATTTGGGCTAAAAAAATAAGTGAAACCAACTTTTGAGAATAATTAAAATATCCTCTTGCTCTGCTGTGCTTCCATTGCCTGGCTGCTTGCTGTAGGCCTCTTTCTTGTGAGTCACTGTGAGCAGGACAGTTTGCTCAGCTGAAGCTCAGGCTGTGTTGCGAGCAATGTGTGCTATAAAATCAAGTTATAGGCAATGTGTTGCAACCAAATATTTGCATACCACTGAGGTATGTGCTCTATAAATACATAAAAGCAAACAGACACAAAGTTTCCGCTGTGGTCACATTGGTTATTTACTGTAGCAGGTGTCAGCCTCTTGAACAATTAAGATACCAACTAAGTTTAGAAATGGCTTCTATTTATGTATGTCTGTCAGGTTACGTGGGTAATATTGAGAAGTACTTACCATTAAAGGACATTAACCAGCATCGTCTTTTCTAAGCTAAGTCTGCTATATGACAGCAATACCCCTCCTGAGCTGTTCTCCTGGTAATTCAGTCTTTAAATTAGCACATAAGAGAACATTCAGGTGCTGTTATTGCTTTTCAGGTTTTGTAGGCATATGACAAAAAGCAGGCGGGAAATTATCATGTGGAAATCGCTAACTAAGTAATATGAATGCCTTTTCAGTAAATATGCAAGTTCAAGGCTAGAACACATCGAAGTTTCAAAGTAGAACACATTTTAAAGCACTGCATGGAGCTGGTCAGTGGCTGAAATACTTCAAATGATTAAGTTCTAATTGCATATTAGCTATCTAAAACACATTTTAATATCATAAAGGCTGATTATGGACTTCATTTTTAGGACCATCCAGCTAGTATCAGAACAGAAAGTACAGTAGTTTTCCCAGTTGTCTTCATGATAAATAGATGACAGTAAGAGCCTGTTTGACTGCTGTCAACAGCAGTTCACATCTGAGATTTTGGGGTGTATCTGGGTGCCAAGCAAGTCAAAACTTTTTTCAAAGTTGGAGTGGTCCAATTTTTGCTCAAACTAAAAAAAAAAAGGAGGGGGGAGTCGGGGAGGGGTGGGTGGGTGAGGGGGAGAATCAACCTGTTTGGCTGTTTTGAATTATAATACCTGTTTTCCTCTTTGCTCTCCAGCTAAGTTGCAGAGCTAACATCCTGCAGAAATAATTCACTACCAGGTTGGATATGCCCTGGGAAAGATTTAAGTTTCTGTTTTCTGAAGGATGTGTGACAGCGTCTTGTATTTTTACTGTATAGAAAGAGCTCCAGAGGCTAAAGCAGGAAATAAATTGGCTGCACTAGGATTAAATTCTTCAGCTGGATTTTGCAGAAGCTGAACAAGAGAATTGTTACAATCTCTTCTGGCATCATTATCTGTTAGTTTATAAACATGAATTCCTCAAAACATTTTATCTAACACTTTCCCGCAGCAAACATTTAAATCCAAGGGAAGATGAAGCCTTTTGTGAGAAAAGTGGACAAAGAGAGATTCAAGCAGCAAAAGGTCCACAGAAATAGCTTTCCAATCCAGTAGCTGGAGCAGAAAAACTTCATGAATGAGTCCAAAGGGATTAAGTGTAGGCTTCCTAACATCTCATGGTGGCATCCCTTCACAAGCTCTGTTGTGGCTGACATCTGTCCCTCTTCCCTCAGGTTTCCTCCTGTACTACTTCATGAGGCCATACTCTGGTTTCCAAGCTATGATCCACCACTCACAGCACTTTGATCAACACTTTGATGATCAGATGTAACTTCAATGATATCTATTATATATATTTTGTGTGTTCAATATAAGGGCATACCTAAAACAAGAAAGATCCTCGTGCCCTTTCCATTATCAAAGATCACAAAGCCCATATGATAGAGTAAGTTTGGTCTGTGTTCATTCCCAGCAAGTTGAAGTTCAGAGCAGTCCATCAAGATCAATAAAGTTTGCAAAGTTGCTTTGGGTTGTGCAGTCAATGGCTTCATCTCTGCAGATTCACATGCAAGCAGATTTTAACTTATCTCATGAAGACTAGTGGTTTCCCAACAGCAGTGGAAATTGCATGTTTTAAGCTTTAACTTTTAGATGTCTTTCAGATCCTCCTTCTCTTCCAAAACAGAGAAAATAGGGCAATTATCTTCTTTCACTAGAAGCAAGACAGAGCCTGTGATTAAACTAGGCATGCTCTGGTAGATGAAAAGAGTTAACAAAGCAGGTCCTCCTTTCCTACCAAGGCTAACTTGATACCTGAAGTGATGACGGTAAGTGGGAAAGGGGTCTGCTAAGAACTCCACAGTGGCAGAGGCAGTGTTAGTGATGCAGACGTATGGGAACACTGTAGAAACTTTGGATTTTTTAATACAGATGTGCAGTTTCCAAATATGAATGTCATCCTTCTCTGAATAAGGCATATAGTGTCTGCATTTCTCTCTCAAAACACTTAAAAAGCTTTGTTCCTTCTGTTCAAAATACCTATAAAACCTCCCTCAGCTGCTGTCTATGCTGGGCTGAAGCAAAATGCTCTTATCCCCACAGCCCAGAGCTGAGGCTCTGACCAAGATAGGGCTTGGAGCTGCCAGACCTGCTTCAGAGCTCCAGGACTGGGAGCCAGCAGAGAACTGTCTGGCAGTGACAGCTCAGCTTTCAGCTGTGCAACACTCCTATCCTCCTAATGCATTTCACACTCAGCAGATTGAATTGCTTTGGTCTTCTCATTTATTTTTCTTCCAGAAAAGAAAACAACTTTTTCCCTCCTTTTCTTTGACAAAGAGTTTTGCCATATGCTCCAAATCAATTGCAACCTTTTTGATGCTTTGTTACCGCCCACATCTTGGGCTGCGTTGAAAAAAACACACACACACACACACAAAAATGGCAGCTTAAGTGTTTCTGTTTCTGCTCCAACCAAACTCAAATTGAAACATTCTGTTCATTAATTCAAGGGTTAATGTGTCTTATCACTCCTCTCTTACTCTGTATATGAGGAACTTTTTAACTAGAACTGAACTAATTCCCTGCTGTAACTAACATATCTTCCTGACACATTTTTGTGTTTCTGCATGGATAGTTGTCATGAATAGAAAGGAATTTGCTCATAGTCATTCACCGGTCAACATTATTTATTGACTTAAGATGTAGTTCCCTGATTATCTTAATTTGATTTAATGCTGGACTTCATGCAGGTCTGTCCCTTCTGCTGCCACTAGTTCTTGTGTACCCACACAGTCAGCTGGGCCAGGGGGCCGATCTAGGAAGAAACAAAGCCTTTGTATTGGTAAATCTCATTTTGAGCAGGGGCAATTCCCATGTGAGCACTCCCTAGTGAGCATCACCGTGGCCCAAAGGATGGGCAGACGTAGGGGTGTCCTCTACATTCAGCAGCACAGGGGTCTAAGACGAACTTCAGCTTCTGCCTGGTTCTGGCAAATGGCTGTTGGGCTATGCTATTCTAGGTGTTAAGGCATCCAAATATCATACTAACTCCTAGTGAGGACATTTTTATAACAGTAGAATGGTCCTCCATTCATATATAGTGAACTACCTAGTAACTAACTGCACTAGCAAAAGCACTTCTTTTGGAGAATAATTGGGTCAACCCAATTATAATTATTCTGATTATCAAGACAAAGATGCACAGGCACAGCTCATACTGGTGAGGAACCACGCCCCTTTCCTCCCCTTAGCTGATAAAAGTAAACTCACAGAAATCTGGTGGGTACTTCAGGATGTGATTTGTTTAGAGAAATAAGGAGGAAAAGAATAACAGAGCAAATAATCAGAACATGAAAACTTCTGAGGTTTGACTCAAGTTTTCTGTCACCACTACCCCATTACATTACTTCTCCCTCTTCCTCCAGGACCACTGGGGAGGTCACTCCGTGCCTGGGGATGGGAAGAACGTGATGCTAGTGCAGTCTCTCATGCTCTGTGTCCAGCCTTGGAGTACCACGAGCATTGCATTTTATTTCCCTGATGAAATGGGTTTTACAGGTACCTGGCTACTACTTTTCAAACTGGTTTCACTGAAACCTTTCAGTTATTTGATATGTTCAGGTCTTTTCAGTCTTTACATTCTGGGAATTGAGAATTGCATTTTCAATTTGGCTTTTCAAGTTTTGTGTTTATTTTTTATCTCATTTTTGCTGCAAGTTGACTTTATTTTTATTAAACTACTTGAATTTGCCAGTGAGAAAGAAAAAGAAAAGGGATGCGAGCCCGGAAAAAAAGCATGAAAGATAAAATCACACCTCTACTGATGTAGATGCAGTTAAAACAGAAGAAGGAAAAAAAAAAGGAAAAGAATTAGTCCTTTAGGTCATTTTTTTTATTTAATTCATCTAATTAGCTTACACCCACCAGGTGTGTCTCCAGTAGGAAAATTGTCAGTATAGCCATCCTGGTATAATTCTATTCATGGACAACATCAATTTAAATGTTGAAATGAAAAGCCAAAACACGTTTTTCCTCTACTACCCCAGGTCTGCTTTTGCATTATAAGAGCATAATCAGCCAAAGTAACCTAACTTAGTTCAATTTGTATCATGTGATAGAGAAGTGTTTCTGTCACCTTCTAAATCATAGAAATTTTTTAATAGCCCTAGTACATCCCTGAGGTAAAATACATTAAATACTTTCCTTATGTTAGTACTTGGAGACAGCATAGGAATGTTACAGGACTGCAAATAGAAGAAAGCAGTTCTTCCGAAAGGAAGGAAAAAGTAAGCCATTCACTGGAAAATTTGAGAACAGCTGACTATGATAGATAACATTTCAGGAGATGTGAATTCTCCACACCTTTTCTCTTCAGCTCAACATCCGTCTTAGCCCTGCTGATCCTGTGTAGCTAAAGTCTATGAAACAGACTGATTATCTTTCCCTTGCTATCTACAGTGTTAAGAGTTAAGTTATTGACGTTTGTATAGTACATTTGTTTCTGGAAACACAGGCCCCATAGAGTTATTACCACTTCAAAGAGGTCAGCAGCTCAAAAAAACGGATGAGCTGAAATGACATGAGGCAGTGGGGTGAATCTGCACCCATCTGAGTGAGCAAAGGCAGACATTATTCACATTCACTTCAGATTGTTACATTTATAAGGCCCTTTTGTTCCACGAATGCACAATTTGCACGTTGTAATTACAGATGCACAGCACAGGTATAAAGAGGGAGGTACATCAGCATCGAGAAGGCTTGCCATTTTCTACATTCAAATTTAAAAATTGTGGTCTACCCTAGACAGATTATAAATATCTTGATCAAAGGCGCAATACCTTGTTTTTTACCAGACAAATGCTTATGCCATTAGAAGCCCTAGATAATGATGCCTGACACTAACATAAACTATATTGCTTCTAAAACCAAAATTAACTGCACAGCACTTTCAGTTGATATCTTTGTATTTGTGATAAAGTGTGGGGAAAGGTTGCTTGCTTTTACTATACAAATACAGTAAAAGGGGCAAAACTTGTTAGAATTAAGAAGCCTTTGCTCATTGAACCTCCTTTTACTTAAAGCAATGCTTGTTATTCTGATGAGGTCTTTTTTCTTCAGTGTAGATAAGGTTTTATCATCCTCTTGAGCGCCAAATGGAGGGGAAATTGTAATTAACCCTTTGTTGGCTGAAGGCAGCTTCAGTGTGTAGCCCCACAATTTTCAAGTTTTCATAAGCACCAAAGCTGGAGAAGGAAATGTGTGTCTTCGCCTGTTCTGAAGCAAAAACAAACATGGAAGAGGAATGCTGTTTATTTGGTGCAGCTGGAAAGAATGAAGATGATCTTCCTTTATCCCTGTCAGGAATTCAGACCACTGTTAGGTAACAAGAAAACTATGCTAATAATTTTCCACCTAAGTAAGCAAGCATTTCACCACTGATGCCACAATGACTTCTCTACTGCTCCCAAGTTGCACAGGTAATGGATGGAGCTCCTATAGGGATCCCAGATCCACAAAGCTTTTCTGCCTAACTGCACTATAGAGTTTAAAGCACTTGAACATGTTGCAAAGGAATAGTCAGTTATCTTTTTTAAAAAATAATTATTATTTTTCACAGGGCTAATATAATTTAAGTGCTTAATTTTAGGACAAGATCCATTGCTAGAATGTGTTCCTTCCCTTGCTTAGACTACATTCCTTTTTATGCCATTAAATGTAAAAATTGCATTTCTCCTCTTCAGGATGTGATTTTCAGAAGTAGAGTTTT
This sequence comes from Nycticryphes semicollaris, assembly GCA_013400055.1. Classification (NCBI taxonomy): domain Eukaryota; kingdom Metazoa; phylum Chordata; class Aves; order Charadriiformes; family Rostratulidae; genus Nycticryphes; species Nycticryphes semicollaris. Next base: position 733,569 of record VXBJ01001361.1, on the reverse strand, counting down.
TAGATTATTTACTTAATTCTCCAGTTGCATTGGACTTGGGGCTGGATGTTGCTTTCAGTGGCAGGAGAGCTTGACATTAGATTCTGCAGTATGAATTACCATTTTGCTTTGTAGATTTAGCCCTTGCCTGCTAGCAATGAGGTGGGTGTCTCTAGACAGATGGGTGCAGATACTCCCAGGGCTGGTCTGCTTACTCTCAAGCTGCCTGGATGTGATCCAGTTCTGATCCAGTTCTGATCCAGAAGTAATGGTCTTAGTGTGGCATCTCCATCTGAGCTCAGATCCTCTGCTTCTCAGCAAGGCTTATGTGCTCAGGGGCAGGGCCATGGTAATGACTGCATGATTTCTGGTTTGAATCTGGCAGCCAGGAGAGACCATGGGGATTAGCAGATGTGTTGGCATTTGCACTGGACTGAAGCTGTGCTTCACTTTCATCACCAATACTAAAAGATTCCGTTTCAGAGAGACCTGGGAAGACCGACAGAGGTATTTTGGTTTGGGGCAGATAGAGAATGTTTTACTCCAAACCATAATGTGAAGACCATGACCATGGAAGAGTGGTGGTGTAGGGTAATGCACTCAGTAGATCAAACCATAAGCTATGTAGGCACCACCATTAGAAGACAGGCATGGAAGGGAGAGTCTAATAGTGAGTTATGTGAGTGCCTACAGAATTTAAAGGAGATCCCAAAGAAAACAATCATTGTAGGCAGGAAGCTGCTAATCATGAAAGGCTCTTTGACACTCCAGAAGATAAAACAACAATAAAGTTTCAGGAACCTGAGGTATTCCTAATAGCTGTCCTGTGAAGGGCTAAACATAGAAGAGAGAAGCTGCAAGGGGAAATGTAGAAGGGCTCTGTCATTCCCTTTAACATGCAAAAAAAAAAAAAAAAAAAAGCCTGGTTTGAACCAAGGGCTAATGACCTTAGTTCAGTGCTTTTGCAGTTCCAAGCAGTCCTGTGAGACACCTGTCCTCCACATACTATCTGTTCCACGGCCTACACAGACCACAAACCTCTTTACTGTACCCTACAGCAAAATTCAGTAGGGAAGGCTACAACACAAATTGTGCCATAAGAAAACATCAGGGTGTCAAAGGGTGTTACTACTGCCTTGCATTACTGCCTTATAAGAGATATATTAGAGAAACAATATGCATAAGATTTAGGACTGTGGCCCTACATTACAGGGGAAGACAAAATTAGATAGATAGGTAGATAGCTAGCTAGCTAGCTAGATAGATAGATAGATAGATAGACAGACAGATAAAACAGCTCTTGGCACTAGGGGAAAGTTCCTTCTAGACCCCATGTTTTGTAACTGTTAGACCTCACTCACAGACTGGTGGCATATGGATTTTCCAGTGCCAGTGTTACTGGAATTAACAGTGCATGCCAGTGGCTGCCTGGCCAAACTGGGGGTGCCAGTAGATGCAGAGACCTCCTCCAGCCAAGTCATAGAAAAGGAGAACATTCTGCAGAGGGAAAACTGAGCTATTATATTTAACCCTTCAGGAGATGTCTGACCTCTCTGACATACAGGGGAGAATTAAAGGCAAATGCAGTATTTTGCATCGTCTCCCTGCATTTGAAACAGGGCCCATCTTACTCTTTGCGTATAGTTGTTTGGCAAAATGGCACTCTTATGTTAGTATTACTGTATCAACTCTCTATCACAGTACAGCCCTTAAAACACCAGTCATATTTTCCCCTCAGGACCTTTGCCTCATAGACGGTCTCGCTAACACAGGAATAGCCCATATCTTTTCCTTATCTCTCCTGAGTCAGCATGGCCAGCCAGTAATTCAGCACTGACCTGCCAGACCTCGCCTTCAGGTGAGACTGGGTGTTGGTTCACTGACACTATCTGCCCAGACTGTACTGCCATGACATGGGGATTTCAGCAATGAACCCATGTGGGGAGCTTCTGCTCCCATCCCATCCATCTTCAGCTGCTCTTCAGCACAATCATTTGTGGGGCCATACTGGGAACTGCAGCACTGAAATTAACCTCAGTAAAAATAGCTCTTTGGGTGAAGGGAGAGAGGCACTTTTTTGCAACTCATCTCCATTTGGTGGTCTGACCCGTGGCATGGCTCCACAAATACTCATGTCAGCATGAGTGAGGGATCAGCCTGCAGAGCTGTGGGGATGGTGCTCCCCAAACCATGACAGGACGGGGCCAGAATGCTTACACTGCTGTGTAACAGCCTCTGTTTGTGCTCCCATTTCTTCCAAATACAAGAGGAAGAGGAGGAAGGAAATTGCTAATGGTCATCTTGTCAGCATGTACAAATTTGTAAGAAAGGCAAAGACTTATCATGGAACTCTTACGTACTGTTAATTACTTCTTTTTGACTGACTATAAATAGCCTAACTTCCCATTACCAGTTTGAGAATAATGTTGCATTTTGTTAATGAGAGGAATGACTTTTCTCATTGTTCTATGTGGACTGTTTCATTAAACGCGGGCTGAAGTAGAACACAAGAAAAAATTAATTAAGCCTATCTGGGTGTGAGAGCAGGAAAGGAATAGCAAGCTTTAAACAGGAAGGTGTATCAGTTTAACAAATACTACGATCCTGCACAGATTTAGTTAAAGAGTGTGGTTCTGCATAAAGACATTCTGATATTGTCTTATGTCTTGTTTTAACTGGATGTATGCCGCAGAAGACAGATATAAGTTAAAACTACATGTGCCAGTACTGGGGGTGGGAATTATCTAAGACATAACAACATCATAACTTCAATTTAAATACAGCAAACCCTTTGAAAGACACATGCTTTAATTCTCATGTATATCATGAAACTATATCTTCTTTTGGGATCCAATTAGTTCTCAGTATGGCTAGGACATAGCTTGATCTTGTAGGAAATACTTTTCAGTAGTGCATTTTAACCAGATACTTGTATCTAAGTGCAGCTGTTGTATAATCTACATCTCTATAAGTTCAGGAACTTAACTAAAATAAATCTGCAATCTGATTTGTGCTATAACCATGTTTGGTGCAGTGTGCGTGAAGTGAATCGCATGCCTGTCAGCTAAAAAATGCCAAAAAATAAACCTACAGTATGGTAGATTTCTTGGTGTGTAATTCACAGGGAGAATGGGCAAAGCAAGGCAAGACAGAAAGTCACAGCATGCCATTCAGTGGTCAATTAGCAAGCAAAATCATTTTGCTTGGTTGATGGCTGCTGACAACTGTGTGGTCACAGTAGCTGGGTGGTCCCTTTTCAGCTTACATAAATAAATACTGCAAACTGTGATATGGCTGGACTGGAGTGTCTGTTGGTATAAATCCCATCCTCACAAGAGAAAATATGGGTTGCTTGCTTTGCTGGCAGACATTTCTCAGGCTGGGCTTCCCTGAGATGGTAATTCCACTTTCAGGGTAGACAGTCACAGATCAAGTTCATTGCAGTCTCAGGATGCAAGGTGTTGAACTTACACTTGCTCTCTTTGCTGGCTTGAAGACATTCACAATGTTTTGAAGGGGTAGGTCATCAGGTAAGATCTGCTCTCTTGCAACTAATTTGGCCAAAATAGCATCCTGACCTCATGACTCATCCATATCAAATGTGTGCTGCCACATGATCCTGCAGAGCACAGAAACTGGTATTGATGGACAGGGAACTGCAGGCTCCTTGTTTTAGCTCAGATAGAAGATGGTATAGTGCAGTTTCCCCTCCCTTTTAGCCCAGACTCCGTTTAAGATAATGAAGGAGTATTTTGCAGCGGAATTCAGGGCATAGTGGGAGCTGAGTAAGCAACCTATTGCTTTTAGCACCCCAGAGAGAAATGTGTCTCACAGACTAAGAAAAGCTTACAGAAAGGAGGAAAAAAAAAAAAAAGTCAAGACACGCTTTAAAAAATTGTCTGCAGCACATAGGTATGGGGATAGTTCCCCATCTTAAACATTGTATAATTCCTGAAAATAAAAAACACCTGGAGGTGGATGAGTACTGTCAGAACTGGTAGTTTTAGTTAGGATTCAGATTCTAGTTTGTTGGCTGATCAGAATTACAAAATAGTTTTACACTTAGGAGCATGGTTCTGTTATTTTGGCAGGCTCTTGGCACAAGAATGAAAGTTATTTCCTTAATATGAAGACAGCATGAGGACAAATGCCTGAGATGGTGGAGGTTTGGCTTTACTACTTGCTTTGGGGGTATTTGTATCATATAACATTAAACACTCCACTGTCTGGGGTCCCTCTATAATCAATGAAGAGAGATAAGGATTCCTGCTCTCCATCAATCCCAAGGAGCTTATCTCTCCCTAGTGACCACAGAGAAAGCCCCAAAAGATGAGCTAACTGGCCTCAGCTGTGGTTTTACATTACAAAGACTTTCACAGCTATTCTGGTTTAAAGTATCATCTTCCTTCCTTTCCTAACAGACCCCTCCCCAGAGATGCCTTCTCTCATTTACACCCCATCCAGTGGCACGCTATCCCTTGTTGTCCAGCTGTGCTGTAAACAGCCTTGCGTAACCACTCCAAGTGAAAAAATAACAAAAAGGAAATTATTTTTCAGATGGAGTCTTCCAATCTGGTTCTCACAGTGACCACACAAGCAGCTGTATCAGCACAACCGGTGCACCCTTGCCAGGGGCAGGATAAAGCAGCAAAGTGCAGAAGCAACAACACTGGGTTAAGGTAGTCATAATGTGCCAGAGCACCTTAATCTCCATCTCTGTTTCTGGAAAACACATTCATATTCCTGGGGCTGGGACATGTCCCAGCTATGTCCAAGGACCTTAACAGGGTAAAGCTTGAGCATGCACTAGGCTCCCTCCTCTGTATTTTTCTTCCTGTTATCCCTGTGTTCATGGGAAAAAATTCCAGAAGCACAGGTGAGACCAGACCAAAGGTGTGCTCCTATGCAATGGTGCAGGAGCAAGATCCTCTGGCTCATTTGTTGAATCTACAGGTATCTACTGTAAGCAAAGTTACATGCTTAAAAATTAAGTTGAGCAGTTTCAATCCCTGCGCTGGTGTCTTGCCTTGGGTAGGCATTTGCTTGAGAGCCTCCTTTCCCATATCAAATTGGAACAATAACACTTTTCCATCTTGTACCAAGAACTGCTACAAAGACAGAGGACATCAAATCAGTGAGGTTCAGGCAAGCTTGGAAAATCTAGATGACTGTAGTTCCTTTGATGCCAAATTTGTTGATAAGAGAATTCAGTGTAAGTGGGAGCCAAATTCTTCTGGCTGCCTATTAAAAGCAGCCTCATGACAGAGCTTTCTTGTGATGTGGCTTTACTCTGTAACTGCTGATTGTCAGCCTCTATTGTAACCTCATTCTGCAGTAAGGCATCCATTCCTTGGGGGCAAAAGAAAATGGACGCTTTGTACCAGTAATGAAAGTGCCATTGATTTTGTTGAGAGTTGTTATTACAATTATAAAAAGGTCCCTTCAGACTTGCACACTGACACATGAGGCAGTGAAAATCAAAATCACCCTCTTAACTGCACACAAGCAGTGTGCTGGAAAAGGGAGCGGGGTAGTTAGGAGTCAACTAAAACAACTATGCAGTCATATTCTGAGACACTGCCAGAAGCAAAGTTTGCAGGGGCTTTCAGAAAAAGAGGGGGAGTGACGGCTTGAGTTTGATGGTAGGCCCAAAATGTATCAGAACAAAATCACCAACTTATCCCAGAGTTTTTAACTCACTCATTGGAAAGGAGCACAAACAGTATTTGGAGGGAACTTTTAAGCAACATCAAAACACCCATGTTCAAATCAGTCTGCAATTCAACAGCCAGCAAATGGACAACAATGTGCTATGGGCAACAATGGGTGGTAAACTCTGGCAACACATCTTCAAAAAGGATGTTCTGATGTGCACCTTCTCTGCTGCTAGAACCAATAACAGGATAAATGGACATTTAACAGGTGCCAGTTCTCACCTCAAAACAGCTTATGAAGAGGCTACAGGTGGGTCTAGTCACTTGACTAGGAACATGCACACAAGACTGGACTATGCTTACGGAGAGAGTATGCACCTGCACCCTGCTACAGCTGAACAACTCCCCTCCACCAGCAGACGTAAAAGAAGGGCAAATCACTGCAAGTGGTCTCTCTTCAACAGCTGGATTTCTATTTTCTGAGGCTGAAGGGTGAGCTAGCACAAATGCATCAAGCACCACTGGTATTGCAAACAAACTAGCAGAGAGCACCTCCTCTGTGAACAACAGTTTAGACTGAGAAGAAGCCATTCACAATTTGTAGGAATCCTTGATGCAGCAATGCAGAATTGTTCCCCAGCACTGANTAAGGTATGAGTGTGAAGCAAAAGGCAGATCTAGTCACAGAAGCATCAGCATTTAAAAAATCTCTACTGATTGCTTTTTATTTAGTTCTGAAACACACTCAGATTTACCCCAAAGAGACAAGTCATTGCCACACTGCTGTGCAGAGCTGCTGCGGGCATGTGTTGCCTATCTGGAAGTGACCACCTGAGTGTAGAGGACTGGCAAACTTATTGTATCCCTTCTGATTTCTCTTTTTTCCAGCTGAACTTCTGCTTGTAATGTCTAGCTGCCATTTTAACTTTATTTAATCTTAACTAATATATTGTATCTTTTGCCTTAATTTCTTATGGTACCATTTTCCAATATAGAGCTGTAATGTGGGCATCATATTCAATGAGATTGTTTATTTCCTTAGGCCTATTGAGCCTACATCTTGCAACTTCTCACAAATATCTCCACTTACACAGCTGAAGTTAATTGTCATCTCACAACTTGATGAATACGATTTCCTCTTTTACTCTAAAAGAAATTATTTGGCCTGGCTTAATTCTACACACTTCATCCCTATTTAATGCTGTAAGGGTTTCCTGGCTTCCCACTGCATTGTGCCTCATAAGGCATATATCTTAGGGTGGAAGTGCTCAAAGGAGCCATTTCTTTCGAGCCCTCCAATCCTGAGGGATGACTTTTCCTTATTATGTTTGCATCCATCGAGGCCTGTGGACTCTGCCTGATTAGGGGGCTGGCTGCCAGTGTTAGAGTGCAGGGTCAGAGCTTGAGAAAAGACTGTTACAAAGAGTATCCACAGTCATATCAAGGACTGAAAATAATGATAAGGGAACAGGGGAAAATTTAGAAGGATGATGCGTAAGATCTGATGCTTTCACTTCTTTCAAGATACAAAAGCTCACTGTGAGCTCACTGCAAGGAATATGGGCACAGTTCCCTTTGCTCATGGCCTTGCTACAGCATAAGAACATCCACACAGAACACTAGCAGAGTTACTGCAGTTGTGTAAGTACGCTGATAAGCAAATAGCAGTATATTTTTGCATAGACAACTCCTACAGTAATCAAATAACAAATGTTCAATCTGGAAGGAACCCCAGAGTGTGAATGCCACTTAACACAATAATACGCTCCACATATTGTTGCTTTGGCTTCTTGAAACATGTAATGTTTGGCTTTAATATTGCCAATGTCTTACCTTTTTTTATTAAACTCTGTACAGTAGTGTAGAAGAGAGAATCAGTTGGTTTGGTTGAGAAAGAAGCGCAAGGCTGGAGAGGCTGTCCATGTGCAATGCACAGCAGGCTGTCAGCTGAACGCTAACAGGGGTGGGATGTGCACTCCTCACACTTATGAATAACAAAGCTGTTACCAAGTTATGCATGGACTGATGAGGGCTTGATATCGATAAATGCCAAAAAGTGATGTGAAGCATTAAAGGTATGTGGGGGAGGAGGAAAAAGAAGTAAGACATGATATTTTCTATAAATCAGAGACCAAAAAAAGCTAACAAAAAAAAAAAAAAAACCTTGCAAAGGATGGGAACTTTTAAACTACAGAACATGTAGTAGCAAGAGATGCTGAGGACATTGCAAGTGAACCAAAAGCTCCTGTTTGTAGTATAAAGTTAATTACAGAAGGGAGCCTCTGCCCTAAAACTGTTGCCAGATGTACCCATATGCAAGTATCCTCCTTGAACAGCTTTCTTTTCAGGGCTGTAGGGCATCCCCAGATAAGGCACATGAATTGATGTCACTAAAACTTTGATGACCCAATCAGTGCCAAAACAGAGATCTTGCTGCCATGTGGGAACTAGCAGGTTCAAGGATCCGTGTAATCAAAACTGTGCTGCAGCCAGAAGGGGAGTGGACTGGGCTCTGATCTAGCACTGCACTGCCAGCCAGCTAAGGACAAAGTCCTAAGCAGATGCTCTTGTGTAAGACATCTGGGTTTTGGCAGCTTTATATGCAAAAATTTTTTGTAGTTTGTTTCAGGCCCAAGAGATAAGATGAACAAGAAAAAATGGAATTAACCTTTTACTAGAGAGATGAATCATCACCAGTCCATGAGGCTGCTAAAGGGGCTTTTCTGGACTCAAAGTCTGGGTATTAATATAAGGTGGAGTACACAGCATCATATCATCAGACACACTAGCTAAGCAGGGTAAATCGAAGCATGAATTAGGGTGTGTGTAAGGCTCTCAAGGGAGGAGCAAGGGAGTGGCTCTTTGCAGGGCAGAAAAGAACGACAATATTTTGGGAGCACATTTTTTTTAAGGGAAGGCGTGGGACCTGAGGCTGCTCACCGAGGAATTAATTTGGATTTGGCCAACAGGAGTAAATGTGGAGTTGGGAAAAAATCAGCCTTGTAAGCAGGATGGTGTTCAGACATCACCAAGGAACTGAGGTGAGCTGGCTGCTGCAAGTACTCTGTATCTGGCACTGCTCCACAGGAGGTGCAGAAGGCAGACCTGGCCTGGGACATCACACAGATCTACCCCATTATAAGAGGGTGTCCTAAGGTGTGCTAGCTGAGAGGGACACAGGGCATTCAACCCCCTTGGCAATATGCCTGTTGCACCTCCAGTTCACCATTTCCTTCAAGTCTGGAAGATGAACTGAAACACAGGCAAAACTCACCAAAACACATGAAGGAGTTTGGTCCCATTTCACATTCTGAAGAAACACAGTTAACTTTCCCTTCAGCTACTTGGGCTGTTTCGAGAGAGGTAACTTCTCTCTTGCACTAGTGCTGGTGCAAATGTGGCTGAGGGAATACCCATATGGCAACACTTGTGCTACAACTATGTTAACTAGGCTGGTCATCTCAGCTGGAAAACCTGCGGCTGCAAATATGAGACCAAACAGCATATGAATAACAACCATTAATGGACTATTTTACACTGTGCATGTGTATGCATGTGTTTGTGTGGGTGGTGAATGCAGACAAGATGTTCCTACAGATTCTTGCAGAACGGAAATTTGAAAGTGGGATTGAAAGTGGTGAAATTACTGTGCACTGCATGAAAGTTACTAGAAATGTCGTGCATCCAGATGGTTTTTCTGTAAGTCACTGCTATAGGCTGGTATTGGCCTCACTATATTAGTAAGATTATGCTTGCTGGTAAATGTCCATACCAAACTGATGATGCATTAAGGAGCAGTGTTTTTAATCAGTAAGTGTTTGTCTGTCTATCACACTGATTTTATTCTCCTCAGCATATTCACTTTCGATGTGGAAAGATCTTAAGATGAGTGAGCTGCAGCATCAAAAGATGTTAGAAGTATCTTTAGAGGTTAGGATCTTTTATGTGGATTTGGAGGTTTAAGACACTTGTTAAATTTAAGAGTTAAAAGGGAACAGCTTTGACTGATGATGCAATGCAATGTTGGGATTGCAGGAAGAGAAGATCCCAGCATAAGGCCAAGACACAGATGTGTTGGATAATACTGCATTCCACACACTAGAAGTCACGATCTCCTCACTGAGCCATCATCAGCATTGCTTTGGCCTTCCTTACATTTGAAAGTACTCAGACATACTGGATGAAATTCCAGTCATTGCAAATAAATTTAGCCTGTTGCTTAAAAGCCAGAAGGTCCCTTGCAAAACACTCTCACTTTTATAGTAAGTGGTAGTACCAATGTTCTTTACTTGGAATCATAATCCTCCAAACAACAGTAAACTAAGAACAAAACAGAGTCTGGTCCATTTAAGTATTTTTCTTTGCTTGTTTGTTCTAATGAAGTAAGGGAATTAAGTTTGTGACTTAACAGTTACATATATTTTTATAACTGTCTTGTGCTCTGTTACACACAGGAAAGAGATCCCACAAAAGATTCTCTAGTCCCAACACCTAAGAGTCACAACATCACAGACTAATTCGGGCTGGAAGACACCCCTGGGGCCATGTGACCAGACTACCTGCTTATAGCAGGGCCAATTTCAAAACTAGGTCAGGTTGCTCAAGGCCTTGACCAGCTGAGTTTTGAAAATCTCCCAGGACCAGGACTCCACAGCCTCTCTGGGCACTGGTTCCAGATTCATAATCACTTTCAGGATGATATTTCCTTTCGTTATATCCAGTCAGAGTTTGCCTTACTGCAAAAGGTATCTGTTTCCTCTTGTAACTTTCCGGGTGCATCTCTGAGATGACTCTGTCTCTTTCTCCTCTATAGCCCCTTCTCAGGTATTGAAAGATGGCAATTAGCTTTCCCCTTCTCTTTTTAAAGCTAAACAAACCTTGTTGTCTCAATGTCCTCTCCCATGTCATGTGCCTCCAATCATCCTTGTCATGTCCTCTGCTTGACAGCTTCATGTAAGCTGGACACAGAATTCCAAATGCCACCTCAAGAATACCAAATTGAGGGAAATGACTTGCTCATAAGCTTCTCGTTAAGAAGCTTGCTTTTCTTGGAGGTGGCTGTGATATTTGCCTTTCTTCTTGACATTGGGGACCTCATGCAATTACCATAATCTTTCAAATACGATAGACATGGCCTTGCAACGACACCAGGCAGCTCCCTCATAACCCTTGGATCCATGCCATCCCATCCCAAGGACTTGTACATGTCCCCATGCTTTTGCTGATACATTTGTTTACGCAGTCTCTGACTTAATCTTCCCCTACCATTAGCAATATTTGTTTCCTACAAACACTGCCACATGGCATGCAGCTTTGAGAGGCTGAAGGCAAACTTTGACGGTGAAGACTAATGAAAAGAAGCAAATGAGATCTTCAGTCTTTTCTGGGTGCCCTATTACTAGGTCTCCTGCCCTATTGGATATTGTTCCTAGGCGGTAATACTATACCAAGGGGGAGGTTCAGGTTCTGCAGTAAATTTTCACTTCTGAAAATCAGGACTATTTCTGGCATAATTTAAATTAAAAAATTCTGTGAGAGAAAAGAAAGGAAGAGGCTGTGAACATGAACATTTGCAGAAAAAGAGAGTTATGGACCCAAACAGACAGTCTCTTACTGACCTGTTACTTGTCAGATTATTCCTCACATAATGGCAAATATTTCCCATTTTTAAAATTCAGTTAATAAAAAAAATCATTATACAGGGGGAAAAAACCCACAAACCCAACAACTATTAATTCATTTCCCAGACTGTAGCTCAACACAAGAAGAAAACACAGATGTTTCATAACACAGCTGTAGAGTGAGCTTTTCCAGGTTTGTGAATTTGGCACCCTCCTGCCTCTTTGGGACTCAAATTAATGGCTCAAGGCAGATGTCCCCCTCTGGATGTAGCGCTGACTGTGCTGCTGCAATAGGGATCAGAAGGCAAGCACAAGCCCCACCAGCCCAAGCTCTTAGGATTTGATGGAGACCGAACCTGAGATAATTTGTGCCATGGGTTTCAATGTTTAGGTTATCCCTCAGTCATCTGCAACTAGATAAGCACGGACACTGGATTCACAGCCCCATGCAGGGCGCCCAGATTAGAAATATGACATGGGGGAATTTGTAAGATTTGTCACTAGTTTAAGCCGTTTGTAGGATATGTATGGTAGAGAATGGGTGTAGCTTTTGCTCAATCCCATTAGCTGGGGTTGTAATCCAGTTGCCTGAAGTGACTGTTGTTGGTATAGCTGTAACTTACACTTGACTTGCTTCAAGTGAAAAGAGGGCAGGAAGGCTACTAATGTCCAAATGGGTGCTCCAGAGGCAAACTGCCTTGATCATTCCTGTTAACAGTGATGATAACAGTGCTCTTAACACATATTCCTTGCTGGAGGCAGGTATACCTAGTCATAGTGTGGCTGCCCAGCATAAAGTTCCTTGCTACATGGACTCAGTGACTAGACCAAGAATCTCAGTGCTTTACAAAATATTATTTTCCAAATCTCTGCCATTGCACAACTCCATCATGTAACCTCCTTTGTTTCCTTGTTCCTGCAGCCAATTCCTTCTGGTTGCAAAGCCTCCAGTCCCCCTTCCCTCCTCCCTTGAACCACATACAGAATCAAACAACTCATTCCATATTCATTTGCATTCAAACACACTTTCTCATAGCTAAAAGTAGTAGAATTCTATGTCTAATAAAAAAAAAAAAAGAAAAAAGAAAAGAAGATTACTTGATACAGAGGGGTCAAATTATAATTGTTGGAATGAATTCTCTGCAATCTGATCCTGAAAAGTAATCAGGACTACCAGATCCCATTGCCTCCAGTGAGAATGAAGGATCATCAGTGTTTCATTGGTTCAGCTATATTTCATTGCAGAACCAGAGTACTAACAGGATTACTGTTGGACTACCAAACAAAGATTTCCTCTGTGAAGAATTAAGATGAACAGAGAAACTCTAGGTATCAGGCACATCCCCGTCCTGTAGTCTCTATAGTTTATGCAAGGAACCACAACAATGCACTAAGCTTTTTCCCTTTGGGACCATGGAAATGGGTCAGTCTTATCATTTTGATGTGCTTTATCCAGTTTTGTTTGGCACACCAGCAAGCAGACACTTACTGATTTCTGAGCTTACAGTTCCGTCATAATAGGCTCAGATTTTTCACAAGGGATTACTTAGCTCAAGGGACAGAAGGGGACAGGAAAACAACATGACATTTTAAAGAATTAGACATAGCTTTGCCACTAATAGGGTGCGCAATGAAAGCATATTTGATTTGCTAAAACAAAATAGATGAAATAAAAAAAAGATTTGGATCAAGCAGAAAAGAATGGGAATTGCTGGTAGCAAATAGACAATATTTTTCAGCTCTCAAAATACCTAGCATGCTGTTTGAGGTAGATATGATAATTATGAGCACTATGTCAGTGCCCAGAGAGACAGAAGAAGGGAGTCATATTGTCTCTCACTATATAATTAACCTTCCATTACTATCCAAGAGTGTGGGATGAGATAAACTGTGTATGTGGCAGGTAGGAGGAGCAGAGCAGACCAAAGCAGATCAGGGATATGTGAAGGCAAGAAGTTAACCAGTATGCAAAACTGAGAAATAAGGATCCAGTACAAAGAAATGTGTCATCTCACTGCCTCCTCTTTACTTTATGGCAAGAGACAACACCAGAACCTAGGATGTTCTCACCTCCTTCAGCTCTACTTAACCTTCTTTAGGACTACTTCAGCTCCAGACCTCTATCTACAAGAAGGGCTGGAAGAAGGATCCAGGGAACTATAACTGTCAGCCTGACCTTGGTACCAAGACAGATCATAGACAGGATCATCTTGTGTGGTCTCTCATTGCAAGCGCAGGGCAGCCAAGGGATGAAGGGCAGCCAGTATGCATAACTGAAAGGGAGGTCTTGCTTAACGAACATGATGTGTTTCTATGACCATGTGACCCACCTTCTGGATGGGAGGAAGGCTGTGGATGTTGTCTACTTGGGCTTTGGTAAGGCCTTTGACACTGTCCCCCACAGCTGATAAATCATGACAAACGTGTACTCCTCACTGGTTAAAAAACTGGCTGAATAGCTGTGCCTAGAGGGTTCTGATTAATGGGGTAAAATCTTGTTGGCGGCTGGTCACCAGTGGCATCCCTAAGGGCTCTGTTTTGGAGTCTTATTTAATATCTGTATCAATGATCTGGATGAGGGGATTGAGTACACCCTCAGTATATTTGCGGATGACATCAAACTAGGTGGGAGTGTTGGCCTGCTTGAGGGTNACCAAGCTGGTGAGGGGTCTAGAGAAGAAGTCATATGAGGAGAGGCTGAGGGAACTGGACAGGTTTAGTTGGGAGAAGAGGAGGCTGAGGGGAGACCTCATTGCCCTCTACAACTACCTGAAAGAAGGTTGTAGAGAAGTGGGTATTGGCCTCTTCTCCCAAGGGAATAATGACAAGACCAGAGGAAACAATCTGAAACTGCAGAAGGGGAGCTTTAGACTAGATATTAGGAAGAATGACTTTGCTGAAAAAGCGGCCAGGCACTGGAACATCCTGCCCAGGGAGGAGGTTGAGTGATCATTTCTGGAGGTATTTAAGAAATGTGTAGATGTGGAACTTCAGGGCATGCTCTAGTGGCCGAGATTGGAGAGATTTTTTGTGTGTGTATGGTTGGACTTGGTGATCTCAGAGGTCTTTTACCAACCTTGATGATTCTGTGATTTCCTAGTAATATTTTATCATCCCCATGGAGATGGGCAGTTACGATAGCTTTCGTTTCACTTAGGGGGTAACAGAGGCCAAAGAGGTAAATGTATTCAGCGATAGAAATCTTCCTCTAGGATTTCTGAAGGCATTAAGTCATCTGACAGTTGTTTGATTCAATAGAAGTCAAATATGAAAGGACTTATGAAATATCCACTAACCACCTGCCTTTTTAGGCACATATATGCCTTTAAAAACTAGATACAAGTGACTAATTTCTAGAAGTGCTATAGAAACAAGGCCTTGACTTATGCTAGGTCTCCAGGGAGAAAGATCACAGGAATTAGGCTTTAAGCACCCTTAGGTATTTGGGTCTTTGCAAACACTTTTTGTGTTCTGACTTTCAACTTGCCTGGTAGGTCAAGCTAGTTGCTCAGCAAGAAACCTGAACTTGACCATTCATAGATGGAAAGACAAAAAATGTCTGCCTGGTATGAAGGTGATTGCATAACATCCTCAACTCAGCACCCCTGCTTTGTCTATGGAACAGCTGTGCCACCTGTGACATGAAGTCTGCTACCTTCTCAAACTGCTTAAAGGTTTCTTAAGTGGAGGACCAAATACCATTACAAGGCTCAGTTTAAAAACAGGAGATGCTACACCCAGGAAGGCTGATTCACTTTGTCTGGCTAAGTCTGGGGACCAAGGAGGGAAGCTTTCACAAAGACTCACTTGGCTTGGCCTCATGTCTTCAGCTTCCTGGGTCTGTTTCATAACAATAAATTCAAGGTCAATAAAATAACTCTTGTGCATTCAATATATTAGTCTTGTTGAAAGAACAGATGTCCATTTCTTCAATGGAATAGTAATAATAATAGCTTGTCTTCCTTAGAGACTGGAGTGGTGTGAATAAAAGAGCTGTACTAGACAGCAAAGTATGCCAAATGGGCATATTTTACTAGATGAGAAAAACAGCTTGTCACTTCTGATTGTTCAAATTATGTGTGATTCAGTTCTTCCTGCAGTTATTTTTAAAATGTTGTTAAGAGGGTATAATGTGCAGCTAAGAATAAAAAAGGTGTGAAATTGTTAGCTCCCCTGGTAGGTAGGTGGTGATAATGAACATTTCATAAAGTTCTTGTTAACAGACAAATCTCTGTAGTGGTCAGGAAGTCTCTCATAGCATTAACAGTCTCTCACTAAAGTAGTGGTTCTTACGGAATACGAACAGGTTTTGATCTGCTGTTTTTCTTTGTCTTTCTTTTTTTTCTTAATTAAGACTTACAGAAGTGAGCTAAAGTCAGAGTGAGGGGTCAGAATTAGGATAGCAGGCATTATGTTGCTATCCCAAAATGGCATCCAAACCTGCTGGCTAGGACCTCAGTGCATGGTATGCAGCTGGCTCACAAGTTGGGTGGTGTGCTTGGTGCTGTGCCCATCTCCATGAAAATAGCTGCAGCAGACACTTCTCTGCTTGCATGGCCAACCTTGTAGCAGGTCTCACTTTCACAGCATGGCCCACAAGTCTGGCATTTGGGAACTACTGGTTTAGACCTTTTCTGGCCTATTAATTACTCTTGTCTTTATGTGGATATACAAAAGTCCTGCTAGATTTCTCTGGAATATCAGAGGAACCCAGGTCACACTTGGGCAAGATTATTTAGGTTACTGAACCACTACAGCTGACAGCCAGATCTCAGCCCTAGACCTCTGCCTAGTGTGGCAGGGCTTGGATCCCAGGTCTCTGAAACAGATGGCCATGTTAGCAGAAGTCTTGTGTGCTGACACAGTTTTAGCAGCAGAGCTGTACTTTACAAGTAGAACTTGGCTTGTCCCTGTGACTTCACCTGCTGCCATTTCACCAGGCTGTACAATATCTGCAAACCCACAGGCAGCAATCTCCACACATGCCGTAGTCACTGAAACGGTGCTTGAACTGACTTCAGACTTGTTAACATGGGTGCAGGCAGATATTAGCTTGGATGCCGGCAGCACAGTTGTGGCATGAAAGTTCTCAGCACGAGGCAGCTGCACTAGCAGCTTTCCAGCCTCACAAGTGTTAGAGTCATTGCTGTCTGCAGGGCTATGGTGACTACAAATGTGGTCTTTCTGTTCTCCAGGGAGAAAGTCTAGGAGCTTCTTTTTAGATTAAATACTTGCTTCTCATCTGTTCCTCCTGGGACACAGAAATCATTGCATGGAGTAGAGATTGAAACGTGGGATATGGAAGTGATGGAGAGATGGAAGTGGCAGTCTGGAACTCAAGAATCAATGGGAATGCCAAATCCCATTCAGGCTGTCCCAATGTCCTTGGAATAGGACTAATTTACAGAGTGGACAGGGAGCAAAAGCTGTCACTGCTATGGGGAACATCATATCCTCACACACGAAAGTGCTCTCAGGGCTTTCCTGCCTGCATGTCTGACATGGAGGCATTTACAAGGCTGAGTGTATTTGTTTCAAAAACATGTTTCGTCTGGCTAAAGGGCTGTTTTTGCCAGGCTCCTGCATGGTCTTATCCTGCTGACCTTTGTTCTGGTTCAATTATCCAACTTGGTGGATAACCAGAGCCCCCTCAACCTATGTCATACTTTGCTTTTCTGGCAAGTATCTTGCAAATCTTGTTACTGGCATTTTACTTGCAAGCTTCCTGCAGTTACTAGAAACTTCCAACTTCTCCAGCATACTTTTCTGATTGTTCACTTCACAGGGTGATCTCCACATTTGCAATCACATTTTGTGTGGGATCTCATCCTCTGGGGGAGCTTATCTCATCAACTTTAGATGTTTATGATGTGAATTCCTATCTGAGGTAGTCGTGCTAAGCTCACTTTATAGCTAATGAAAATAGATACTTTTATAGTTAGTGTCTATATATATAGTTTTATAGCAACTTAAGAGTAAAATGAATCACTGCCTAACCATATATTTTCTCTCTCTTTTCATTACCAGGGCACTTAGTACCCCATCAGGTGTGAATGTCTACATTGAATAGATATCACCCCATGTGACTCCCTCTGCCAGGCATTTGTAACATCACCTGAATTTAATTTAGTTTTCATTGACGTAATTGTAGCTAAAAATCTCATAGTTAGGTCTAGTTTGAGGTTAATGAGTGATTTTCTTCCCATGGTCAACTTGTTTGGGTATTGGAATTGATGTGACCTACAAAGCAGAATGAAAAGGGTTCGCAACGCATGGGAGTAGGATAATGTGTTTTTTAAAAATGTCACAATATGTCTCTTTAAAGAAGTTTGGTTCACATGTGTTTGAAAAACATTGCTGAGTAAGAAGTTTTTGAGATAGGAAGAACTGTCATAGAGACGGGACTTCTGAGTCTTACCCCTACCTGTAGTATCAACTTTGTGGCCTTCAGTTCACTTACAGCCAGCCACTGTCCCAAGAGATAATGTAGACTTGCAGCAGAGACAATATAGAAATAAAATGAATTCTCAATATCTTGAAAATTAGTTTAACAAAAGTCTCAGACTCAGTGCATAGCTGTGATGAAAAACAATCCAGGGAATTGATCTGAGGCTTAATTATCACAACCATAAAAAGCTCCGTGAGCTAGAGAAAGACAAGAAATATCCCACAATATCAATAGAATTACAGCTATTATGATCTGAGTTTCCAGACTCTGTTTTTAACAATTAGTTATTCCAAGCACCCACAAAATACAAGGCACATGATGGACAATACAAAGCACTTGATGTTTCTTTCTTGGAATAATTTAGCAGCCCAATCCATGTGTGATTTGCCACACTCTGCCATTGCACCATTCAGGAGTCCATTGCTTCCAAGGTATAGGTTTTTGACTCTTCACCGTTTTCTGTAAAAGCAGTCCTTCTTGGATGCTGTAATTTTTAATGGTGTTAATGGTACCATACAAACTATAGTTGGGAGCAGGAAAGGGAGAGAGGTTTACAAGCACACAAGCTGAACGAAAGCTACAATATCAATTTTCTGCACAACCACTTGGGAGGAATGAGGAAACAACACAGTTTCTTTAACTATCCAGTCATCGTTCAGGTTCCTGGTTCACATTCCAGATATGGGTTAAATTATAATCCAATGGGCAAATTACTTTGAAAAGAGTGATTCATTTACTACGGTGAATAACAGAGGTGTGTTTCATGGACAGAACACTTCACCGGTCAGATTAGTATCTTGAATTATTGTGGCCCCTACTTAATGGTGTCAGGAAATAGCAACAATGTAGACAGGTACAGGGATTAGTGTGGGTCTTCCTACCTCTCAACTCATCAGCAAAATTGTCATCAATAGCACAGCTTTGGAGCAGGCAAAGTGACTAACCTCATACACTAGACAATTAATTAGGGGCAGCAAAAATGGTAATATTCAGTCCTGAAATACTTGGTATTCGGAGCAATAATTATTGAGAAAAAATGCACAATAGTGATGGTGATGAATCTTAATCTCTTAAATATTATTGGAGTGTTAATAAATTTGTGTAAGAACAACAACTATTATCCTGCCTTGCATAGAAATGAGATTCAAACCAGCACCAGTCATGGATCAGACAGAGTGGGAAAGAATTAACTTTTACAACTCTCAGCTATCCCAAAGTTCGAGAGATGAAAAGCCTTTATATTGAATCAGTAGCTCTCTTTGCTCATGGCTGAAGCCACTCAGACAACACACATGGGGTACAAATTAGGAAACAATTTCCTCTGCGCTGGGTCCCATTCTGATAGGCTTTAGAAGGACTCTAGAGGCCTCCAGCCCTGGCACAGCACCTCCACCATTCCTGGGAGTGAGAGAGCAGAAGAAAAGGTGACAGCTTGGAAATCCCTGCAGCCAGTCACATCAGAACTCTTCACTTTGGAGTAAGGAACAGTGGCCAATAACTGGATGCTGATGGTTGCATATCTTGCAAGGAAATGTAAGACTGCTAAGTATTTTACAAATAATTTTGGTGCCTGCTGTGCCTACCTGACTCCTGGTTCAGCCAGCAGCTACTGTGCCCCCCTTTGTCCGGGAGGGGTGTGTGTGTGATGGTGGTGGTGATGTGGGGGAAGTCTGGGATACAAATTATTTCAGTCCTCCTCAGTCCAAGAATACATAACAAAAGGCATTCTCAGGAATTCACTGATTAGCAGCTGGGAATAGCTTGAGCATTATCACTTATCCAAGCCAAACAAACAAGATTTTTGTGCAGACACAGTAGGGGGTTTAGGCAAATGCACAGGCAGGAGCACAGTTTAAGACTGCAGTCCAGACATACCCTAAAACCCTGATTCCATTGACTTGTGTACTTACATCCAGTACAGACTGTGTGTTAAACCCATCAATCTGAATAGACAAGATGAACAAAGAGAGGTACCAGGGTCAAGCAGCAGGTCAAAACAGAGAACAGAATCCAGATCTCTAAACTACCAGCTAATCATCTAGTTCATTGGTTTGCACTCTTCCTACAATGCACCACTAAGGTTCAAAAGACATGTTCTGCCTCAAGTAATACAGGCAAAGAAAAAGCTAAGATTTAATGTATGAATGCAGATCTTTTTGGCGTAGGTTTTCATATAGGCATGCATGCTTTTGTAACAGAAATTATGATCAAAATTGTTGTCTGTGTGAGTGTGCACGAATGACCCAGGAATAATAAACTGACCCTTGCATAATTCAGTGTTCACAAACAACAGTACAATACAAAACATCATACAGACCAGTTTTTGTGGGCAGCTCTGTAATAATTAAAGGGCACACATAGCCTAGTGTTCACAAATAATTTTACAGTAATAAAACCAAATGTCTACATGTGTGGCATATGTACATATGTACTTCCATTACTTCCCCAGCAACAGCAAGACAGCTTGTACAACTTCTGACTAGCGTAAACACCCCTCTCATATCAGGGTATCAAGAAATTCCCACCGGAGATGGGGAAAACCCTGGATCAGATAACCTTTCTTCTGCAAGGCTGTGAAAGATTATATATAAAGAGAGGGGAAAGATAGTGATATTGAAGGTAATCGAAAATCCTTTCTGTTGTCTGCTCCAATGAACTGGGCATTTTGTCCTTGTTTCAGAGCTGCTGAGACCAGTAACAATAAGCAGTGGGATAAGAGCAGACCTGAGTCTGGCAGCAATAAACAGAGCAGTGGGGAAAGAGAACCATGTTTATGGCTGTTGTTTGGAAGCCATTCAAAGGGAAAAGAAAGATTTTACAGCCTGGAAAACCTACATCATTTATAGCTGGACAATGCTGCTGCACACCCTCACATCATAACACTTGTAAACTCTGCAAGAGAGGGCGAATTACATTTCATTACTGCCTCATCAACTTCAATGCACTTTGTCACTGGCATTACTTTACTTCACCTTCGACTCGCTGCTGTGCCCTTCCCAGATTCCCATTACCTACAGCATCTTCAGCAAGGCCTCAGAATATCAGCTGCCGTATGTCTCTGTAATGCCTGGGCTGCTCCGAGGGAGAGGTCTTCACTCACAAAGGAGACACTGTGCCAAGTGAGGGAGCCCTCAGCATTTTCCACAGCTGAAATCTCAGGAGACAGTCAGGGACCTATTTCAGCCCCCAGAGACATTTTGTTTCTTCTGGTGGGCTCATCAAGATGAAAACCACCACTGTCCATTGTGTTTTAATTGGCATCCCTGCATCCAGCAGCTCACTTCTTTTGTGCTCTCTTCTGTTCAGGTAACCACGACTTCTGAGCTACGCTCATGTCTCGCCCGGTAATCTCTCATTTATCTATCTCTGCTCCCCAGCCTAACTGCCTTAAAAATTACTTAGAAACTGACACAAGAGCATCCACTCAGACACTGATGTTAATTTAAATGAATCAATCTGGATCATCCCCTTGGGTCTGACTCTCATTTATATTTAAAATTACATTTCATAGATCCAGGAAATTGAAAATTGGATCTTTCCAATTAAATTGGCACTTTCCATTAATGCCTGAGGTCTGTTGTTTAGTGCAGCAGCAATCAAACCAGCTCAACATGTTGATTTCTACATTCTCCAATACTGTGAAGAAAATGACCTTTAAAGAAAAAGACTGAAAACATTTTAGCTAAAGAAGCAGAAGAGGCTAAACCATTTAATGCATATCTTACAAGGAAAAAAATAGTCCCCAAAGATGATGTTATTTGCTTTTGGTGTCTCACGGTGTTACCTTTGAGCTGATTCTTTATCACCTGCTTTCTTCAACTCTGATGGCCCTAGTGTCTTTCTTACCTATACAGAGACATCCAACAGGCCTTTTTCTCCTCAGTCTTGATTATCCTATGCAAAAGTCGTCCATGCTCAAAAAATGTGGGGTAGTTAAACCTTTCAACAGTATCAACATAGAACACAGAAAACTGAGAAAGAATCAGACGTTCCTGTAACCCATATTTCTGCCCTCAGAGGGACTGGAGAAACCAACATTACAAGTCATGTTTGTCCGGCTTCTTAACAGCCGGGTTCTGCAGTATATGGTCAGACAGATACATAATTTTAAAACATTTGATTAAAAAAAGAGAAAAGGCATAGAGTACAGATGGACTAATCAATGGGTTGAAAATGGCTCATGGCCTACCCACAAGCACCCCTATATTTAGGTTACACTGTGCAAATGAGAATGTGCACATCTCACGTGAAACATTCCTTAAACAACAGCATAGACCAGCCAAACTATTTCAAACAGGTAAGAGGGGTCTTGTCCAGATACAGTGCCTGTTTTGTGTCACAGGGAGCCTCTTGGGCTTCAAAGGATGTAGCAGCTGCTGTGTCCATAAAGGAAAAGGAAAACTGGGAGTGGAAATCAGAGGTGTCCCTCCTGCAACAGGAATTTAGAAGACACCACTATTACTGACTTGGGGCTTAAGTGGGAAGAGCCCTGAGTTCCCAACTGACCTCTAGTACAAGAAAGACTGGACAACCCTGACTGACTTGCTGTGTAAATCTCTCAAGTTTATGAGGTAACTGAAAACGTGACTGTAGGCCTACATTCTTAGGTGAGATAAATTTGTACAAATTTACATTGTTTGAAGATATGATCCACTGCTTTTAATCACAGTATGCTCTTTTATCCCCATCAAGAATCTGGTGTATATTTAGTGTTCTTCCATTATCTTGTTTTCTAGACTTTTATGAGGGGGAGAAAGTGGCAGATTGGCTCTGCAGTTTAACTGAGAACTTCTCAATGGGAAAATGTCTGAAGAGAGACTCGGCTTTTAGAATCAATTTGCAGTCAGTACTGGCTTTAAACACTCCCTATGATTCCTCTTTGGAGGCTCCCAAGAACATATTAAGGCTACTAAGAACAGCGCTCTCCACCACATGGTAATGAAGTAGGGGTGACAGCAATGTCTAGTGATGGCTGCTGGTATGTATACATATCACAGCAGAGCATAGGCACAGAGACACCTCATCCAGCAGCACTACAGTCAGCAGCACTGGAGCCAGCAGCACAAGTGTGGTAGCCACAGTGTAGCACAGCGCCTGGGTGGAAGGGTCTTTCCAAGGAAGCTTGCTGCTTTTAAACCAAAGTTATTTTCTCCAAAGACAGCTCCTGTGCATCATTCAGATGCAACAGCTTATGTAGGAGTAGGTCAGCATTAGTCCATGTAACTGCATGTCCAGGCCTTTTAAGGCTTCCAGAAGGACTGGACTGTTAAAGAAGAGTTTTATAAAAACTTCCATCTCCTTCAAAACCAAGCACAGAAGCACGCGAAGATCCTGGGTGAAGTGTGGAAAGAGGAGATCTTTAAACATACAAAGGGTAGTAGTTTGAGCCTAGAGCTCAAAGTAGTTTGAGCCTAGAGCTTACATTTTGGCATAGAAAACAAGAAAACTGTTTTGCAAAATGCAAAGCATTTAAGTTTTTATCTCTTTGTAAATAAAATAATTGGATTGAGCCCTTCCCCAGGAATGTTTGCAAACCAAATATTACACTGCTGCCAACTGCCTAAAAACCAAAACTTGAAACTGACCTAAAATAAAAGCAAAAGTGATTGCTTTATTTCCATTAACACAGGAGAACACTAATCAGAGGCCTAGATGCAGGGTGACTAAAGACTTCTGGGATGTGATTCATCTGACACCTTAATGAGCACAATGCCAAGGCCTCCAATACAGGCAACGGAAAGACATACACACTGCTCAGGTGATATTCATCTTATCCTAAAAATGGGTCAGAGAATGGTCATACCCTTGAAGTGCCTTTTATAATTTATAAATTATATATAGATGCCTAATACTGAGTGAAATTAGTTCTTTCCCTAATCTTTAACATAAATCAGTCTGCAACATCACGGTGCCCTTTTCAGCCAAACTAGGCATTTTAGAGAACAGCAGAAGCAGAAACAAGTACAATGTTTTAGAGATGGAGAAGATAAGGGAAGGCTAGGTCCGTCCTGTGGTATCTGTGCAGTGACAGTGATTCCCCAGGCTTCTTGTACACCAAAAGATTTTACCAAAGCTACCTTTTGCTGGCAACTGGGAACTGCATGCCTGCAGCCACGTTCTAGCTAGAGCTCAGTATGACGTGCCTGATAAAGTTTCAGGTGCTTCAGACATTTTTCAGCCATGGAAATGGGAACTACATTACTTCTGAGGAACTGGCAGCCATGCAGACCACATCTCACTTCTGTCCCACTCTCCTCAACAGCTGTGTGGATGCTGCCACCAGCTAGAGACAGCACATAGTTTAAGAGACTGTGTGGATGCTGACAGCATGCAAAGAGCACTCCGCCCCATTAGTGGAGTGTGTTAAGAGATCTTATTTCTGAAACTATCCTCAAGTGGTGACTTCTCTCAATATTTCTGTGAGCTACAGAATAAGGTATATTAATTCCATTTTTATGATTGGCAAAGTTGAATTACAGAAATGTGAAAGGCTAAAGAGGGGTCTAACTTCTTGCAAGATTTGCCAGCCTGTGTTGGTCCAGAGAGTGAATTCAGCAGTTATTCCAATAAGATAAGCCTTTATTTCCTTGGGGAAAGTGATATGAGCTTTATGCTTGTTAGGAGCGTTTCCTGCTATAGCAATACCAATTGAAGTTCACTGGCAAATACTTCCTTGTGCAGATAAGGTTTGATTTACTCCAGAAACACACATTCCTACAACATGATCCTATATTTCCCCCTACTGTACTTCACTGTTTCATGTATATATATAACCTGTTGCATTCAAAATCCTGCTCATGTACCTTATTGTGTACCACTGTGTGTGTTTGCCCATGTGTTCCAGCATCCCTTATGGCTCAGGTTAGAAGCGCCCTAGCCCACAGCAACTTGTTGAACTGTATAGTGAGTCAACAGACAAGCAGGCCTCCCATGCCGATCTGAGTGAAGGCATCTAGGGCTACAAACTTGAATGTTAGTATCTGTGTGTGTTAGTAAGACTGAATCAATAGATTGCTCTGTGGGTCTCAAACGAGATGTGAGGTCAGTCACACCAGACCCTGCTTAATCAACTGGCTTTGCTCAGAAATACGATAAGGGAGGGCAAGGTTGGGAGATGCAGCTCCTATTGACAGCTCCCTTTTATTGCAAAGCAAATTGTGTGGAAGATTATAGGTGAGAAATGTGCTCACCAATCCACAGTTTGACTTTTTCCGCTCATCATTTATCTGTGTAATGGCACTGCACAGTCGTTCCAGCTGTATGTACAGCTACAGCCTTTAAAACAGATCATTCAGGTCTGTTGTAATGTGAACAAACTCAGCAAAGCTTAACATGCTCTGCAGTTCTGCATCGTAGCTGGCATCCTAAGGGCTCTCCAGTGGCACTTGCTCAGTAAGTGTCTCAGCACCTCTATTTAGGGGTTAGTGACCACCTTAAAATTGCTACTCAGCAGGTGCTCACTTGGGATTTGGGGGCAGGATTTGAAGCCTCTGCCCCTCCTGAACTCAGGCTTCTAGGTACCAGGAGTTGAGTCTTTTTCAATCTCTGCGGGTACACTTCTCCCACTTAGTGTAACTATTTAACATTCATGGGAATGGATCCTAAATGTCACATTTTCACACCCTCCACATCTTCACAAGTGAGCGATAGAGTCAACCACTGGCACTCTCCTTTTTATTCCTGCAACAAATACTTAGGCTCAGGAGGGTGTAAAAGATTAACTTCTGTTTAGCCTGGGGCCTTTGCTGTGATACAGATTTAAGTACCTTTATTTTAATCATACAGAAATATGAGCCTGCATTGCTTTGACCAAAGTAACTTCCTTAACCATTTGGCTGATGGCTGTTTTGAAGTGTCTCTGCTGGGTTTCCACAAACAGAAAAATCATGTGTAGGTGTCTGTCTGCTGAGGGAATCATGGCTGAATGCTGTAGGGAAACAGATGCCAATCTGAGTCAGACATTTCTGCACCTATCCTTGGCTCTTTTAATTTCTGTTTGTTTCTGCAAGCTCACATGGACATTTACTTGCTTAAGAACAAGATCTCCAGTTAAGTATCTAAGAATTCCCATACATTATAAGGGGAACATGCTAAGGGCTCCGTACAGGACATGTCCATCTAATACTAGTGCCTGAGAACAAAGTATCTAGACCCACAGAAGATAACAACATTGTGACAGCAATTCTTCACACCACTGGTTACTGCTATCCAAGCACTGGATTGTTCTTTCTCTTCCTATTGTAGTCATTCCCTAAGGGCTAAATCCACAAAGATGCAATGATTCATCAAGAAAGAGAGAGGATAGGTAATATTTCCACGCCTTATGGCCAAGTTAATAATTTATGAGCAGTGAAACAGGTTCAAGGGTGGCTGAGATGGCCTGCCCATGAGCCTTAGGTAGATGGCATTCATGTCAGACTGCTTGACTGTCCTACCTGAGCCAGAGTGGAGACCTGAAAACGGGTACCTCCTTCCCAGGTATGAGCCTTTAGCACTTTATAGGTTCTGGCTCTACACCTAACATTGGGACATAGTCCAGACAATGCACTTCACTACATTTGAGTAAGACTGAGGTCCTGTCCACTTGTTTGGCTGATTTTTTCCTCTGTCTTGGATAGCTCCTTTCGTTATTTTCTGGATTCAGTGAATCCCATGGTTCGCTAATCCATGCACAGCAGGGAATATTGTACTGTTAGCCTGACATTTAGAGATCTTATAGTGGGTTATGCAGATAGAATAGCAAATATCCATATTTGTGAAATCATGCAGAAATTCTGTGACAGGTCCCACACTTTCCAAAGTTTTAGTCCAGTGTCATAACAAGAACACTGTACAGTACATTCTTTTGTGGCTACTAGTTGTCATCATTATATTTTGTGTCACATCAAAAGAATTCTCATACTCAGTCCTTACACCTTCAACTCATTGCTCAGCTGAAACATTCTGTTCTGAGCTCAAAAGGCGACAGTACCATGGAACAAATACTAACAACATCCAGGGTTGCTGGATCTCAAGAGATCCCCAGGGAAGACTATTCCCTGCTCAGTTCCCTAGGTCACTTGCTGCACAGTACTTCCTGGATTACTGCAGCTAATGCTGCCTCAAAAGGAAGACAAACTTGTGTAAAGCCGTCATCACCTTCCTTCAGGCTTTTCCTGAAGCTCTTAAGTGTTGCCAATCCCTTCAAATTCTCCACAAGCAAAATGAGTTGGTGCATGGCTGCAACTGACACCAAAAGATTCAGCTTTCCAGTGAATTAGAAACCACCTGAAAGCAAGCTATCTGAGACTGTCTGGGCCCCTTTGCTCCCCTCATGGAGAAGACCAGCACATCAGAAGACTAGTGCACATACTGGGGAGATCTCAACCCTCTCTAGAATCAGTATCCTAAAGTTAACGTCATTAAAAAAAGAAGAGAGAGTGAGCAGGAATAATAGTTCCTGCAAATCCTCTGCTCATTCCCCTTCTCTTTGCTTTTTATACAATGCTGGCTCCAGCACAGCTGAGAAGACTCTGCTGTATATACTTCTTCCTGGCACAATGGAAGGGTTTGAGCATAGAGAAGAAAAGCAAAAGGAGCAGAGTTGATTTTGGCCTGGAAGTGGTGAGGGAACTCAGTCAGGAGCAAGGCTGATTAGCCAGAAGCAAGAGCAGAAGAAAGGATGAGAAATAAATGCTATATGAATAAGAAATCGTGAAAGATTGATTGATTTCCTGGGAAAGGGTTTGGAGCCATACAGGGAACGTGCTGTAAGAATGAATGTGACCTTAATATACTTGGGAATTCTAGAAGTACTATTTCTTCTTCTTTTTTCACACAAGTAGACAGAGACACAGTGCTATGCATTGCAATAACAATTCAAAATTAAAGGGGTAGACATTGAAAAGTATGACTTGGGATTTTTGAATTTCTGGGCTTGCAAGTTCTGTAGAACTTCAAAAGTCCCTTCATCCAGATGGTGATGATGCCTGAATCTCCTTATTAAGAAAGATCTGAGATGGGGGGTTATTTTGGGTGCATCCAAACTGGCTATGGTTCATTAAATTCTTGATTTAAATTCATTACTTATTAAGGATTAATTCTCCCATAGTTTGAAGCCCATAACTAATTAAACTCCCCACTGAACTTTGTTGACAGCAAACCCATATGAAACTAAGCTGCTGGGCACTGTCTATGGTAGTTCCGGTACATCAAGCAGTCACCCATCTCATTTGTCTTCTAGGAATATATTTTTCTGTGCTATTTCTCATTAAATTAGCATTTTTACATTTTAATCCAAAGTTTACTTATTTAAACTTGTACTTGGAAGGCACTGTGTTTATCTATTTGAGGTGCAGGGAATCTTCAATGCCAGGTTAATATTCTGACTGAAAGGATCCAAAAGAGTACTGGGAAAAAGGATTAACCACAGCATTAATCTGGAAGAGAACTAAAATACTTTAAAAACACCTTCTTACAAACCCAACCTGTAATAGAATTATATATAGAGTAATAACTGTTCTGGTACAATCATGCCACGTTGATCAGTAGTTATCCAAATTAGATTAATCCTAATTCTTTATTACATTGAAAGCTCCCTCAGTTATCTGTTCTTCATTTATCATAGCCAGCTGGGCAAATGCTGCTTCACTGAATTTCTGCTTGCTTCAAATCATCTATTCTTTTTGACCCTATCCTCTTTATTGTGCGCTTCCCTATTCCATTTCTGCATCTGTGTCTTCTTCAGTTATGCCTCTTGTGGCAGATTTGTACAGCCCCAACTTTATGCATTAGTCCTTTATAATCACATAGACACAAAGCTGTCTGAAGCCTTCCAATAATCACTGGGTAAACACAGACTAACCCCTTTATTTGTGAAATAGTTTTTAAAGGCATTACCAAAAAGAAATGTATGAACCCAATCATGTTCGATAAGCAGGTTCTTTAGGAATGAGGAAGAAACTCCAGATCTATTAATCTTTTACTGAGACTGTCATCTTGTACAACTTCCCTTGAAAATAAAGGTACCTTAGCTCAAAACTTGAAAAGGAATAAAAAGTTTTGGAGACCACTTCTGCACATAAATTAACATTAACAGCTTTACAATACAATAATCCCTTGAAGCCTTGCTCAGCATTGAAGATCTTAAAATAGTTTTCATGAAGTTCATTTTATCCTATCTCCAACAACAGTGGCAGCTTTTCAGAGGCTCTTATTGCAACATGCATTGAACTTGAAGGTACGAGATCTGCTCTATCTGCGTAGTGCTGTCTGAAAACCTGCATATCAGTTTATCTCTAAAAAAAACCACAAACACCCAAAGTAGCTGTTTGAACCTCTGTCCTAAGAGGTGAGAATTTTAGAGGGCACAGATACTATTCCATTGTAATCACACATCTTTCTAAGAAACCTTTGAATCTTTGCCCAGAATGGCATTACAGACAGCTACCTAGACGTTCAGATTCAACTGTTTCAACTGTAAGTTTCCACATACTTATCAGAGATAAAAAAAACCAAAAACCAAAAAGCCAAAAAAACCCCCAAACCACGTCAAGGAAAAAGGAAATGACCTAAACCCAAAAAGGTGCTCAACAGCAATTGCAAAAATTATCTTTCCCAATGCTACCTCTCCCACAGCTAGAACTTCTGGGAGACACCACCAAGAACACAGTTCCCTAACTTATAGTACAACAGTACTGAAAAAGACTTTTTTATTTTGAAATTGTATCCATCCCCTTCTTCCATTAGCCAGAATATTTAATTTACCCAGATAGCAGGTACCAAGCTTACATTGTCAGACCTAATTACATTAGAAATTTGCCCTGATTCAGCTGGTAAGCAGCCAATTAGTACCTTAGTAAGACTCTAATTTAGAAAAAGTAAACTAAAATTAAGGTACAATTTGCCTTACCTGTAGCATCTCAGATTTGAAGTGTTGAATCCTTTTGCTGGAACTTGTAGGCAGATATATAACAGTGACAGGAGCCTACACCAAACTGAAATTTTTGCACATTTTAGGAACAGCATGACACACTAAACATCTGGGGGAGACACGCCCCTGCAGCTAATTGTATTTCTCTGTACCATCCTATGTATAAAGCTGTTGCAAGATCTCTGAAAAAGAATTAGTGTCTACAAATTGACCAGTGGAATGGAACCTAAATTTTGGTTGGTATCTCATAGATAAAGGAAAATTCTGTAATTTTTTTTGTTAATAAATATACATAAATATATTGAGCTCCATTGAGTTTGCTTAGACTGGAAAGATCTATTTCTTCGCTGGGAAGAATCACGTCTAGCAGGCCTACTGTGAATACAACCTGAACATTCATGAAGGTAGTCTGATGACAGTGGAAAACCATGATGGACTATGAGGAAGAAGATGGCTTGACCTTGAAATTCAGAACTGCAGAACAGTTGAGGCTGGAAGGGACATCTAGAGGTCATCTGGTCAAACTCCCCTGACTCAAGCAGTGCTACCTACCTCAACCAGGACCTAGAGAGATTCTGGGTGGCCAGGACTGTGTCCAGATGGCTTTTGATTATCTCCAAGGATGGAAACTTCACAGCCTCTCTGGAAAACCTGTGCTCAGTCATCCTCATAGTGAAAAAGTGTTTCCTGGTGCTCCTGTATTTCAGTTTGTGCCTGTTGCTTCTGGTCCTGTCACAGGGCACCACTGAAAAGAGCTTGGCTCTGTCCTCTTCACACTGCATGTAGGTATTTCTACAAATTGATGAGATCCTCCTGAGCCTTCTCTTCTCTGAGCTGAACAGTCACAAGTTCCAGATGAGCAGGGATATCAGTTGTAAGGCAAGATCTCATCAGCCCACCACTGTGAGAAAAATGACATCCTGGATTTTTTTTGACTCAGAGACATTATAGAAAGAGGCTGTTTTTTTTTTTTGTTCTAGTCTAGGGGTTTAGAAATACTGCAGTCAACTAGACTGTTAAAAAACATGTAGTCTGTACTATGTTGCTGTAATATCTTACTACATATTTCTGGATGTATCACTCCCCAAGGGGTAAACTTGGACTAGCTGAAAGAGCCAGTATGAAAAACACTGAGGCTGAAGCCAGGACTTGTTCTTGGAGTAGAGAAGCTAGAGAGAGGCCCGTATTCTTGCTTTAAGGGATTGATTTCCTGGGAAACTGTATAAAGGTCAGAAGCACATTAGCTCTATGTGATTGTGAAAAAGTCTCTGGACACTGATGTTACATAAATATTTACAACTACCACTACTAACTAAACCTGTTTCCAGCCCCTGCTCCTCCCAAGGAAGAAAACAGGATAATATGGAAGAATTGACTACAGAAGAATAATATCAGTGAAAGTCTAACCCAAAATCACTACTGGAAACTGCCCATTTATCTGAACAGGAAGAGCCATTATTAAAAAAAAAACAAAAAAAAAAAAACAAACCCAAACCAAGATCCAAAACCACAAAAACCCCACCACAACCAAGGAGCATCTGTAATTTTCCAACACAGACTACAGAAGACTACAAGTCAGTCATGACAAGAACGATAACAGCATGATGCTTTTGTTTTCTTTATTTCACCCTTGAGCAGATAACCTTTCATATTTTGGAAGGGTAGACACATCGGTGATATTTGTGCAATGTTGCAAAACTCCACTTTCTTCTCATTCCTCTGGGAACAAATTCATCCATGTCATTTAACCGCAGCACAGCTTTATAAAGAACAGAAAGAGTTTGAGGCACAGCAGTTTGTGGGCACTCAGAGACAATAATATCTATTGTCTGTATCAAAAGCCAGCTGAGGAACTGACTGTCAATGAAAGGACCTTTCTAAGTGGCAACATGCTAATGAGAGAACGCAGGCAGAGATTATATTTGATTCACTGACTTCATATTTTTTTAGATGATCCAGGACACAAGCAGGCAACTTGCAGCTCTGGAGTTACATGTGGCTTGCATGCAGTTCAGATGTGCCTTCTGTGAATACGCTGTATCAGACAGTTAATGGCAGGACTACACTGGTGGTGAGCTGCTGGATAATACAACAGCACAGCTGCAGAAGGAAGTGAACCAGCAAGTATGGCTGGGACAGACAGAGTCACCTTGAGACCCAGTCACGTGTTTAGGTTTGTGGCTGAACACAGACATACAGTAGAAGTACTGAGATCTATGAAGAATTACTGTTTTTTTTTTTCCAGGACTACTCCTAGAGATCCTCTTCTTTTTAGCTCTCAGAAGTGTATATGAGCCAAGAAATTCTGCACTTCAGTGGGACCAAGGTGCCCAAACTTCTAAGGCACTTTTGAAAACCTCATCCACAAACTATTAATATATGGGAATATAAATTAGATGTGATTAATATAATAGACATTCAAATTAAGAAGAAAAAAAACTCTTCTCAAGATAAGTCTTCACATGAAAGAGCAGAGCTGGTAGAAATCCCCAGAGCCTGTGATGTTTCAAGATTTCAAGTTGAAGTTGAAATAGATTTAGCATGGTCATTCCCATACTCTTGACAGTGGAAATTCCTACTGGGCATCCAGATTTTAAGCTAGAGTTATATCTACTAAGTTCTGCACCTGAAAGAAGGCAAAAAAGATAAGTATAAAAGGACGTCACATTTTATACTGTGGAATTGTGATTCACTTTGGTTTAAAGAAATACACTTTGGTCTTACGGTAAGCCAGCCCATTATGAATATAAGTAAAGTCTACATCGTGTATCTATCAGTGAAAATAAACTAGACAAAACACAGAAGAAACAGAAATCTTCATGCTAAGGGCTGTTAAAGAAATTACCCAGTGTTCAAAAAATTGAAATGCATTTATTTTGCATTAGTTTCCCAACTATTAGCTGAGATTTCCACTACCTCCCTTTCTTATCTCTGCTGCCCAATGAAACAGTATTTGAGAAAACATTTATTACTATGGAGTCAACAAAAGGCTGGCAAAAGACTGGCAGACTAAATTTGATGCAGCAGATTTCTTTCCTGAATTTTCTCCTATAATCAGTTCCACCAAATACCAACAAGCAGACTGGCCTACCCTGAAAATATTTTTCATGATACATGTTCCAAAACTTGTATTCCTGAAAGCCATAAACTTTTCACTCACTTCATTTCTGTGAATCCAGCTATGGATATTTCTAATTCCTGAGTTCCGTACTCCAACAGACTGTTTTTTCAGTCTTTTCTCCACTGTCCAAGTGGAATCTTTGTCCAGTGCAGGAGCTGAAGGCTCACCCAAATGCTTCCCTCTGGTTTACTGCTATGTTAAAAAATTTGCTCTAGGATGCAAGCAGTACATAAGGAATAAGAAAATAACAAGATCAAATATGGGTATATAAATGGCAGCAGGACTTAGAGACTCTGTTGGGCCTTTATTAATGGCATAGCTTATTAAAAGATTTCTGAGAACTTAATGGAATTAATAAAACAAACCCCAAACAGTTCTGTTTCACAATTGACACAAAGGCCAAATAAGCAGGTCAGGCATTCCACAGATCAAAAGACAGTTGTACTTATATAAAAGATGTTAGCTAGAACAGATGCATCATTTATGACATTAAAAATTCACCAGAAAAGTACCTCTTGATCACAGTTGGAGGTATTTCAGTCTGTTTCTGGGTTAAAGTAGCCCTTGTTAACATTGGCCATGGGATAACATCGGAACAACAGGCACTTAAAACTGCCTCTAATACTCCTTTTCTTGCTTCCAAGATGTAGCAAAATAAAAGTCTATCTAAATGAACATTTAGCTGATGACATTTGTTCTACATAACACTTTACAAAGGATGATCTGTACATAAGTACTGGAGTAAAGAATAGCCTAACTTTCTTTTTAATATTAGTGGACCTCTGATGTAGAAATTTCTTTTTTTTTTAAAAAAAAAGAATTATCTGTTTCTATTAGGCACCTCTACAGGCTCTGCTGCTTTGACATACATGTCCTAATGACCAGACAGCAAAAGCACATTACACCTTTGGCAAGCACAAGCATATAGGTGGTGGAGCACATCTGCAGTGACTACAGGGGGACTTTAAATAGTGAGTTTCATTAAGTCTTTTAGCAACGTGCAATGTATTTCTCGCAGTACATGGCACTTGTTTTTTTATTTATGGCATTTCCAAAATGCCATATGTACAATTAGAAGCTACAAGAACTTTGCATGCAAAGAAAACGACAACAGCTAATGTTGTGTATGGATGTCAAAGTTTACCTCATATATTGAGGTGAGAAGGTAGGTAATACCTCTGTAAATCTGGTTTTGGCTAAGAAGCCCACTGATAATTTTGGTACCGCCACAAGTGAAACATTTTGTTGTTGTTGCTCAATTCAGAGTAGAAACACTTCAAGCTCAATAAGCAAGCTTTCACCACAAATGAACATCAGGGCAGCTTCATTGCCGCATTTCTAAGTGGTGCATCTCAGGTACACTAGAACCTACAGGATACCAAGGATATGTTTCTTCACTAGAGTGCTTCTGTAGGAGCTGTGTGGGTGTGAGATTCATCCGGTCCTTTGGGTTTTGTGTCTTTGTCATTGCAGATCTCCACATCATGAAGTCCCGTTGCACTACTTTTGTTGCCATCCATTAAGTCTTCTGCCATCTTCGTGCTCTTCTTGTTGCACTGACAGAAGCCACTGGAGCTCTCCAGAAAGTTGATGCAAAGTTTGATAACTAGTGCTAGCCAGGCCATCCCAAAGAGGATCCACAGAGAGATTACATTCTTGTACCAGGCTGGATAAGTGCGGTCTGGGTTCATCCCTACAAGAGAACCACCCGAAGCTTTCCTAGATTGGATCAAGAGTGCCTCAAAGGAGACATTGCATATAAAACAGAGACAGCAGAAATATAAAACATGAGTATGCCATCTACTTAGCACGAACAGACATCGTAAACAAGTATGTTTACTGACGTGTCAGCAACAGCCTAGAACACCCTAGGAATTGTAAAAATTACCCCCCCAAAAAAAATATCATTTACATTTAAGTATCCAGCTTAATTTCTCTCCTTATCACTCAGCATCACAATATCTTATTAGTATGTAACAGGGTTCCCCTGCAGGCAGAGATAAATGGGTTTATGGACTGGTGCATGTACCTTGTTAAGCCAGTTATAAGCAAGCAATTCCCTATGAGCAGGAGGGAAGGGGCCTGAGCATCCCTAGAACCTCAGAGAACAAACCTTGTTTGTTCAAAAATCAAAATCAAAAATAAAAAAAAATAAAATCAAACCTTGTCAAAAGAAACAAACCCTGTCAAAAATCAAACCCTGAAAGACAGTGTGAAATTATGCTGCCTCTGTCCAGTTACTCAGCTAGCTACTTTGTGATCCCTTTGGAACAAAGCAGTATTTTTGGTTCTAAATAATAAATGAAAACAAGAGGGAAGGGCAACTTGGGGCTTTAAAAGAGAATGTTTTCTCCACAGAGAAGCCATAGCCTAGCTTATAATTCCTCCAAAAGAAAGCAGCTATGTCCAAAGTGATCATCAGACATCATTCCTGACGTGATATTCCCCCAGAATTTACCTGACCCAGAACACTGCCAGAGATCACACCAGTGGGGAAACAATTGGACACTCACAAAAATAGTGACAGTCACTTGAATCCATGCTCTGGTCCTGCTTATTTTTAAGTTGAGACATAAACCACAAACACAGGATTGTGAGGCCAAAATGGTATGGCCTCTATACACCACAGGTCACTGATGTATTCAGTTATTCCCATACTGTACCCAGCGTATCTATGATGGTATTCCAGTCACAAAGGTACCATACAGATGAAGGTACGTCTGGAAGTGGGAAATACACTAGAAAAGAACTTCAAAACCAGCTATCAGGAGCCAAGAGATGCAAAGTTGCTTCAGCACAGGGTTTAGCATCATCTATAAAATCAGCATAGGAAAAAGCTGAGCTGACTAGTTTTTTTAAGCTCCATCTGGCTACCCTTACCCAAGTTAACCTGATTCCAGCTCGTTCTAGTGTGCCTACACAAGCTCTAGTCATAACTTTGACGCATTATAGACAAGTCCTAAGATAACGGTCTAAGCTATCAAAACATCAAGCAAGCACTATGAAGAGAAGAAAAGAAAGAATCTGTAATAAGGTGGTTCAGTCTGTCTCCCTGGGAATTCAAGGGTGCATGTGTTTCTATAATCAATTTGTTTTTAATGAGAAAGTCTTTATCAAAAAGGTGTGTCCTGTGTTTTAGCAAATGCATCGGGCGTGGATCCAAACCCATTTCCTCTGGCAAAGGGTTTTGGCAACTAAAACTAGGCTGTGCCTGGTGCCTGACAGTCTACACCTAAGTGACTTAAGCTGCCTTTTAGAAAGCAGTTTTCTGGGTTTTGACAGAGGAAATGGTTACTGTCTGTTAATGGTGGTGCAGAGTAGCATCTACTTAAAACTAATCACTCCCAATGCGCAGGAGCAGACCAAGCATGCCACTAGCGAGCAACTGCTGTGATTAAAAACTTAGCACTCCAACCTGCTGTTGTAGTCATTCAAGGAACAGATTCCATGAATGCTGGAAGATTATCCCTTGACTAGGAAATGATTTCTTTGTTCTTCCACATGTGGCATTAATATGTCAGAAATCATGTCTTCTCCAACCTGTCAAATGCCTACCACAACATATTTATCATCAGATTTGTGGATTGCTAGTGGTGTAAAACTGCCAAGTTGGGAGCTTCTTATGCCACACACTTAGCTTTGATATTTAGAAGGAGAAAGTGAACTACTCACCGATCACATAATCTCCAAACCCTATAGTGCTGAGGGTAATGAAGGAATAGTAGAAGCCTTCTTCATAAGACCAGCCTTCTTTATCAGAGAACAACAAGGGAGGTAGCAGGAGGAACAATAACAAGCCAGTTACCAGTGCAATGGTCTTAATCAGAAGGGAAGCTTTTTTCTGGTAAAATGGGAAAAAACAAAAGACGACACTGTCTCAAGACGGGCAGCAGAAAAAAAAATCCAGCTCAGTTTCTAGTTGAAGATGATCCTGGACTCCAGGCAAACGCACAAACATTCATGACATTCTACTAGAATAAATGGTGTGTCTTTCCCAGTCAACACAAACTGGGCATCACCTTCATCAGTCCTAAATTCATGCCAGTTTAAAGCCTATTCCATAAATGTTCCCATGTAACTTACACATACAATTCTAATTATGACTGATAATAAACAGACCAGATATACTAGGACTATGCACATCTCTAAGGTTTGGCACTTCTGTTGCTGTAGGGGAAGTCATTCATCACAGAAGTTCCCTCAATTAATAAACAACCTTATCAGACTCCTCACAGGGTTGTCATATACTAAATTTATTTGCTTCCAGTCATTCCTGAGTATTATTGCCTTTTTGGCCAAGTAGGTAGGCAGGCTCTCCTTGTGAGTCAAAGGATCCCATTTATGTCTTTTATTTCCTGACCTTGAGGCAAGGTGTATCTGTCATGTTGCTTACCTTCGAGTGAAAGACCTCCTCTATGCGATGAGCACAATGCTGGACACCCAACAGCATCAGCTGCCCAATTTCATTCAGAAGTACAAGGTTCAATGGGATCCCAAAGAGTGCAAACACGATGCAGAAGATTCGACCAGCCACGGTGCTGGGACTCAGATTCCCATAGCCTAGGCAGAGAGGAACAAGGTGTTAAATGTAAAATATTCTCTGCTTGCCCTCCCTCCCCTGGAGGGATGAACCTCCATCTTCTACAAAAGTTAGACCAGAAGGTCACTGGCCCAAAAGAACCTTTTTTATAAATAACTGTAAGTTACATCCATTGTTTGTCATATCCTATTGTAGGCTGGAAAATAACATTTCTTTCCCTGCCAATTTTGTTTAGTTCCTTTTCCATTTACCAGTGAATTTCCTCTCCCCTACCCACTGTCCTGGCTGGGATCTGACGTAAATGCAAAACTTCCGTTTAGTTGAGTTTTTGTAAGCATTGTTGGCATAGGGTTTACTGGTAAATGATCCTGCATGGTTGTCAGATGGTCTCTGAATCACAACAATAGCGTTTTAATTATAACAACCTTTTTCTACCTTTGTCCCACAGAACTAGTGAACTTAACACTGCCTACTTGCTTATACTCCTCTTTGCACCACAAGTACCAAATACACCTTATGCTTAAATTATCAAAATGCTTGCCTAGAGTCAATAAACAGGGAGAAATTATATTTAACCTGGGTGAAATACTTTGATTTTAGACCAAAATAAAAAAAAAAAAATGAAGTATTTGAAATGTTGCCTCCCTCTTTCTTCTAATCCTATGAATTGGTCTATTAAGAAGTACCACCCTGCAAGCATGGCTTCAACACCATTGCTACACTATTTGTCTTTGTGCCCCACGTTTTCTTTTTAAGATACCCCGTAAGTCCGCAGACTTGCGCATCTGTAATTTCAAGTGTTTTATGCCACAGGAAAGTCAGATTTAACTTTGCGGTTGTTTTTTGTTTGTTTTTTCACCGGATGCTTTCTAAGACAGGGAAACTACTAGCACATAACGAACATTTCAGTAGGAACTTATTGCCTTGACTACATTTCAAAATCGCCTCCACTCAGTACAGATTTGTATACATCCATATACAAGATGGACGTAACCTGGCAAAGCTTATCTTTCCTCCCAGCAACATTCGACTGTTGTCTTAGTGTAAGCACAGAGGTGCTCCCACCCCTGACCCCTAGCTACCATGCTTGTAGGTGGCATAGGCCCAGAGCAAGTGAGCACCCCCCAGGAAGGAGAGGCCCAAGGGCTGGGCTCTATACACAAGGCAAGCGAGAGCACAAAAATCTGCAGCTGACTAGACAGAGTTCCCTCCCTTCAGTAACCTCTGTTCCATACCAGCCTCAGTAAGCCACTGGCCAACAACATAGAAAGCTGCACCATTCTGAGCCTGGGATACTTACACATTCTGTGCCAAGTCTTGTGCTGACAAAATGTCTTGCCATGGACAACTCCACACACAGCTGATTATGCACACACTCTGGCAAACTACCCGCCAAAAAAAGTCTGGCAGTAAACTTTCATTTCAGAATAGGTACATAGACTGTCCTTTCCTCTCATTCCTACCCCTACAAATTCCAAATCTTACTATCTGGAGGACTTTCCATCCAATAATTTTGGGCTTGAATGATTTGTGAGCCCCTGGGTTTAATGAGGTAAAATATAATGTACTTACAAAGCGATAGTCCCAGTCTATCCCTGGGAGGGGGCAGAGCATCCCCTCTGAAGAATGGGATGCACTTAAATAACTATAGGTTGTTTTGAAATACAGTCAAACAAAAGGGCTAAATTAAGACATACAACAGCCTTGATTCCAGTGCCATGCTCTTCACTTATGAGCAGCTCCACAATAAGACAAAGTGACCCACTTGTTGGATGAGGGAAAGCCTGTGGATGTTGTTTACCTGGACTTTAGTAAAGCCTTTGATACCATCTCCCATAGCATCCTCCTGGAGAAACTGGCTGCCCGTAGCTTGGATAGCGTTACTCTCTGCTGGGTTAAAAACCTGGCTGAAGGACCGGGCCCAGAGAGTGGTGGTGAAAGGAGTTAAATCCAGTAGGTGGCCAGTGATGAGTGGTATCGCCCAGGGCTCAGTACTGGGGTAAGCCCTCTTTAACATCTTTATAAAGGGGGCTGGNTGGGTTGTTCAGCCTAGAGGAGAGGAGCCTGTAAGGAAACCTTATCACTCTCTACAACTACCTAGAAGTAGGTTGCAGAGATGTG
This sequence comes from Nycticryphes semicollaris, assembly GCA_013400055.1. Taxonomy (NCBI): domain Eukaryota; kingdom Metazoa; phylum Chordata; class Aves; order Charadriiformes; family Rostratulidae; genus Nycticryphes; species Nycticryphes semicollaris. The sequence continues at coordinate 694,174 of VXBJ01001361.1, read as the reverse complement.
GNAGGCTGGAAGGATGGGCTGAGGCCAATGGGATGAGGTTCCAAAAGGCCAAGCGCTGGGTCCTGCACTTGGGTCACAACAACCCCATGCAGCACTTCAGGCTTGGGGAAGAGTGGTTGTAGAACTGTCTGGCAGAAAAGGACCTGGGGGTGTTGGACACCCGTTGGCTTAACATGAGCCAGCAGTGTGCCCAGGCGGCCAAGAAGGCCAACAGCATCCTGACCTGTATCAAGAGCAGCAGGGCAAGTAGGACTCAGGAGGTGATTGTCCCCCTCTGCTCAGCACTGGTGAGGTCCCACCTCAAGTACTATGTCCAGTTTTGGGCCCCTTACCACAAAAAAGACACTGAGGTGCTGGAGAGGGTCCAGAGAAGGGCGACAAAGCTGGTGAGGAGTCTGGAGAGTAAGCCTTGTGAGGAGAGGCTGGGGGAGCTGGGTTGTTCAGCCTAGAGGAGAGGAGCCTGTAAGGAAACCTTATCACTCTCTACAACTACCTAGAAGTAGGTTGCAGAGATGTGGGGGTCTCTTCTCCAAAGTCACAGGCAATAGGACAAGAGAAAATGGCTTCAAGTTGCACCAGGGGAGGTTCAGATTGGATATTAAGAACAATTTTTACACTGAAAGGGTTATTAAGCATTGGAATGGGCTGCTCAAGGAAGCGGTCAAGGCTCTACCCCTGGAGGCATTTAAAAGACAGGTTGACATAGTGCTTAGTGACATGGTTTAGTGATGTTTTTTATCAGTTAGGTTGATGGTTGGACTACATGATCTTAAAAGTCCCTTCCAACCTAGACAATTCTATGATATTTATGCATCCTCCCCCACCAATGCAATCATTGATTTCTGCCAACATTCACCATTTCTAGAATAACAGGTGTGAGAAATTAGAGACATGAAGGCAAGTACATCCAGTAGATGACCCCATCTAAGTGAATTTAAAGGATATTAGCTTGGTGTGATCTGTTTCACACTAGCTGTGTCACATTTCATTGAACTCGTTCCAGTTTCTCTCTTATGGAATTTGGGGTGTTTTGCAGGGTAGTCTGGATCCAGGAGGTGGGTGTTTACTGTCAGGCTGGAGTCTGGCCATGAGTCACATATTTATGGCTAGCCACACCCAGGTTTCTTTTGTTGTTGTTGTTTGTTTCCTTCTTTCCCTTCTATATCAAGTTTAAGAAGGCTGTGCAATGGCTTGGGTAGTTCTTTTTCCCATAGCTTTCCAGGTTATCCAGTCTCTGGAGAAAAACATCAGATAAGAGAGGAAGATGGGTACATGACCTCAAGTCACTGCGTGAAGCACAGCAGCCTTCAGCATTTTGGGGACCCCACATAGTGCTGACTAGAGATTATCTAAGGTTAAGCTGTACATTACAGTTAATTTAGAACAGCAAATGCAATGATGTAAAGTCCAAAGCATACAGTAAACACAGCATGCTAAACACCAGGTCTGCTTTGCATATGTTTTATCTGACTCCCTTTTCCCCTGGGCTCAGCAACTGAAGATAATTTCCTGAAGACTTGGTGAGCAGTTGCTGTAAATATGCCAAAAAGCCATGTCCCATTAGCTTTTTATACAGGATACAAAATTTGATCAAACAGCACAGGATATTAACACAAAATAATAATGCAAAATGGCTAGCAATTTAATTCTGGCTGATGACACAACCTTGCCTTTGGACTAGACAAATAGATGCCAACTGAATTTTATATAAACCTCAATTGTTAAAAAACTCAAACAGGAATGAATAAATGGGATTTACCCTCTGCAGTAAACAGAATGAGTGTAGCCAGAGTCTTATACATGGTGGGCTTGTATCTTCTAATGTATAGCCAAGACTAAAACAAACTACACTGACACATCCTTCATGATCCTGCTGCTGGGATGTCACCTGGGCCATGTCTGCACCAATAGACAATGAGGGATGCTTACCAAAAACTACATAGAGGTCAGTGTAAGCATTTTCACTGAAGCAGCTGGATTAAACGCCCGTATAGCTTCTCTCATTTTGAAAAAGAAATGCAATGTAAATTAATCTTCCTTAAAAGAAGTAAAAATAAGCATGGCTTTATTTCTAAATGGTCATATCTGCATGTCTCAACACATGTGCTCCTGTTACACATATTAAGTAAATTCAGTTTTGTTTTCCTGCTTATATATATATATATTTCTTGTACATAAGGGACTCACAGGCTCTGCAGACTTACTAAGAGGAGATGACTGATGTGTGATTAATAAATTACTAGTAAAAGATCTCTTAATTTGCTTGACAGTATTCTATTAGCAATGCCCCCAGTTCAGCTGAGGCAACTACAAGTTCCTGCTACCCACAATGGGAGGTTTGTTTGGCTCCCATTCTCACTGTCCTGGAGACAAAAGAGTATTTTAAGCAAAAAGTGCTTAGAATGAGAAAACATCTTTCACAGTCTGAAAAACATATGAAAATTCACCAAATTCCAGCTGTGGGGGGAAACAGAATTAGAGTTAAAAAAAATAAAGCTGGAGGAGTCGTCACTTCTCTACCCAGTAACTTTATCAGTGATTTGAACAAACACATTTTGGGGGAGGTTTGGTTTAATTATTTCATCCTACCCGAGTGGACACAAGCCATAACTTCCCACAGAAATGACCTAATCCCAAATTTAGAGAACGTTCTTGTTGACAGTATTTTGCCTTGAACACTCAGATGCTCAGCAAAGCCTGGGAGCCAGATGTCATGCCTAACACAAGTGTTTGATCCACAGGGCCACCGGGCAGTTCAATAAGGTACGCTAGTGCTAAAGTTACTTTATTTTGCATTACACATTTACAGAGAAAGATGCTCCAGGTGGCAGTTGGGGTGAACTCCAGTGAGTAACAATTGCGTTCCCCCAGACACAGGAGGAAATTGCACACTGCTTTCTCACAGCCTCAAGGAGTGTTCAAACCATGGATTCACTTCCACCATTGGCTCCTCCTCTAACACTTTTCAGACACTCTAAACTTTATCGTTCACTTTTGCTCCTTACAACTAACCTGAGTGTTTTAATCTGGGCTAAATAAAAGTTTTTGTTCATGGTGAATTCAGATGTTACATTGAGGAAAAAAATAATAAATCAGTTTAGATGGAGAAGATGTCATCTTGTAACTCAGCAGACAAAGTGGAGCGTGAAAAAAAACCCAAAAAAGCCTATTGATTACTCACACAACCTTAAGATGTATTTGTCTGAACTTGAAAGTATGAGCATGGGCCCATCTTTGCCGGAAGCTGTCTTTGACAAAGCCCTTGGTAACCTGGCCCGATCTCATGGCTGAATGCTTTAAACAAGAGGTTGCACTAGAGACCTTCTGACATCACAGGAAAACCAAATTATCCTATGATCCTTATAAGCATTAGGATTTCAAAGGTCATTTGGTATCACCTACATTCAACTGAACATTAGCAAGTCTGGGGTTCCTATTCTTCCTCATACTTTTGAATGTCTCCATGAGCACTAGCTACACAAAACAAACAAATGTGCTTGGCTTCTCCAGCTTCTTGCGAGATTTCTCATTATAACCACAAAGCCTGCACTAAGTGCAGAAATACTTGTCAGCTGGACACAGGCACTAAGCTAAGAATACCTCAGATGGTAAGTCAGTTATTTCCAATTCATCCACCCTTGGATGATGACTTTGCTAAGGGCTCCCAATTGTGACAGAGGCAGAAACAGGACTCAGCAGCCCCAGTATGTGCATTGTCATCTCAGCTTTTTGAAAAGAAAAGCCAAAAAGTTAAACAATTTTAATTGTAAAAGCTAGTGGTGACAGAATCTCAGGAGCTGTGTCTTACACAGAGAAGCTCACTGGGACTCTGGTAGGTTGAACCAGAGCACATGTGGGATGGGAGGTGCCCATAACTATTCATTGTAGTTGGTGCTGTGATGAAGTAGACCTATAACTAAGCCCGGTAGGCTGAAAAACATGTGTGAATGGAATTATTTAATGTTAACACTATGAAGTTCCAGAGAACTGCAAAATTTAGTTACACACTCCTTCAGTAAGAGGCCAGAAAAATGCTTGGGTTGAGTACTGGAGTCTTCTTGTAAGTGTTACATTTTACTGTGTATATGCCAGAAGCTGTGTAGTGGGCTTAGTCTCAATAGGGCACGATAGCATGCAATCAGAAAAGCGACCAAATCTGCTAGTTCTCAGGAGACAACTCAGAGGATGTTATGAGTGCTACCCCCACATCTACCTACCAGTGACCTCCCATAGACCATTGTTTCATGTCCCATTTGGCCAAGTCTTTAGAGCAGCTCTGCTACCTGCCATAGCACAAGGAAAAGATCAACACAAAGGTGTGGGGTTTTTCAGCAGAGAATTCCCCTACATAAACCTGAGGTTCACAGGATTCAAGTGTCAACATGGCCCTAGGCTTTTATTCTGTGTTTTAACTGCTTCAAGACATCAAGTTGCTTTAACCAGATTTCCCAATAGACTATCAGCCAGCAACAGGCAAAAACTTGGCCATTTCTCAGGAGCTCCACCACTTTCTGAGCAACACTACAGAAGGTGTAGATCTTCGAGAAACTCTTGCTGCCCCAGAGCCCTGCACTACCAGGACTTCAGTCTTGAACTGGCTGTTGTTTTTTCCCCCATAGGAGTCATCTGTGGCAACATACTAAATGTCTGTGACAATGTACTAAATACCACCCTTCACTCAGTAGCCTACTCTTTGCCCCTCAGTCCTTTGAGGGATTGCCATTAGGAACTACTTTACTGTGTTAACAAGAGAAGGGAAGTACAGGAGGAAGGTTTTCCCCTTCCTTTTTTTCTGCTATGAGATCACATACTTGCTTTTACTACTCCATCTTATGTTTAAAAAAGGGCCTTTGAAATTCATACAAATGAGTATTTAAGCTTTGCCAGCATAAAATGGGAAGGCAGCATGCACCCATGATAGAGGAAGATGTTCAGGCTAGAGAGGACAATACTCTTCCTTCTACTCTAGCGTAGACAACCCTAGTCTCATAACAAATCCTTTCCCTAGCACCTTCTCTGAAGTTACACCACTCTGTGGTGCTTTGACTTTCATCTTGTGCCCCATTCTGAACTTGCTTTGACCTCAACCCTCTTAGTCTAAATTCACTAGGAGAAGAGTAAACACAGAGAGACTGTGTCAACAAGGGACAAAGACGTCTGAGAAATAAAACTGGCAGCAAACTAACTTATCTTTCTTTAACCGTGTTTAGTACTACAGCTCTAAAGGAACTCTAAAGATGATTCTTCAAGGCGTTGAAGAGAGTGTTTCTACAGAATCAACCACAGAAAATGAGATAACACACAAGATCTGGGATGACATGACATGTAAAAAGCAGCAACGAAGAAAGCACAGAAGCATAACAGCAGGGAGAAGGAATCGGCAGAAAGCCAGGGAAGCCCATCCCACATGATCCAAAGTTATAAATGCAGTTCCATTCAAACCACGAGACTGACAAAAAACTTCATAAGCTTTGGGCCACTTCTTTAAACAAGGTTCATACACATCTGTTCTTTAAACACTTGGGATTAGGGTATGAAGGGTGTCCAGCCTGCAAGTTAGACCTTAGCTTTACTTTTTAAGTAAGATTTGCAAACCGCTTTTAATCACTATTGGAAATAGATGAGGCTGTCATTTAAATCAAAGAAAGGTACAGCACAGAAGATACTGCAACAGGAGATATGGCAATTCAAAGTGTGCTGGTGAGGAAAGAAGCAAATGACACTCGGTGTCAATTGGGAAAGAAGTAACCCCCTTCTCAGTGAGAGTGTGCTCTGGTGAGGATTTGAGAAACAGCCCAAGCCTTCCAAATGGGGATTAAAACAGAAAACAGAAGCTGACAGAGTTGAAAGAGCATCTCATAAAGGAAAGTAATAAAGGTAAATGTGATAATGGCTTTAGCAGAGCTGTTTGAGAAGATTAAGGAAGAAATAGCTGATGCAAACACCACAAAGACATTACATCTCTTAAGAGGACAGCAAGGCATGAATAGCACAGGTTGCAGAGAAAGAATATGGAAGATNAAAAAAAAAAAAAAGAAAAGACTTGCAGCAGCCTGAACACATGGAGCAGAGTCCACTCAGCGTCTTCAAAGTCTTTATGTAATACCCCTAAATTCCTGAGAATCTTTTTCCCCCCTTGCCATTTTAACTCTATTCTTTCTGAAATTTGCCAGCATGTCTTAACTCCTATATATTAATCTTGTGAGGCTGGATCTGTTTTCAGTGGTTCCATACTCAAAGCCTGGAATAAGCTCTTCCTTGCCATCTACGTCATGAAAATCTCAACAAACCCTTATCAAAAAACCCTTGACAACTGTGTCATTTATTCTATAGCCATGCCTTGCACATGAAGCTTGCTACTGTGAATCACTCCTCCAAACTCTACTGAGTTCTTTGGAGATGACCTTGTCTCTTTAGTTGACATCACTTATCCTTAGTCATGCAGTGATGTCCAGGTCAACGGGGCTGCACCAGCCATTATCTCAAGAATTTGTGTGAAGTAAGATGGGAAACAGACTCAAGGTGAGGCTCTGTGAGGCCATCTCTATTTTCCTCTTCTACAAAAGACTGTTATCAGCAGCATTAAGATACTAATCTGTACAGTATTAATAATTTAACTTAACAGAAAACAACAAACAAGTCAAGTGCCCGTTTGTCTGAAATTGTCTTCTAGAAGTGATTTATGCAGCACTCGGGTCCATAAATGAAAAATCATGAATAAGCCTCTATAGTCACAGCATCAGCTTTGAAACAATGAGATACAGACAGATGTAGTATTTGGCTCTTTTTATTCACTCCCTGCTATCAAGTTATTCTACACACAGGCATCATGGCAAGGAGTTTACTTAGAGAAATCAGGAAAAAGAGTAGCTTAGTTTTTCATGGAGTAACATCCAGAAATGTTTAGTCTAGACCTCTGCCAGCATCATAAATCCCCCTATATTTTAACATGACAAATCTGATTCTTCCTGAATGTGGTTAACTTAAATTGGTTGTGGTAAAACAGAGTCACTCTGACAGTTTAGAAACTAATCAGGATTAGCTACAGAGGCAGAAAAAGCAGCTCTGAGCAGATGCTGCTTTGTATCAAAGGCTGGAAGGAACTGCACGGGCTCTACACTGGAAACCCACAGCCTGTGTAGCCCTGTCTAACAAGTCTCCACTGCCATCATCTGGTAGAACCCATACCCGATAGTACAACACATCAAACGTAGCTCCCAACCAGGACAAAACATGTGCAATAGAACAGGGCATAAAGATGTATGCAGTCATAGGAAGGTTTAGAGACTTCTGTCCCACAAAAAAACCTTCTCTCACAGAGGTCTGGTTTTGGGGCTTAATGTTCTGAAGTCAACATACTTTCAATAATGATCAGAGGAATCAAAAGAATGCCCCACCTGGGTGCACAAGGAAAATTCTCAATCTAAAAGGTATTTTAAAATGAAGAGGAGTTGACAGATTCAGCACAGTCAGGAAACCTGTGTTTTTTGATATTCAACAACCATCTCCATATATTCTCACCCCATTGTTTTTATAATACTGGGTCACACAGTAAGAAAAAAA